>JAEIFV010000644.1:0-184563 GCA_018904265.1 Lordiphosa collinella | reverse complement strand
CATATACTTATTGAAGACGGATATGCCTTTCCTTACCCTGAGTATGCAAACGTGACGCGCGCTTAAGAAACCAACAAATGCGAAGAGCTATACTCAAGTCATACTTATGTATTGGTAGTGTGTGTGCTGAAAACACAGAGAATTTTGCGAATTACCCTTCGCTTTTTGAGTAAATCTAAAATTTACCCTGCAAAGTGCTTGTGCGTACGTCACTTCGAAGACGAAATCAACATGCAGTGGCGCTCAAAGCAGAACCAAACAAATTTGATACCCGCTCAAAACGACACCAGTTACAGAAATACTAGTACGAAAAAAAGTGAGTATATGAATTGACTGGATATTTTGAGTGGCGCATCAGACCGCACACGCTTGAACAGCGGGTATACTTAAGTCAAGAAAACAGGCACTCTTTCAGATCTCTGGTATGTATGTATATTTGTCCTTTATGGGACGTCTAAGCCGCTAAACCGATCTTTAGGAAAATTTGACAGTATGTTCATAGCGATTAGGAAAGAATCATAGGCTATGTTTTAAGTCTGTGAACCGGTTCGAAAACGGCTAAGAACGGTTCAAAAGTTCAGATCCACACATTTCGATTGCAAAATTGTTCTTTAGGTTATAAATGTGGCCGATTTGTGTTAAAATATAGTTTTTTTTTTGTATTTTACATGAGCGTCAGTCGATCACGAGCTCACATATATCTTATGAAGTCCCTGTAGTTCAGCTGGTGTCAAGGCACTAACAGGCCTAACGATCACAGAGCGTCAGTCGCGTCGTTAACGACAGGTAATGCATTAAAGCGCTAGTCTAGTACATGAATTATAGTGTGCACCCATCACCATACTAACGACTGGTAATGCAGGGTCGTACCGTACAAAATTCGTTAGGCAAATACATGACTGGTGATTGGTCTGGCAGCAAGTGCTCTCTACAAAGAGTTAGGTAATTCGTTAATGCCGCACCGGTGCAGCTGAACTACAGGGGTGTTCGTAACATTCTCAACATGCATTGATGTAGCAAATGAAAACACAAGAAAAGCATAATTAAATATTTTATGAATGTCTAGTCTTTTGGAACTTTAAAAAAGACCTTGTTTTTATTCTATGGAGTCGTGTTTCTTCTCGTTGGATTCGGAAACAAACACGACGCGTGTGGACACGAAAAAAAGCAAGACACGCGCCCAACTCTAGTGCCAGGGAACTGTTTTAAGACAGTTGGCAACAATCGCCAGATATGTCAACATGTTGCGACATGTCTCACATGTTGTTGACTCTCCCTCTCGGGCTTCAAAGAAGTTGAGCGGAATGCCTCTTATCAATGGGTAAGAGCCAATCACAGCAATTAAAAAAAAGCTACAACTGGCAGCTCAAGGATAACAACAAGCAGCAGCAGCAGCGGTCAATTTGCTAAGATAATTTATCATAATTAAAGCGGCTTAAAAATTTTAAAATGCCAAAGAAATCCTATACAGGAAGGCAGAAACACACACAAATGCAGAAAAAGAGAGAGAGAGAGCCTAAGCTCTGAATAACGAGCCTGGCACAATTTCGACAGTGGGTACAGTGGGTGAGATATATACAAAGTTGAAAAAAGTGTAATCAGGCGGTGGTACATAAAACCTGACTAAAATTTGACTGATTTTTTCACACACCGGAAGCCCACTCAAGTCTAGTTTGTTTTTTCTTTTTGAATATTTCAACCACTTTCCAATTTGCAAATTGACATCGATAATTTCCGTTAAATGTGCCAATTGTTAATGCGTCTTAGTAAAAAAAAAAAAACTTTGACGCTTGCTGCCTTTTTTGGTCAGCTAAAAAACGCTTACAAATCGCGTGGGAGTCGCGCGCGCTTTGTGTTTTTAATTGTGGACAAATTTGGTCAGCGCTTAACGCAACGCAAAAAAATATGTATTTAATTCATTTAATTATTTTGCGTTTGCCGCGCGCATATGTATTCAAGGATTAAGTTTCTGGATTTTTGTTGCTTCATTTTTGCTTTGTTAATTACGCGCGTGTGTCAAAGCACTTTCCAGAGGAGGAGAGAGCATACAGTTGTATGTGTCCTGCGCAGGACTTTAAGCACTTGCCCAAGACTAGGAGAAAAGTAGATGGGATCGTGGCTAATACAAATGTGGTTTAAAATTTAAATGAATCAGCGGCTGCAGTGGCTACTCAATCAATTTTCTCTCGTTCCGTTTTCACACATGTGTTTTTAAATGTCTCTTTGTGTGTTAACTGGTTTTTCATTTGCCGTCTGGCCTAGTCTCATGATTCATAATTTGGCTTAGCCCTTGACCTCAACAGCCACAATTTCAGCTGCAATTCGGTGCATTTCATATATTTTTGTGGGAATTTCCTGCCTTTACATTTTATTATTGTAAATGTTTTTTATTTATACTCGTACTTTGACTTTGGCCTTTTGTGGTTTAACATTATCCAAACAAAACGCTTTGGCACCCACAAAAAAAATTAAAATAAAAAAAAAAAGCGAGCGCGTAAGTTTAAGCCGGCGCTGCCCGACTTCAATATACCCGCTACTCTTAGGGGTAGAAGTTTTTAAAAGCCTTTTTTAATCAATTAACAGAGCATTAATGCTTAAATCAAGTTTACAGACAGACCCAAACTATATATAAGAGCAGTTCAATTTCTTAAAACTCCGCAAAATGTTGTCCGATCTTCATAAGATTGAACTGTACGATTTGCCATATAATTGACAACATAATGCAACAGCCAAAATGCTCTTTGGTCAAGACCGATTTTTCTTATGGTTTCGAGGAATTTTCCCCGATTATATATTTTATTATTTTTAGGACTCCGGTAAAGTCCGGTAAAGTTTTTCCTGGTGGTTCAGAGCTCATAGTATTCTAGCTATTTGCATTTCAATTACTTTTAGTTCGTAAAAAACATTTATATGAGTTTCACATAGCAATATTCATGCCGTTACCATTTCAAACAGAGGCGTAGGCAGGATTTTTCAATGGGGAGTTTAACCCCCAAACCCCCCATTCAACTTAAGTTAAAAAACTTTAAGCCAAGCCATTCTTTTGGATACAATAATCATGTTTCGTTCTACAAAGGTTCTTAGTCAACATATCTGCAGACTTTTCATTCATACACTGATTCAATTATATTCTTACTAAAAACTTCTCAAAAAAAATAAAAACATATATCCACTTTTCATTCATACTCTAATTCAATTATTTCCTTACTAAAAACTTCTCCAAAAAAATAAAAACGTATATCTAAATGCTTTCATGGAGCAGTGGAACAGTGCTGGGCCCATAACCTGTTCGAGATATCAAGAACCATAGTTGCAATAAGAGAGCCAGAGCTTGTTCGTTTGAAGATTAGACAAAGAGTGAGAAAAAGTTTATTGAATACAGTTCCATTTATACATACTTATTGCATAAGTACCGATCGCAGTATCGATAATCATATGACGTTTGTTTACATTAGAAAGAGAGTTGCCACAATGTTGTATTGCATAATTCATATATATGAACACTCCCTTTCAATAAATACATTACTAATTCAACTTAAGACCAAGCAACTTTATACAATTATCATGTTTCGTCCTAGAAAGGTTTTTAGTCAAGATATCTGCAGACGTTTCATTCGTAGGGCAATACTCAATTACTAAGCTTACCTTACAAAATGAAAATGTATATCTATTATCGCCATGAATCACAATAGATTTCATGGCGCAGTGGAACCGTGCTGGGCCCATAACCTGTTAGAGATCTTGAGAGCCGTGGTGACCCTTTCTTGTTCGTTTGAATATTAGACAAAGAGTGAGAGAGGGTTTATTAAATACAATTTAATTTATATGTACATATTCGTATAAGAATAGAGCGCAGTACCGATGATCATATGACGTTTGTTACAACATTGCCACAATGTTGTATTGCTTTTGTGCAACTTATTCTTTAAACTAAAGAGCAGATAGTACAGCTCAACAATCTATCGAAACGTTGGCACAATTGCCGAATCCCTAAGTAAGAACACAATCGCGTACTTGTTAGGAACTGATCTTTATTCATTTTAGTCGCTGCTCTTATAGTCTAACTTATGTATTAGGACATGAGACAACTGTCTTTACATTTATATTTATAATTCTTCTTGTCCTTGTTCAACCATACGAACCTCATTTATTTCTTATGTATATCCAATGTAATTATGTTACCTCTCTTTCTTGAGTATCATTTTACTTATTTCCAATTAATCTTGAGCTGCTCTGACTTACTATTCTAATACAATCCTTGCTTGTGGTCGCTTCGCACCATATGTATGCAGGCGTGTGAAACGGGGAGTTCTAATCATCGACCCTTTCAAGTGGAATCATATTTTGTAACGTGTGCGAGGGTTGTATGTTCAGTTGTGAACAGCTTTATTCATTTATATCAAACAGGACCGTCGAGAGGGGGGTGGGACCGGAGTGTTTCCCCCCGGGGCCCGGACTTCTGAAAGGGGCCCGGAGCCCGAATTTTTAGCAAAAACTTAAATAAACTATGTACAACATGAGAAAACCCCCCGGGCCCTAAATTCCCTTTCGACAGGCCTGATATCAACAATTCGGGAATGCAGAAGAAGGACCTTGATTACGGCGCGTTTTCAAAATAGATGCCTACTAATTAATAAACCGAGAAGAACAGGTGAAGCAACACTACCAACTGAAGAACATTCGGTATTCGGGAAATTCACTAGGCAACTTCAAAGGAAAGCCGGTTGTGGTGCAGCGGGTAGTGTGTGTGCCTGCAGTAAAAGAGGTCGTGGGTTCGATCCCGCCCAGGGACATCCACTGAAAAAGTTTTTTTCTTTAAAAAGTTACACAGCCAGCTATTGACGACAGTTGTAAAGTAACTAGCCATGAAAAAGCGTCTCATATATTGACGTTCGAATCCGGCTTTAAGCTGTAGGGTTCTCTTGTGCCAAAATTAGAAGCACACAAGCCAAGAAATTTATAAAAGCTCGGCCTTGACCTGCGTTTTAAGGCCAAATATTTATTAATATTTTATTATAGCTTCAAAGGAAAGAATGTATAAATGATCAGAAAAGAGACGGAAATTTCTAAAGATGGACTAAATTCCGAACTGTAACCCTACAGATTGCTGTTCTTTAAAAGGTAGTCAGAAAAACTGTGCAACAGTAGAATGATTCAATTATAGTGGAGTTTTTTTAAACTTGCCAATACAATGAACCAAACCGGCTTCTTTTTGTGGTTTAAGGTTTGGTTTAGCATTTTTAAAACAGATACTGGGAGTTCAGTAAAAGTCCGTGGATAGTAACCCCCACAAAGAACTCCACATGATATTTTGAGGCTTTCCGAAAATGTTAAATAAATGTGAACGAGCTTATTTTAGCCCAGGCCTTGTTCATTTACATTTTTATGAATTTTAAATATTTATCTTATTAGCATAGAAAATCTCTCATCTCTGCACGATTGATTAGAGCGGGTACTACCAATGGTTATTCCAAGTGTTACTTGTTTGATATCTCAGATAGTGTTCTGAACGTTCCGATAATATGAGAAGTAGCCTGAGTTCTCATATGAGTAAGCTGAGGTATATTTCAGCTAAATCATATTAGAACTCAGACAATTGAAAACTTTTCCATTGAAAAATTGGAAACAAACTGGACAGTCTAAAATTTTGTAGCTGTAGCTCTTCTAGTCTCTAAGATTTACTCGGCTGTTGATGCTTATCAAGAATATATGCCTTCCTTCGAACGAACTTGGTATACCCTTTTTACTTTACAAGTAGCGGGTATAAAAACGCAGTTGATTGACAGAATTGGGACGCGCCAAGCAGCTACAGCAGCAGCGGCAGCTACAACTCTCCTCCAAATACATTTGAAATCTGCATGCGTGAAACTTAACGAAGCGTTAAAGTTCAAAGCGTTGAATTACAACAACGATGACGAAAAATGAGGGGGGTGGTGGTGGGTATTGAAGGGAATTGGTGATGCCTTGGTTTTGACTTTGGGCCGCAGAAGTTAACCAAATTAAAAACCGCTAAGGCGTTTTAAAACGCGCACGCGATGACATCACAGGCTGTTGGAAAGATACGGGATGGATCCAATCGAATGATTCATTCCACAAGAACGTTTAGTCGCAGCTTCTTCTTTCACTTTTTTTCTGTAGAGAGCAAAATAAAGAAGAAGAAGCAGAAGTAGTGGTAGCAGCAGCTGGGGAAGCTGGGTGTGAGTCAGCAGCGCATGGCACTGGTTGATTGAGGAGAAGAATACCATAACAACAACAAGCTTCTTTTGTGTGGAACCAAATCCTGTAAACTATATATTCTTGATCAGCATCTCAGACATCTAGGTGAGGTTATTAATAGCATTTACTTATGTTAATTTCCAAAGTCATTACATAACATTGGGTCCTTGTTGACCACAAAATGTGGTTATATGACAGTAGTTCGTCGCTTTATATGTCCACTATACATTTTAATCAAATGGGGTAGATTATGTTTTAAAGGTATATTCCTATGCTCTATTTGGGGCCTATTACCTGGTCAATCTAAAGACTTAATACCCAGTTCCGCCTCTAAAATGGTTATCTGTCGTTTAAAAACTTTCAACAATAATTGAAAAAATTATTAAAATTACATAGTCATAGTAACGTTTACGTAGATTAAAGGGAGCAGAATCACTAAGAATAATTTCTTCATAATTTTGCATTGACCATACACTGAATCATTAGGGATACAGTTTTATATTTAGATCCATCCCCATATCATAACATAAGGCGAATGCTTTCGTAATATGGTTTCCTGTTCTACGGCGAGTGGATCACTCTTAATTTATCATACATTATATGAAGGCCCGTTTCCGTTTTCTAATGTGTATATATGATATTTCGGACACTTACGAAATTAAATTTCCAGAAAATATTTGAATAGCTTTATAATCTATAAAGTCTTACAAGCGCTAAATATCGTAAAGATTATTGAGAATATCGTGTAGTAACTCAAATCAGTTAGTAACTACCAAGCAGTGTTGCCAACTATTGAAGCCCAAAAGTAGCTAAATCGACTATTAAAAATGGCAATGATTGGATACCATACTGTGCAAATCGATCACAAACTTATGTCTTTTGAAATGATTAAGGTTCAAATCACATTTAATCCGTTAGAGATATGGAGTTTCTATAGCCGGATTCGGGTTCAGCACACACTGAGACGAAGTTCTCAGTAATTAACAAGAAAGAAAGTCGGTCAAGTCCGACTATAACATACTCTGTAGCTGTGAAGTGCTGCCCATCACCTTTGCGACCGGTGCTGCCCATAATTGTTTGTTTTCCTTATAACTCGACAACCGTTCATCCGATCTTTACCATTCCTTTGGCGGATCGATAAATAATCCTGATTACTAAATATGTCCAAAAGGAACGACTGTGGGAAATATGACGTTTTTTTCAATTTGTGGGTCGGGAGGGGGCGTGGCCAAAATTGAAAATAAACTTGATCAACCTGCAGGTATAACCCAGCCAGCATTTCCAAAATTTTTGATCATATTCAGCATGCTCTTAAAATAGAAAGTGCGCTCGTTTTCCGATCCGAAGACCTGCGGGAGAAAATGGTAGCGCCGGATCTCTGAGAGCGTATGACTCTTTGTATCGCGATCATTTTCGAGTCGTGTACGGAGTTCCAGTAAGACAGCGTTGGTAGAAGAAAGAATTATAGTTGACCAAAACAACATATTCACGAAAATTTCGTTGCTTACGTTTTGTTAGTCTTATTTCAATGAACAATTTTGCATGTTTTGGTAAAAGTAAAAACGATCTTCCAAAGGGTGGAAGACATGTCCATACATATCAAACCTCTATCTCTTACCATCTCTGAGATCTGTTTGTTCATACGGACAGACAGACGGAAGGATAAGGCTAGATCAACTCGGCTGTTGATGGTGATCAAGAATATATATATTTTATAGGGTCGGAGATGCTTCCTTCTGCGTGTTACATACTTTTGCTACAACTTAATATACTCTGTGTACCGGGGGCCACCAATCCCCATGCATCATGGATCTAAAACTGAAAGTGTTCCCTTTGGGTACACGAGCCTGACCAGAGGTCTTTTCTGGTACCACAGGCGATTGGGATCACAGAGACGGTCTCAACTCTCTTCCTTTTTTGTCAAGCCCTTAGGGGTGTTGGGGACATAAGCTGGCTGCAGTTTACTGCAGTTTGATCACTGATCAATGATTGTAAGCCGAAGCGGCTGCGGAAGAGGAAGGAATAGTCCTCGCTCCCGCCAGCGAGAAAACCGCGACCATCAATCGTGGTTACTGTTTCATCTGTGAGTTGGCGTTTGTCAGCTTACGCTCTATTCCTAACAGCTTTGTTCAATGTTATCCGTGGGACACCTTGCACACGGGAGCCAGAGCGCGCGGAACTTGTTCCGTTGACGTTTCAACCCTGTGCTTGGCACCGAGGGATTAAGCCTTCATGGCTGGTGCTCACGTTAAACCCCCATTGACTTTAATACTCTGTGTACCTCTAGTACAGAGTTTAAAATAGTGGCCGCAAGCAACATTGAACAACCTTCAACGCCAATGCATATACCTTTAGCTACTCTAAAAAAACGAAGCTTAATGACAAGTAGAAAATTTTGTGCTTTTTGTGCACTTGGAATTCTCAAGTCTTTATTCGCCGTCTGGGTTGCTTAGATAGGATTTGCAAACGGCTTGATGGTGTGACAGGAACTCAAAGTGTACTGACGAGGGCTTAGCCATGGTGGCAGCCGAAACGACGGTCTACACAGCAACAGCTGCTGTTCATATGTATTCTCTGTTGAATTTTCTGTTAATTATTGAATTATAATCAATCCTCGACCTTGAGCCTGCTAGCATTCACTTTGTGTAAAACTTATCTAGAATCAATCATTATTTTATCATCTGAAGTCCTGTGCTAAGAATAAATCTATTTTGAAATCTCTGTCATATACTTATGCCATCGTCCATTTGGACAATTCGTCAGAAGTTGATCAATCCCGGATTTTCTTATTACAAGTACGAACAGGACTGACTTGATCTCGGATTTTTTAATACCGGAATTATTTTCTTGGTCCCGACTTTATCACATATGGGATTCATTTTAGCTTGTTATCTGCTCTCGACTTGATTGACTTAAGCTAGAAAATCGTACTTAATTTGATCTTAAAATCGGCTTGGTGCAAGTTTGCCCGTGATTAAATTGAGCTCGATATTCAAGCTGCACTCATTCCGAAAAAAGGATTGCTTCATAAAATACCGAGATTGACTTTATTGAAACTTTATGTAACCCCAAAATGAAGTTCCCACAAGAGCCCCATGGGACTTATTTAACGACCTTTTTGATTTTCAAGCCATTGCTGGCAAGGTCTTGCCGGCTCGAGGTCATTAGTTATTTGCATACGCCTGCATTGCTATAACTGTTTGGGAATTGCAAGGCATCGTAGTAGCAAAAATCGACACATTAAATAAAACACAAAGTTGGTAGCAGCCTTTGAGCATGAGTGTGTACACATTTAGCCTTATAGTATTGGTGAGAGAGATTTTCTTGCTTACAGTTACTTTCGCTTTGATATGGAACTTCCGTACTAACTTCAATCTCGAGTCAGGATTATTTGATTTGGAAAAAGAACTTCCGTTTTCACTTCAATCTCGAGTCAGGATTATTTAACTTTGAAGTATGGATTCGAGATTAAAAGAAGCCTTTTCGGATTGCTACACGCTTTTCAGGATTGTTTTAAGTCTTTCGAGCTTTTATGAATCTCGATCAAGTACGACTCGTGTTTGAAATTTCAATACAAAAGAGATCAAATCAATTTTTTGAGCTTGATTTTATCTCTGTTTTTTTTCTGTGTATGGCCTTTTTTTCTCGGTGTATTTTATTGGTCCCAACCATATCTTAGCATTGACATTCTCACAACCTTCTCTCTATTGAAAATTTTTAGAACTTTAAGCTAATTTTCATAAGTATGCGAAGACTTAAGGCTAAATTCTTTTCTCATTTCCTGCAATGGGATAAAGTGAGAATGTTTTCACACATGAATGCGATTGCGCTTGCGCACATTGAAAGTTTTTCGAGCAAAGTTTTGTACGCCGCGAACATTTGAGGGAAACAAGTTTCGACGTCGCGGAAAATGTGGGAAATTCATGGAAACAATTTAACGTTGTTGAAGTATTTTTTTTTTTTTTTTGTATTTCTTCTGCTTTTATAAAGGCAAGAGAGATAGTAAAGAGATTTGCAGTCGGGGCTCTGCTCTTTGTTGTAAGTTGCGCTTGGCCATTGGCCCGCAAAAGGTTCTCACGTCCGTCGACTTAGTTGAGCCATTAGCGCGCGTCTCCATCGACGGCGACGTCGACTTTGAAACTGGAACCTGAACCTGACTAGGTGGTTTCGTAAATAACAGACAAATTAAGTGCATATCTACCTACAAATAAGGTGCATTTCATAATCATAAAGTAGCTTAGAGATTAGAATTAAATATTCTAATTCTAAATTTAATCTTGTCTACAATTTTCTAGGCGAAGGGAGTGAGAAATGAAAAACGAGAACTATTGAGAACGGATTCTACTTAAATCCAATAAAATTTGTCATTGAATGAATAATTGATGGAGAATGGGTCATGCCTAACTAATTTATAATCAAGAACTTCGATGCTTGATTTCAATATTTTCTTCTAGGATTGAAGAAAATTTCGTCTTACCGAACTTTTGATATCAAAAAATTGTGGTATCAAGACAGAACGTCACCATTTTTTCTCCGAGTATAAATGGATGATCGATAACTTGAGTTGAAATTGACAAGCCAAAATACAATTTCAATACAAATCCATAGAATTCAGAATGGAATTGTTGAAGCTACTAATCTTAAACTTGTCCGTCTTCTAGTTTCTAGAGTCTCTGTTTTCACTTTACAAACAATATCCACAAATCCATTTGATAATACAACCACACTTCCCCATTTTAGAGTCGTCCCCTCCAATTCCTTTTTACATCCGGAATATATTTCCAATCTACGAGAAATTATCGTTTTATCTCTTGCATATAAATCAAATGCTTATTTGCCAACAAACACAACCATCACAATATGATAATAATCATAAGTACGGAAAAACATGTTAATGATAATCATAGAAACTGCACTTGGCACTACTGGCCGTCATAAAAAAAAAAGCTGCAATGAAAAGCGAATATAAAAAAAAAGAGAAATAAATTGTGCTCACATTAGAAACTAAATATACAAACAAATAATAAGCTAAGCACGCAACGTCAAAGTCAAAGCCTGTCTAGCGAGTGACTAGAAGAGGGAGGGGGCCATGAAAGGAATATATGTAGCCACCACTCAGCGAAGTGAAAGAAAGAGTTAAAAATAAAGCTGACGGCAATGCTTTTCTCATATGAGAAGGAGGATATCGGCAAAACTTGATTTTGAAACGAGGAACTTTAAAACAAAACAATTAAGTGAGCTGAGAAATCGATTCGTTAAAAGAAGGAAGGAAGGATTTTGGTATTTAGTAGCGACAAAAAAAAGCCGTACTTTGAAATTTCATACAATTCCACAAATGTGATTCTATTCGTCTAATTTGTGGGAGTCCCTGTAGATGCTTTCTTCTCTTTTAGTGATTTAGGTGGTTTTATCAAGAACTCTTTAGAAATTATACCTAAAAGTAATTCAATTCTTGTAGCAGCGCAAAAAACTAGCTTTAACTTAAGTTCAGTGCGAAGATTTTACCGAGTTTGGAGCATTGGAGAGAAAGAAGGGATCGGACAGAAAACAATAAAAAAGTGTAATAATGAGAATGAGACCCAAAATCGTTGTTAAAACTAAGGATGCAAACGGGCTCTGAACAGAACCAAGCCCTAACTGAACTGCTAGTTCCAGCTAATACACCAAACCGACGTCCTTTCCAAAATGCTGAACCAAACCACAAAGCAAAACTGTTTCGGCTCGGTTCAGTCCAATTAAGAGGTTAAGGTGGTAATCAGTGTTTAAAAAACGGCAATAAGTTTCATTTCCTCTGCTTTTGACTTGCTGCTGCTTCTGGAAAAAATCAAAAGTCGCTGTCGAAGCAAGCACACAAACTGATTTCTGACCAAAAGCAAAGAGCGCTAGAAGTTGGCGGTTAACGTTTCCTTGTCATTTTGCTTTTCGCTGCTTGCGATCAGCAGAGCAAGTCGGAGCCGCTGCTTCAGGTCACAGGCGCCAGTCGGAGCAGCAGCCAACACTCTACTTTTGAATTTTGTCGAAGGCACAAGCACGACAGAAGTTGCTCGTCTCTTTCAGTTAGCAGCACCAGTCAACAAATAAATTATGGTACCAGCAACAATTACAACGAGAGAGCGAGAGAGAGAGAGAGTGTGAGAGTGAGCGCGAGTGTGAGCGCGTACGCACAAACACATTGAAATATAGTATGTGTATGCAGAAGAACAATCAAAAACAGTGACGAGCGACGGGGCTGCTGTCTGCGCTTGCAAAAGCAGAGCGCTTGCTGCTGCTCCGGCTGACGACGCTGACCTAAAGCAGCAGTTCCGACTTGCTCTGCTGATCGCAAGCAGCGAAAAGCCAAATGACAAGGAAACGTTAACCGACAACTTCTGGCGCTCTTTGCTTTTTGTCAGAAATCAGTTTGTGTGCTTGCTTTGACAGCGACTTCTGATTTTTCTCAGAAGCTGCTTCGACTGAAGCAATTTAAACACAGTCGATGATACTTGTAAATTTGAGATTTTAAGTTGATAAGTTTTATCAGATTTTCGGTTAAATATCCCTCTACAAGGAATATCACTCAAATACCGAAACGATCATAATGGAGCTTTTAAGAATGCAGAGGAAGTAGAGATCAAAATGTGCTTTAAATCAATCGAAAATCGTCGACTTTGACCTTGGAAAGCAGTTCTTCCCTTAATTTTGCCGAATTTCACAAGGGTCTCTACATTTTCGATCTTTGAAACAGAAAAACTTCATTTTCAAATTTAGTCCAGGAACGACCCAACACGAAATTAAACGATTTTCGATTTCAAATTTTTATTTCTTAATTTCCAAATACCGAAACGATCATAATGGAGCTTTTAAGGATGCCTTGTCAACAGAGCTCGTAAATAACAATTGAACATTTTTGCCTTTGCGGTCTGCTCAATAACAATAACAAATCCATGAACGCTTGCTCTCGCTCTGAGCAGAACACATCGTTTCTCCTTGTTGTTGTTTTCAGTTGACTGTTCTCAGTTGAGCTTTTCTTGTTTTGCTCATTCAATAACATTTTATAGACAGCGATTTGACTGAGCGATCGCTGATGAGCAAAAAGCCGAACGACTCACCTCAAAGGGTCTTTTTTTCTTTTATTTGTTTTGTGTGTTTTAAAACGTGTGAATCAGGACGTCTTCTGCAATGGATCAGACAACTTTTAATATATAGAATAAGACCACATTCCTGGAAGTAAAGCTGGCCAACTATCGATGGAACTTTCAAGTTTTTAGTGTTTGTACCTAGTACTCGCAATTGTTTTGGTACACGGTTTTTTGGTCATAAAATGAAAAAGAATGAAAATTTTTCAAATTCTTTTTCTTCGGTCTGTCAATGGCTACAAATCGTAGAACCACTTATTCGAGTCCCTGAATCCCGATTCTTGAATACCGAATGCCGAATGTCGAATCCTGAATCTCGAATTCCGAATCTTGAATCATTTTATCATCAGAGATTGAAATACGATAAATTCGAAAAAAAAAACACAACAAAATTTATACATACTGCCGGATAATGACAAAATTCTCGAAAAATCAATGTGTTTTCGGTTGAATATGTTGTAGGACCAAATTAAGCCGATATTCTTATAATAAAGCAATATATACACCTAATAAAGCGGGCAAACTTGGACCACACAGTTAAGTTTTGGGCAGAAGTACGCCTGTTTGAAGACTCTGGCGGGAACAACTCTTTTTTCTGAACCCTGAATCCCGAATATTATATCCCGAGTCCTAAATCCCGAATACCAAATCCCGATAAGCATTGTAAATTGCTTAAGTAGACTTAAATCTAATTCATTTTTAATGCAATCCCGAATCCTGAATCCCGAATCCTGAATCCCCAATCCCGAATCTAGAATCCTAAATACAGAATCCCGAATCCTGATGTACAGTAGATTAGTCTAATTCGTTTTTAATAAGATCCCGAATACTAAATCTCCAACCCTGATTCCCGAATTTCGAATATTGAATATTGAATCCTGAAAGGATCCTTGAACTCGTCCATTCTGTAATGTTGTACTGTCACTTCGAAGAACAATTGGAAGCGTACGAGGGGCAGCTTGTTTTTGAAGTGGCGGCTTTCCAAGCTTTCCTTCTCGCAACAACCAGCAAGGCCTTCAGAGCCTTGCACGAATTTCAGTGAGCTATTTGTTTTAGTTTTCACAAAAGAAATTGCTTGTTTATTGTTGAAATCAGGACCGGAAGGAGTAGTGGGTTGTTGAGTGGGTAGCTTGACTCACTCGAGAAATCGAGAGTAGGAAAATTACACACTCGAAATAATCAGAAAATCAAACTTTTGGGAAGATAGTCTTAAAGGTGTAACTCATTTTGAACTCAGAGAACCTCAAATTCCCCGTCAGCGTAAAATTCCCAAACGCTTTGATCCGGGTTCAACAAAAAATTTGAAGTTTCAGACACCCAAGATTATTTTAGACAATCTTAAAGTGAAGAAGATTTTTAAGTGTATGGAATGAATACCCATTTCACCTGCAGGTAGATTAAATATGTTGCTTTACCTTTAATTCTTCCACAGTTTTGAAGAAATTTGGTTTCTAGCTTTTAGACATCTTTGGTAAAGATCGGTTGAGTGATAGTCAAGTTATGAGCAAAAGAAAGTTCGCTTCTGAGCATAGACTTTCGGTGGTACGACTAATCTAGTCCTTTTACTGATTTTGGTTGTCAAATACTATTGCATCACATCCAAGATCGCTTCTTTCGCTGACCCTCACTTCATCCTTCAAATGGCCATTGATCTTTCATTCTGTTTTGTCCGCTCGCTCTCCTCCTGCTTTAGTCATCATCAATAACAATAACCTTCCCTTTTGGTAGGACGACGACACATGAGATGTTATAATAAAATCGTTAAAAACCCAACCCCATATCGCCTGCCTTGAGTAACCACAACACCACACAATAATTGCTAATTAATTATTTTTATAACTTTTTTGAAAGCTAAAAAAAAAACCAAAATCATACTTTATGCATATTCATTTTGAAGGAAGTAACCGTATCATGACGATGATAATGATGATGTCAGCCTCCTCTATAGTCTAAATGGGTCAAACATGTGCGCAGGCCGGGCCAAGAGCAGTTTGGAGCAGCTTTTACTTTACAGGTTTGCACACAAAAACAAAAATAAAAAAAAAAGGAAAAAATTGGCAACTTGCAGTTTTGCACGCTAACCGGCTAACCCATCAAAGTGAAATACATAGGAGAGTGCAACGGTGGGGGCTATTAGGGGGGGTTTTGCTGGTGGGGCGGGGGATGGTTGCGTCTGTTCGAGTAAAAGTGAAGTTTCCATTTCGTTGGGGGACTTGAACGAAAACTTTCCTTCGGTTGGGTGAGTGGGTGGCTCTGGGTCTTCTGTCATTGGAACAATGTCCAAGAGGATATCGTTGGTACCTATCAGCAATTCTGCTTAAGTTCGTGTCACGAACTCCTCTCCAATACTCAAGCTGGCAATGTACTCATTATGGAACGGCCAGACCAGGCCAGTAGAAATATCTCTTGGATAGCGGGAGAAGTGGTGGGATTTTGGCATTAATGCACAGCACGTAGAACACCCCAGCCACGGCACTCCTCCATCCAATCCCCCTGCCTTACACTCCACCAAATCACGATCACTGAAACCAATCAATGGCAACGCCAACGGAAGAACAACGAGCATGAATGGGTGGAGTGGTGGAGGGTGTATGGAGAATGCGGAGTGGGGCTGTGGCGATGCATTTGTATGCTTCTTTTATAAATAAATTTTTTAATTTGTTCATGCGTAAAGATTTTTACATCGCCATGTGAATGGGTGTGCGTGTGTGTGTATGTGTGTCCAAGTGTGCGTGTCTGCAGCACGCGTTGCTATTTCCGTTCTGGACAACAAAGTATGTACATGTGTATGTAGGTACATTGGTACACCCGCAAATGGGTCAAATGACAGGATTCCAAATAGACAGAATCGAGAAATGAGTTGAGTTTCTTTTAATTATTGTGTGTGGGAAGTAAGAAATGAGCTGATTTTTACGAACATCATCCTCAGAGTGCGAAATGGTTGAAGCTATATAGTTAAGAGTCACCAAGAATGAATTGGAATCGACCCAAGTCTATATAAAGAACAGTACCGATTGGCTTGAAACTTGTCTTACAATGCATCCAAATGGAAATAATTTCGATTTCGATTAAGATAGAAGGTGGTTTATCTTGAAACAGCTCTTCGATCTACCAACCTCTTATGTGGTGTTTTGTGTCTCTGTTAAAAGTTATGCAAAAGCAAAACCTGACTTCTAGCCGGCAAAAACTGTAGGTTTACTTAGCATAAAGGTCGTAAAAACAGTCACATATGTACTAAAACGCTAGGCTCGGCGTTGTTGTTTGAAACTAAAAAAAATAGTTTCAATTACAATAAAAAGAAAAAAGGGTAAGTTAACTCGGCTCGGCCGAAGTTTTGTATACCCTTGCAGCTTTCATTGATAACAAAAAGTTTTCTAAGACTACTTTTTGGACATGACTTTCTATGGGATCTATACTATAAAGATGTCTGATTTCTATTAAACTTGATGAAATCATGGAAAAGCATAATACACTGTTAATTGCGAAATTTGGAGGCGATGTCATTTAAGACAAAAAGTTTTTCTCACTTCAACTTCTTTTCGACCGATCATTCATACTGCAGCTATAGCTTAGTCTCCGATTTTGATAAAACTTGTGAAATGTGTCCAAAGTAAAAAAATAAGGATGCAAGTAAGGCGTTTCATTAAAAAAAAAAGTTTTTCTCACTAGAACTGTTTTTCGACGCGTTCCTGGGGCTATTGCTTAGTCTCCGATTCAACCAATCTTTGTAGAATTGTGTAAAGTATATAGATTAAGTGTATGCCAAGATAGGACGTTTTCATTAAAAACAAAAAGTTTTTCTCACTAGAACTAGTTTTCGACCGATCGTTCCTATGGCAGCTATAGCTATAGTCACCGATGACCAAACTGGTGAATCGGGAAGGGATAGTCTGAAATAGGACTAAGGCGTTTCCATTAAAAACAAAAAGTTTTTCTTAAGACTAGTTTTCACCGATCGTCCTTGGCAGCTCTATACGCCGGCCGGCCGCAATTAGCGTATTTGTAAAAGACTTTGCAAATTTGAGATAGCTAAAACAAACATTTTGGTCTATCAAGTTCGTTTTAGCACAAAAGGGGGAGTTTGGCAGGGGAGTATATCTCTCACACTAATTCGGTAAGGCCATTGGGGCTTCTGTCTGTTTCTTCGCTGTCTCTCGATGTTTGCGCGCATGCTGCTTTGGAATTCCCAAGCTGTTATGGCATCGCAGGCATGGAGAGACGGCTGTCTGACTGACAATCAATCGGCTGAGATCGCTGATGATGGAGAGTGATTCTTCTTAAAACAGCTGTACCATCTACCAGCCTCCTTAGTGGTGTTGTGTGTTTTTGTTTAAGGTTATGCGAAAGCATAACATCAAGCCGTCTAAAACTGCAGATTTATTAATATTTGATATTATCAATATTATCGATATCGATATATTTAAATGGGGGTTTTTTTTTTGATATATTGCAAAAATAACAATTTCTTTAGAATAATCAGGTCTGTTTTGCATTTTTAAGATGCCATTTGACACTTGTTAAGAATAGGGAAAAGTTAACTTCGGCTTGGCCGATGTTTTGTATATCCTTGCAGCCTCCATTGAAAACAAAAAAGTTTTTCTAACTAAGACTACTTTTCAGACTCTACTTTTCTATGACAGCTATACTATATAGATGTCCGATTTCGACCAAACTTAGTGGAATCATGGCAAAGCACAGCAAACTAAGAAATACGAAGTTTGAGGGCGTTTTCATTATAAACAAAAAAGTTTTTTAACTAAAACTAGTTTTTCGACCGATCGTTCCTATGACAGCTATATGCTATAGTCATCTGATCTGGCCGGTTCCGACAAATGTGCAGCGTATATGTACCAAAAGACTTCGGGCAAGGTTTGGTGTAGATAGCTTTAAAACTGACGGAGGAGATAGCATAGAAACAGACGGACGGACAGGGCTATGCGTTACAAACATCCGGACAATTTTATAATACCCTCTGCAAGGGTATAAAAATATTCGATTTGATCATGGTACAGCTTAAGAAGGACACTATATGGGTACTAAATGTCGAAGATATACAGCCTTGTTCTCAATTCCACTACCGCAAAAGTTTTGTGATTTGGAGACCAAATCTAGTACAAAAGCCGGATTTAAATCACATAATTTTTGTGGAAGTGTATTTGAGAAGAAAGCAAATAGTTTCAAATCCACCAGTAACCGACAAGTATGCAGCAAATCCTGAAATTTGCCGAATCTTCATCATCAAGACTTCGTCGTCTACGCTAGATCGAAGCCTACAAAAAACTTAACTCATATCCTAGCGCCTGGACCAGAGAATAAAAAACTAATTCATACTCTCTTCCGTTGCTTGCAGTTTGGCAAGATGCAAATCTTGACCGCCTTTCTTAAATAGCTGTCAAAGTGCTGGAGGCCAACACAAGTCCGTCTGGCTGAGAGCTTCCTCCGGGAGCCACAACAGACGCTGACGACAGCAATATTTCTTCGTCAGGTGCGTTAAAAGAGTTGGCTCCAAACATTCAGCGACTCACACCGGCAGTTCGCGTTCCAAAAATGTGACAACAGAAAATCATCAGCCAGCATTCCTGTCCATTCTCCAACAAATATAAAGAAAGTCGACTTCATATCAACGATCTCACAATACTATCTCTTTCTTTCATTGACACTGAATCAGTGATCTCAGTGATACCGCGTTCTGCAGTTAAACAAAAGACGCGGCTATCGAAATTCACATTATGCGCTACAGAAGCACAAGAAAGTCTTCAACCGAGGCACCACAATGTCCTCAACCGAGGCACCAAAAAGAACTCAACCGAAGCCCAAGAAAGTCCTCAACCGAGGCACCGCAATGTCCTCAATCGAGGCACAACGAAGCCCTTAACCAAGCACCACAAAGCACTCAACCAGGAAAGCAACCCGCTCGAACATGTGAGCGTAAACTCGAGACAACTTCGCCAAATCGTGATATGGTCACTGGTAGGGGAGTACTGTGGCGACTCTGGCCACACTAATCTATCGTACAGTTGAAAAAGCAGGGCTGCTGAAACCCCAGGAAAAGAACTCTTCTTCTTGTAATACTAAATCGACTTAGTGTTTTAATTGGCATTCTAGGATGCCAAATGGTCACAAAAGAGGCGCCATCTACTGGTCAGTTTAACAAATCACATAGCTAGCAGTGTTTGAAGTAACTTCGGCCGAGCCGAGGTTAGCTTTGACTCTTGTTTTTAAAAAATATATCAATATTTCGATATTATTTCCGGTTTCCCTAGTGGCGACACCTCAATTAAAACGAGAGGGATAAGTTGACTTCGTCTGTGGCGAAGTTGTTATACCCTTGCAAGTGCTCATTTGGATAAATGTTTTTAAAAATAATAATCAGGCATGTTCTCAATTCCGCTACGTTTTGAAAAGTAAGCCGAAAGCAATTCCGTTTCGGTCTGGATTTGCTGTTTTCAATTCCGATTGATTTTGCTCACGTTTTACTTTTGGCAAACCACGGTCCAAACGAGATCGGCTCGGGAAAATCAAACGAAACGATGGAAAATGGAACAAGCGGAAACGAGTGAGGCTGACTTTTACTTTTCGGTTTGGCAGGCACCTCCAATTTCTCGAGACATTTAACAAAAAAATTTGTTTTAATTTAGTTATAGACTTAAAAGCAAATCAGATTACATTAACAAACTCTCCATTGATCACAGTATTAAGGAAAATTAGCTTAATGTACATTTGGCAACTGTACGAGTGCGTAGTTTGTCAATTACTTTTCATTTGACCGGTCAGCAAGCATTACTTTTTAAAACGAAAAACGCTTTCGTTTTCGTGTTGCGAGAAACTGAATCAATTCCGTTTCCGAAAAGTTGCAGTGGAAGTGGAATTGAGAACATGCCTGAATATCTTTTCGTATAAGGCGAATTCCAATTTTTTTTACTCGTTTTATTTTATAATAAATAAAAAAAACTTAGCTGAGAAATCTTGTGGTGTTAATAAAGCTTAATGACTGAGTTTAAAAACGCTAAACATTGAATTCAAAAAGTTTTTCTCACTTAAGCCCATTTTTGTAACGAAGCTTACTCGTAGAGTAAAAAATGAAGTAGAGTAGATAAGGCCTTGGGGACACACAGACACAAAGGCTTCTGTCTGTTTTTGCGCGCATACTGCTTTGGAATTCCCAATCAGTTTTAGCAATGCAGGCAAGGAGAGACTGCTGTTTGAGCAGTTCAGATCAGGCATTGATCGCTGATGATTGAGCCTGATTACTCATGAAACAGCTGAACTATCAGCCTTCTTTGTGGTGTTGTGTGTCTCTGTTTAGAGTCGGGAAAAAACTGCAGGTTTACTTAGCATAAAGGTCGTAAAAACAGTCACATATGTAATATGTAAGTACACATATGTAAATACATGTAAGCAAGTTCTTTATTGAAGAGCATCAATTGTCGAGTTGATCTAGCTCTGTCCGTATGAACATGCGCAGAACAAGGCCAAAAATGCACACTTCTTTTCCTCTATTGTGACTAAAAGTTATATGTGTGTCTCCTACTACTTGCTACTTATTTACTACAAGTGAAAGTCTCAATGGGATTGTGTCTGTGTAAGGGTTGGGTTGTAGAAAAAGTGTAGTTGCATTGTTGTTACACCATCCCAAAGGGCGGGGGTGTGCGGTGCGGTGCGGTGCGGCAGGGGAGAAGTAAGACACAAAGCTTTAATACAAAATAGACAATGGAATGTTAGTTGGTTGGCCCAAAATAGAGTTGGCTAACAACACTGTTGCCGCCGCAATTGTCTTTTGCTTGCGGTTTTGATGCGACTTCGACGCGACTTTCGCAGCTGCATTTTTCTTTCGGGCCGCGCAGCTCTCCACACTTTGCATATTCAATATCTCAGGCGCTTCCCTTTGCGAGTAGGAAATGTTGCATAATTTATGAGGGGAAATTGTAATACTTCATCTTTGGCCCCTCTATTTCTCTATTAATATTGGCATTCTAATTTTCCTGCATGTGGAAAAATTCTTTTGCAAGCCTGTCCTTCAGGCAGCTGCCGTCAGATTAATTATTTAGATCGTAAATAAATTGTGCATGCAGCAATTTAGTTAACAAATTATATGCCAAGAACTCAGAGAAGCTGATGGCGCCACGGCTGTGAGTGAGGCGGGCGAGACGCCAACGCGTGTTCTAGCGTTTCGCTGGCTATTTTCAATAATCTGAAAATGTATCAGACATCAACGACGATGTACAATTTTCCCCTAAGAATGTGATTTGGGTTTCACTTTTTTTATTAAAACCAACATTTGTTGTTTTGTTCTAATGCAAATCGCTGGCTAATTGCAAATGCCGCAGGCGTCACTAGACGCTGTCCGTTCGTTCTGTCTCAATTGGCTGACATAATAATTACCGCAACTTGGCGACAACCACCACCAACCACTAGAGATCACAGCCAACAGTTGGTTGGCCAACCGTCAGCTTGGACTTGGCTTGTAACATGAAGTGTTTCCTTTTGGGTTTGGCTTTTGCTTTGCTTTGGCATTGAACCATGAAATGTTTTCATGTTTTGCTTTTTAATAGTCATTGTGCGTTGCCGTTGCTTGGGCAGTCCCACAAGACCGCCCATTAGATAATAGAGTCAAAAGCCGCCGCCGTAGCCGCTGAAGTCGCCGCGTCAAATGTTGTTTGCCGGTTTTTATGCAATTTTTGTTCGTTTCGGGTTGTAAATTACCCTGAGAAGGCTAGTGGTTGGTTCTTTGGAAATTACACAAGTTGAGCTCTAATTAAAACACTTTCAAGCAAGTTAGCAGCACTTGGAAAAACTTGTAAGCTTCTTAAAAACAAGTTGGCACTTCAAAGCTTCAATAATTTTAAGCTGGCTTAAAAAATGTTACGGTAGTAGGTTTTATTAAAAGCTGGCAGCATCTGTTGGTCTTCTTGGAGTATTCAGCACTTATTGGGTGTCAAATTGTTCAGAGTATTGTAAACTTCCATCAAGTTAAAGGTACTCAATATTTCTCATTCCTTCCCTTGCATTTTGTTTTCGGCGGAATCCTTTTACTTTCTTGGACTAACGCTCACAGACTTCACCACCACCAATAGCTGGCCAACTCCATTAGCTTAAGGCGCCACATACAAGATAATTTCAACTAACTGTTTTGTAAATCTCGACCGCTGACGTCGACTGCTCTCTTATGTATATTAACCTTTCTTCTATGCTGCTTCCCGCACAGCTCGCCCGCCCCCAGGGACAGTTGGCTCTGCCAATTTCTTGCAGCAAACAGAAAGTTTCTTCTTTGCGGCTTTTCTACTTTCTTTTTTGAGTTCTTCTTCTCGCTATGTCAACTGTGTCGCTACGGGCCGGTTAATCAAATTTTTCGCGCTTTTCATTTCTTGCAATGTTATTTCATTTGTATACCCTTCTGAAAGGTATCATTTAAGAGTTCTACACAATAAATGCTGAGCTATACTTAAGTATAAAAGTAGGGGAAAGTTAACTTCGGCTCGGTCGAAGTTTTGTATACCCTTGCAGTTTGTTTTTCCTAAATAAGACTACTTTTCGGACCTTACTTTTCTATGGGAGCTATACTAATAGATGTCCGATTTCCACCAAATATAGTGGAATCATGGAAAAGCATAACAAACTAACATGGAAGGCGATTCCAATTAAAACAAAAAGTTTTTCTCACTAGAACTTATCTTTTGACAGATCATTTATACTGCAGCTATATGCTATAGTCATCCGATTTCGACAAAACTTAGTAGAATTGTGTAACAGTATATAAAATAACAAGTAAGGGAGCTGTAGTCGAGTGCCCCGACTACAAAATACCCTGTTCCCTTCACTTCTTCTGTTTTCATACACATATACACACACTCACACATACACACACACACTCCAACATACATACAAACGCATGGAATGCGGCCGCGCGCGATAACTGACAATGCAAGACCCCCCCTCTCACCCACAAGCAAAATTGATTCGTTTATAACTTCGGTGTTTATTGTCCGATGTTAGTGATCTTTTCAGAATAGATAGATATTGGGCCTTACTTGATATATGTTAAGTTTGGAAAGTCTATCTTAAAAATTGTGGCTCTGACAGTTTTTTGCGCTTAAAGGGGGGAGGGGGAGGAATTTTCCAAATCTGAAACAAACTCGTTTTGAATCGGTATACACCTATCTACATGCAAAAATTTGTGGCTCTAGCTCTTATAGTCTCTGAGAAACACGCGTTCATACGGACAGACAGACGGACGGACAGACGGACAGGGCTAAATCGACTCGGCTGTTGATGCTGATCAAGAATATATATACTTTATAGGGTCGCAAATGTTTCCTTCTTCCTGTTACATACTTTTGCACAACTTCATGATCCCCCTTTTCCCATTTTCAATGGGAACAGGGTATAAATATATGCCAACGTAAGTTTTTCTCACAAGAACTAGTTTTTCGACCGATCGTTCCTATTGCAGCTATAGTCATCCGATTTTGACCAAACTATGTAGAATTGTGTGGGTGCATATAAAACCAATACAAGCCAATTTTGAGGGTATTTCCATTAAAAACAAAAAAGTTTTACTAACTAAGACTACTTTTCTGACGCTACTTTTCTATGGCAGCTATATACTATATAGATGTCCGATTTCGACCAAATTTGGTGAAATCATGGAGAAGCATAGTAAACGAAGTTTGGAGGCGTATTGATGGAAAACAAAAAAGGTTTTTTCACTAAAACTAGTTTTTCGACCGATCGTTCCTATGACAGCTATATGCTATAGTCATCCGATCCGACCCGTTCAGACAAATATGCAACGTATTTGTACCAAAAGACCTTGTGCAAAGTTTGGTAAGGATAGCTTTAAAACTGACGGAGAAGAAAGCATAGAAACAGACGGACAGGGCTAAATCAATTCAGCTCGTCATGCTGATCAAGAATATATATACTTTATATGGTCGGAGATGCTTCCTTCTATGCGTTACAAACATCCGGACAATTTTATAATACCCTCTGCAAGGGTATTAAAAGTGATTTGATCCCGACAGTAGCATTGAAATTTCAAGTAGGAGTAAGCCTAAATGAATCCGAATGGAATTGTCTTAAGATGTTCTTTTATCAAGGCTGCAAAACAGTTCGGAACCGGATCATTTACTAGGTGCCTTTTATTTTTGATTCCTCGAACCTGAACCCGAACCGCACCACTTTCTCGAAAAATGAGTTTTGGTTCACTGATTTAAGGGGGTAATACAAGTTGGGCCGAAAAAATCGATTTTTTTGTGTGTTTGGCATAATTATATAGTTCAGATATGTAAAAATATTTCCCCATAAGGATTTTCAAAAACTCCAATTAGTTTAGGAGATATAAACCCTTTTAGTGACCCAATGTGACCTAAATTTCCAAGCAACTGCAAACTTAAAACGCGTTTTTCTCGAAGCCACGTTTTTTAAAATGGCGGCCGCGATTCAGCCTAAACTACTGGACCAATTTTGTTCAAAGTGGTGTCAAACGACGCAGAAACGTCGTAGTTCTATTGTGAACCTCCAAGTTTTAGCTACACAAATTTTTAGTATCCGAACTTCTGAGAGGGGCCCGGAGTCCGGATTTTTACGAAACTTAAATAAGCAATGTGCAACATGAGAAAGCCCCCCGGGCCCGGGAAACCCCTGGTAAAGAGACATGATAAAGTATTATTACTAGATAACTAATATATACTATGTTTATACACACCAAATTTATCATGAGTAATGCCCTTCAAGGTATGCAAACTTTTTTTGCTTATATTATTATCTATTTGATCGTAGATATTGATAGACAGTTATGGCACAGTCATACATTATCCACGTTGTATGTTGTCGGACCAGTTTTAAGAATATCACATTATTTTGAGTTAAGCCAATTTTAAGATGAATAATTTTCTCAATTGTATCTTTTCAGAAGCATAACATACTTTAATGGGCATTAAGCACAATAAATTTTGTGTGTGTAAACGTAGTAATAGGGAAAAAACCATTTGAAAGAAATCTATTTGGACGACGAGATTCACATTTTCACACTAGCGATGAAAGATATCCACGTCTAGCATACGAGTCTAGATTTGACTGCTATCATTGAAGAAGATTTTCAATCTTACGAAATTTTTCTAGGTCAGATAAACACTGTTACATAAAGAACGAGAGCGTAACGACCGACGTTAAGGCCCGACTTTGATATACCTGTTACTTAGGGGAATTAATGTTGTATAGCCTTCCCTTATGTTAGTTAACAGAGCATTAACATTAATTTGATCGTTTCAACATTATGTAAGCAAACAGCGCATGCAGCAACAAAAAGTATGCAACGTTTTATAACATAACTCTGCCATTTGTTATCTGCCTTTTGTTATCCGATCTTTATGAAAATTTCAGAGATTGTAGATATTAGACACATACACTACACTGCAAAATATGAGTTTGATATCATTAAAATTATTCAACGGACATGTCTATATCGACTAGGCTGTTGATGCTGATCAAGATTATATATATTTTATGGGGTCGGAGATGCTTCCTTCTGCCTGTTAAATACATTTGCACGAGTTTAGTATACCCTTTTTAATCTACGAGTAAGGGGTATAAAAAAGGTTTTAGGCTTTAGGTGACACCTTATCGTATGACTTCTTTAGTCTGTGCCCAAGTGCTAACAGAACGGGCACCATCTTCAAAAAAGATATAATACTACTAGCATATGCTGATGACATCGATAAAAGCGAATTTGCGGTAAGCAGGTCGTTTCCAGAGATAGAGAAGCGATCAGTACCTCGTATCAATGCGCAGAGAGTCTACGCGTCTTGGACAATCCGTGGTAATGCTGTTAAGGATTTTATCTACCTCGGAACGATAATAACCAGAGACAACAGCATCAGTCTGGAAATTCGAAGAAGAATTACACTTGCAAATCTCTCCAAAAACGAAAATTGCGCTACACAAGTCGCTTATCATCCCAGTCCTGCAATACGGCGCAAAAGCATGTACATTGACAGCAGCGAATGAGGCGGCAATGGGCGTGTTCGAGAGAAAAGACCTTCGGAGGATTTATGGACCTCTAAAAATTGGCGACGAATTTCGCATCCGAATGAATCACGAATATTATGAGCTCTATGGGGACACTAATATTGTCAAGCGCATAAAACAACAGCGGCTGAGCTATTATTCGTTCTTAATTTGGTTTATATAGGCAAGGGGAGTGAGGATAATTAAATGTGGAACCCTCTCTCACTGTTTCATTTCTTATGTGAGAGGGATGCGAGGGGATAATATTTGACGGAGCTTTTTATTTAAAAGAGAACGTTCTTGGTATTGAATCTGTAGAGATCCTCATTTAAGAACAATCAATCTTGATTTTGAGTATGTGATGCTGCTCATTGAAGAATAATCGATCTTGGTTTAGAGCAGCGATGTCCAAAATTTGAAAAGGCAGCCACGCGTGGTTGGCAAGTTTGGTGATTGTGTGTGAGTTTGGACACCACTGGTTTAGAGTCAATCTTCTGGTTCAAGAATTCTGCTACATAATTTGATCATTTTTAGTACTTGTATCAAGTAATAAAGCACTTGGATCAAGAAATATTGGACCAAAAATTCGATCTTAAGTCAAGAATTTTTGTTCTTAATCCAAGTATCAGTAAGATCACTTGAAGCAAGATTTTGCAAGTGTATTAATACTTCGGCACATACAAAGTTAGTTTTGCTTTTCCGTTTTTTATTTTACTTGACGAGCCACCAAAAAGTACTGTCAATTATTTTACAATGAAAAGGGGAAAGGGAGGGGGGCATGAAGAAAAGGGGCCCGAAATTATTTGGGCCAAGAACGAAAGAAACAGCCGGCAAAGGTTTTTTTGTCGTCGTCGTTCGTTGACAGAAATGATTGCCGAGTAAGTGAAAAGTGGTTTTGTCGTCCATCCCAAGCAGTCGTCGCTAATTGGTTAACTGCAATTGGCAGTTAAATTTTCAGTGAATGACCCACAAAAAAAAAAAAAAAAATGTTGGCCAAAAAGTGTTAAGCACATTTTGCGCAACCACCAAATGGAAAAGTGGCCAAATGGTGCTGGAGGAGGCGTTACCATAGACACCAAAACGTGACCACAAATGGCAGCCAAACGGGTAAAATTCAATTAACACCACTTGTAGGTGAAGGGAAAGGTAAGAAGACATTACCAAGCAGTACATTTCGATTGTGTAAATCAATTTGGGATCGTAAACAATCAGAAAGCCTAATTTAAACAAGTTGACAGTTCAAAGAGACAAGTTGACAACATTTTCGCTTTAAGTTTGGTACTCAAACGATGAGAATATTCTCGTAGCAAGACTGTAGTGTGAACAGGCAATGGCATAAAATCAGCTGTGAGTTAATAAAATTGAAAAAGTCATTTTGGCAGCCACATCCACGGGAGAAGCATACCAAAAAGGATTCTCAAAATGCTTTTGAATAGACAGATTCCATAAAATCAGTCGCGACTTGAAGCTCTCCAAATGATTTTTATTGATCAAGCCCGACTGCAAGAAACTTTGGAACTGCGAAAGTGCCCGCTCAGTAGCAACGTAACTTTTTTTTGATCATAACTTAACTATTCACCATCAGATCTTTACCAAATCTGCAGTAAATCCACCAAAATGTAAATGTAAAAATAGGGGAAAGTTACTTGTCAGTACCCTTGCAGCTTCCATTGAAAACAAAAAAAGTTTTTCTAACCAAGACTACTTTTTGGACCCTACTTTTCTATGGGATCTATACTATATAAATGTCTAATTTCGACCAAACTTGGTGAAATCATGGAAAAGCATAATACACTGTTAATTACCAAATTTGGAGGCGATCCCATTTAAAACTAAGAAGTTTTTCTCACTAGAACTTCTTTTTCGACTGATCATTCATACTGCAGCTATATGCTATAGTCATCCGATTTTGATAAAACTTTGTAGAAATGTGTAAAAGTATATAAAATAAGACTATGCCAATAAAAAGGACGTTTTCATTAAAAACAGAAAAGTTTTTCTCACTAGAACTAGTTTTTCGACCGATCGTTCCTATGGGAGCTATATGCTATAGTCATCCGATTTCGACCAAACTTTGTAGAATTGTGTAAAAGTATATAAAATGAGTGTATGCCAATGATAAGGACGTTTTCATCAAAAACAAAAAAGTTTTTCTCACTAAAACTAGTTTTTCGACCGATCGTTCCTATGGCAGCTATATGCTATAGTCATCCGATTTCGACCAAACTTAATGAAATCATGGGAAGGGATAGTAAACTAAGAAATACGTACTTTGGAGGCGTTTCCATTAAAAACAAAAAGTTTTTCTCACTAAGACTAGTTTTTTGACCGATGGTTCCTATGGCAGCTATATGCTATTGTCATCCGATCCGGCCGGTTCCGACAAATGTGCAGCGTATATGTACCAAAAGACTTCGTGCAAAGTTTGGTGAGGTTAGCTTTAAAACTGACGGAGGAGATAGCATAGAAACAGACAGAAGGACGGACGGACAGACGGACAAATCAACTCAGCTCGTCATGCTGAGCAAGATGCTTCCTTCAATGCGTTACAAACATCCGCACAATTTTATAATACCCTCTGCAAGGGTAAAAAATGGCTTGACACAGCCCCCCAAAGGGCAAAAGCCGAACCTCTCTCAATCTCTTGGATTGTGCGCTTCTAATTTTCGCACAAGAGAAACGGACCGACAGTTTAACGCCGAATCCGAACGGCAGTTTGAGAAGCTTTTCATGGCTAATTACTACAAAGCTGGCGCCAACAGCAGAGAGGGGTGACCGGGTGTAAAGTTTATTCAAAGAAAAAACTTTTCATTAGATGTTTCGAGGCGGGATCGAACCCTCGACCTCTTGCACAGCGGTCGCGCACACTAGCCGCTGAGCCACCCGGCCACAAATGCTGATTACCAAATATGTCTACCAAATATAAACCATCTACCTACAAAACTGTTGAAGATATGGCCGTTTTTTTTCCAAATTCTGGGTAGTCAAGGGGCGTGGCAAAAACTAAAGTTGCATGCGTTCCATACATTCATTTCTAAGATCTGTGCGTACGTACAAACGTTGATTAAGATTATACCCAATGTACTCTGGGTACCAAGTAACTCATCCTTAAAAGCCTCAAAGTATTGCGGACGGGGAAGAGTTGCTTACCTGCAAGTAGAGAAAAAACAAAAAGAAAAATATTATTTCAATTGTTTAAAGCTAGAAAAGAAATATGTTCACAGTTCCCGCTTGTCTCCCACAACAAGTTGCCTTGCCTTGCCTTGCCTCACTGGCGTCGTCGTAATCATAGCAAATGACAATTTCTTATCAACTAGCAACGACAACAACAATAAGCAGACGCCCGCATTGCGTGTTGTTGTGTAGCTCTGTCCTCAATTTGCGTAAAATGGCACAACGAAATAAATTAAAATGCAGCGAGAGCCGCCGCTTTGGAGGAGTCTCAAAGTCTCTACCCGCTTCATATCACAACAAGAGTGTGTGTGGGGGGGGGGGAGGAGAGTTGGGGGCTGATACGATAACGAAGAATAATTGAGTTTTTTTTTTTTTTTTCATTCTTGCTTTCTTGCCTGCTTTGTGGAAGGAAGTGATAAGATAAAAGAAGGCAAGGCTAGTCAGAAAAGTAAGTCCTACTGGTTGCATCTTCTTATATTCTGTACCAAAGTTATGTTTTGGATCAGCATCACCTGATCCTCTGTGCAGGTTTCTAGAAACTAATGCTAAGTTTTTGGCAATTACCAATTAGATAGATAGCCATTCTTCCTTCTTCCTATTACTCTACGAGTAACGGGTATAAAAACAATCGAGCGCCATTCTAAGATTCAAGAACCATACAACCAGACGAATCTTAATCGTCTCTGGGCCCTTCCCTACAATATGTACATACTATATGCACATATTTTCTCTTGTGGGTGCCTCCAAGTGTAGACTCTTAATTTGCATTTAGCAACACAACAAATGTCCACTCGTTATGGTGTCGGCAAAAGTTCAAAGAGTTTGGCGCTCTTTTTGTTTTCGTTTTAGTTTCAATTTAAATTCTAGAAAAAAAAAAAATCTAGCGGCATTTTATTGACAGAGGCTGGGCCGGCCCCGCAACGAAATCAATTCTTTCTTCTTTGGTAAATGGAAAACTGCACAACGTTTTGTTTGATTTGCTAATTTCAAGGTTTTTATAAGCATTTGCAAAATGTTTAAAGTTTGCTTTAAGTATTTGTATTCTTAATCAAGACTTCGAGTTGAGTCGTTTCAAATGGTCTATAAAAGATAACTTCCTAAGCAACTTGAGCGATCCGGATGTAATTACGATTGATTGGAAATATAGAAAGGAAGTCGGTCAAGCTACTTTATACTTGCCAATGCTTTGTATATAACTGATGAATATTACATGTGGCGCCATACAAACTGTATAAAGTGCTTTGTTCTAAACTGATCTACACGAAATTTACACAGATTTTCGAAAGCTGTTTAAAACCGGTTTAAAGGCGTATTTCTGAATTGGTTCAAGCTATCAAGTAGTGAGGAGTTGGTTCTGAACCAGTCGACTGAACCGATTCAGAGCCATATCTTGAAACTTGGTGTGTAAGTTGGTAGCATGTTGTTAGACCTTTTACCAGCTCAAGACCAGTTTCCGTAGTAGCCGGGTGGCTCAGCGGCTAGTGTGCGCGACCGCTGTGCAAGAGATCGTGGGTTCGATCCCGCCTCGGAACATCTAATGAAAAGTTTTTTCTTTGAATAAACTTTACACCCGGTCACCCCTCTCTGCTGTTGGCGTTCGGATTCGGCGTTAAGCTGTAGGTCCCTTTCTCTTGTGCGAAAATTAGAAGCGCACAAGCCAAGAGATTTGAGAGACGCTCGGCTTTGGCCCTTTGGGGCTGTGTCAACTTGACAAGCCATTTTACTTTTACTTTAAGGCCCTATTCTCTTTCAGCAAAAAATTTTTTTCGACTTTTTTTTTTTTGCATTTTTTTATAGCTTGGACATTTAAGAATATAACCCTAAAAGGGTTTTTTGAAATTCGAAATACTTTAGAAGATATAGCCCTTTTATTGACCCAAAGTGACTCGATTTGCCTAGCAACTTCAAACTTTAAGCGCGTTTATCTCGAAACCACGTTTTTCGAGCTGGCGGCCACGATTCCGCCAGTTCTACTGAACCGATTTGGATGAAACAAAGTTTAATCGACGTAGAATTGTCACCATTCTGGCCCGTAGTAAAAAAAAAATTTTGCGATTTTTTTACTATTTTTTTTACACTAAACTACAAAAAAATGGGTCCAAATTCGATTTGTCAATTTCAAGTGGCCGCCATTTTGTCAAAAAAAATCGCAAAATTTTTATTTTACTACGGGCCAGAATTACATCTATGCTGATCATAACCCTATATATTTTTTTTTTCAGACGCTCCTGAGGGCCGGAATCGTGGCCGCCAGCACCATGCCTTTTTTTTGAGGGCCAACTTTGACGGTGCCATCATCTATGGACAGCCCCTATATCGCGGCGAAAAAAATTTTTTATTTTCTTTCATTCATTACTAATTCAATAAAAAAAACAAAATTCAAATATCTTTTTGCGTTTTCAAATGAGAATTTTTTCAAAAAAGGTCCAAAAACAGCAAGCTGAAGGAGAATAGGGCCTTAAGACCAGTATTGTATCGGTTCAAAGCCATATCTCAGAAATCATTTGGAATATGAGCTGTACTATACCGAACCAGTCAGTTGAACCGGTTCAAAAGTCTTTCAAAACCACAACTCACACCATCTTTCAGAAATTCTTTCAGCTATGAAATGGAAATTGGATATCGGTGTTTAAACAATTGGATTTTGAACTAAACTAGAAGGAGTTTATATGTAAAGTGTCAAGAATAAAGTCGCCTACTAGATTGTATGGAACGAAACCCGTACGCCTAAGCATACTTGGCGCTGAGCAGTCGGTTTTAAGTCTCTCAACTTTTGTCATCAAATCTAGTAGCTTTGCATTTTGGATACGCTTCACATGTAAGGGCAAGCAGTTGTAGTTTGAAACGAAACCGTTTATACGAAAATCTCTAGAGATTTCTGGGACACCCCCGATTAAGTTAGGAAATGTGGAGTTTGATATATTCCCATTTCAGTTTGGACAACTTCCCTTAAAAAAAAAACAAGTCTTAGTACCCGAACGACGCCGGGTATACACACTATACTTATAAAACGTCACATTTTGCAAAGAACGAGACCCTCATGCTTCGCATGTGAATTCACCTTGCTTATAATTCCAGCAGCTTCCGCGCCATTATGTGTGGGTGCAAGATTGGCTGGCTGGGGATGGCTGGGGCTGCTGCGCTTGTGGCTTGCAGGGTGGTGTGGAGTGGCAAAAAGATAATTAATGGCACCACTTTAATGCAATTATTGCATAAATATATTGTTAAGACAATAAATATTGGCTGCGCATTAATCGGTTTGCCGTTTTTATTTTGTTGTTTTGTTAGATTTGTTTAGCGGCAAATTAACAAAGACCGCCGGCAAGCAAAAATGTTCGCCCCCTCATCAAGCCATAGAAAAACTTAACTGACTGTAAAAACTGTAAAAATAAAACCAAAACAAAAACAAATAAGAAAGTCGTTTAAGCCCGACTTTAGTAGTGCTCTGTAGTACCGCTGTCAAATTCTGTGCATAACTGATAACTTTGAAATGTGTGAAAAACTATGTGAAGTGCAGACAAATAATTTGTTTGATTTATATCTTGGGTATCGTTCGTTTGACAGTTTCCAAACTTGGTGGATCGATAAATACCCTGTAGTTCAGCTGCACCGGTGCGGCACTAACGAACCCCCTAGCTCTTTGTAGTAAACACTCGCCACCAGACCAATCACCAGTCATGTATTTGCCTAACGAATTTTGAATGGGAATGTCCGGAAAACGTACCGATCGGTACGACCCTGCATTACCAGTCGTTAGTGTGGTGATGGGTGCGCACTATAGTTCAAGTACTAGACAAGCGCTGTGATGTATTACCTGTCGTTAACGACGCGACTGACGCTCAGTGATGTATCAGGTCGTTAGGCCTGGTAGTGCCTTGACACCAGCTGAACTACAGGCTAATGCTTCTTAGTAAGAATATATATGAGAATTTACGCCGAAAGGTCCACCGAAACCATAAAACGAAAACTTCTTGAAAACACTTTGTGCGACTTTTTACTTTTGCGCTCTAAAATCTTACTGAGGGTACGAAGAATCTAAGAACAAAAATGCAAATACTGCAAATTTTTGCTTTGCAAAAAGCTTGAAAAAATAAAATTAAAAAACCCCGGTTCGCGTCGCTACGCCACCTTCAGTATAGCCTTCATCAGCAAAGTATTATTAAACTTTTCTGATCTAGGGGTGGATTTTCCTACAGACCATTCGCGGCGGGAGCGTACGATGGCACAATGGCAGACGAGATGGATGTCTACAACTAACGGCAGCTGGACAAGACGACTGATAGCAGACATAAGATCGTGGGTGGGTAGAAAGCACGGATAAATCGACTTCTATTTGACCCAATTACTAACGGGACATGGATGCTTCAAATCCTATCTTTATAGGTTTAAGCACGAGACGGATCCGTTTTGCTTACACTGTGAGCGGTCTATGGAAGACGCAGATCATTCTTTTTTGTCTGTCCGTGATTCTCTGCAGAACGGGAAGAGCTAAGCATAGGCATTGGGAGGCCATTCACAGTCGATGACTTGATGGAAAATTGGGCTGCTCTTTGCTTGGCCGCAGAAATCATAAAATCCTTGCGTCGCGCTGAAAAAATGCGCAATTCAAATTCAAATCCTAGACATGGATCTAGTTGAGACTTTCGGCGCTGTGAAATAACACCCCAATGCAATAAGGCCCAAAAAAAAAAAATGAAATAAGGCCCCAAAAATTTACATAGTACACAACAACAACGATTTTTCAAAAAATGTGGGGTGTTATTTCCTTTTTTGGGGCTTAATTTCCTAAAAAATATTTTTTTATGAAATAAGAACCCAAATCAGAAATGAAATAAGACCCCAAAACTATTTTTGTTAATTTTGGGGTGTTATTTCATTTTGATTGGGAAATAAGACCCCAATTTTTTGTATGGATATTTTGGGGTCTTATTTCATTTTTATTAGGAAATAAGACCCCAATTTTTTATATGAATTTTTTGGGGTCTTATTTCATTTGTCTTATTTTTGCTAAATTATGAGATTTATGAAGAAGAAGAACTCGTACAACGGTTAATTTTCTTATCTGCAGGTGTTCTTAGACTAAGTAATGCGCAGATTCTTTGTGCATTTGATTGCTTTTGCATAAAAAATCGCGCGATTTTTTGTATACAAATTTTTATTTTTTCTTAACGTTATAAGTAGTTTATTGTACTAAAAATTTAAATTTAACTAAAATTTAATATTTCAATTGCGTCAATTTTAGCGCCGCAGGCGAAAATTTGTACAAAAAAAATCGCGCGATTTTTTTATACAAGTTTTCATTATTTTTTAACGTTATATTTTACTACGTTTATTTTACTAAAAATCTAAATTTAAAAACTTGACAAATTTGCTTTTAGGTGTTTCCGATATTTTTTATTTTAATGAATAAAAAATCCAAAATTTGTTATGAAGAGGAATTAAAAAAAAATTGGGGTGTTATTTCATTTTTGAAATAGGGGTGTTATTTCATTTGAAATAACACCCCAATATTTGGGGCCTTATTTCATTTTTCTTTTGGGGCCTTATTGCATTGGGGCCTTATTTCCTGCACCCGAGACTTTCATGCCATCTCCACCTCGTGAGGTAATACTTAGCGGTGGTTCCGCGAGAGGGAATCGGACGGACGGACAGTCGGACAGGGCTAAATCAACTTAGCTCGTCATGCTGATCAAGAATATATATACTTTATGTGGTCGGAGATGCTTCCTTCAATGCGTTACAAACATCCGGACAATTTTATAATACCCTCTGCAAGGGTATAAAAATGAACTGACAAACTTACAGTGATAAAAGCCCTCAAAAATTGTGAATAAATTTCTCAATTAGCAATCGGTGTTATTCAGCAATCGCAATCGTAAGCAGCAACCGTAAATCGGATTTATCTGCAGAATGCGCCCAATGATAGATTTCGCAAAACTTTAAAAGATTCGAATTTTGAGACAGTTTTTGAATTTCGTCAAAAGGAGCAATGAAGTCGTTAACCGAGTTTATATTTGTCACTTTTTCATTACTTTCTAGCGCCTTAGCTAGAGTTTCCATTTCATCTACATGCTTTCATTCATTAGTTCTCTTTGAAGATTATTCAATTCTGCAATATGTAACAGTTTTTTTTCTAAGGTCAAAAATATTTGGTTCTTGGAACCAAAAAAAATACATATGCTACAATTGGGATAAGGTCTAAAATGTGAAAACGTTTTCCTAAACACTTTAGTAAGGTATTTCTGTATTTTGCAAAAGACTTCAGAGCTGAGTTGAGTAGAAATCGCTGGGAAGGAGTTGCGCTTCTCTTATAATTTAACAGATGTTTTGTAAATTGGATGCAACAACTTACACAAATTTTCAACCGAATCCCAATCTGATGACTTGACATCGGGATTTTAGGTAAACATATTTTTAATGGGTGGTCCAAAATATTTGATTGGATACAATTTGTTTCACGAAAAGTAGATTATTTTAAATCTCATGATTTGCATTGACATATTTCTTCTCGACCTAAAAGCATATTCAAGAATATTTCGACCTATTTTGACCTATTTGGAATATGTCATATGCTTTTACATATTCCGAGAGTCAATATAGCTCCCAGTAGGCGTCGCAATATAACTTGCTAATTAAATGTATAAACACGTCGGTCATTTTTGGCCTTCATAAAGCAGGAACCGTTATTCGAAATAAACCGTTTCAAATCACGTACCGGAAGCGATACAATCTTTTTTTTTGGGGAACCGAATACCGTTTACCGTTATTATGGGAACCAAAAGAGCCGAAACAAAACCGAAGCGTTTGTATCGGTACGTTTTCGGGTTTTTTCACCTTTGCAGAGTGCATTGAAATATTGGTCAGATGTTTGTAACGCAAAGAAGGAATCATAAAACGTCATTTTACACAATGTCAATTCGAGCACCCCTCTGTAAAACGCTTTACTTACGTACATTGATTGAAATGTTACACACAGATGATGCTCGAGCTGACAGTTTATTGGCTGCGATAGTCTTTCACTAGATGGCTCGTGATAAATATGATCAGTGATCTACCGACAATTTCTAGCAGCAATTTTGCTTTTAAGAGAATCGAAATGGGTGAGAGCGAGACGCAGAAGTTGAACTCGCCGCAAAATAAATTGGCGGTAGAAACCATATTGTCACTAGACAGAAATTTGTTTTGGTTGCTGTGTTTAATTACTCCTAAGGTCTTAAATGTTTACTACGAAAAATAATGCGAATTGTGAAATAGCGTCTATAACTTTACTTTAACAACAAAGGACTGAAACTTTTATGTTGAATATTGTTTCGTTATATTACAAAGGGATTAAATGATATGGACTTATCTCAGATTTTAATTTTCCCAATACGTAAAAAACTTTTAATTGTACCGGTACGTACCGGTATACCGAAATAAAAAACTGCGTACCGTAACGAAACCGAAAAAATTCATTTCGGGACGTACCGGAACTGGTACCGGAAACGAAATTCGTTTCGGTTTTAATCTCTGCTTAAAGTGTAACTCTTTAATTTCTGCAGAGCATTTAATACAGAATTCTTTCAAAGTTAGTAATCGCTCGCACATTTTGCAAGTCGAATTCCAACGCTTTAAGCATTCAAGAACTCCTTTGTTAAGATTATTCAATCGAAGTAGAGTTCGCAACTTCTTACAAAGACTGCGATTCTTTGGGCGCATTCAGCAGATTTACTGATTTATGAATGCCGATTTTACCTGCTGAATACAGTGATTGCCGATTGCGACTGATAAATTTGACAGTCATGATTGGTGAGACCATTTATCGACTGTACGGCCAACTGTTAACCCCAAAAATGAAAATAAACAGAGCAAAAAGCTATTAAAAATTGTGTTATTTTTGCCCAAATCTAATAAGCCAGAAAATAACCTAAGCAAAGCATTCAGTGTCATTCAGCAGAGCATCATTAGAAATTGCAAGTCGTAAATCAGTAATCGTAAATCGGACTTTTCTGCTGAATGCGCTGTTTGATATATATTTAAAAAATCATTGGCAACCAAACTTAAATTTGTTTGAGCCGAACACGTTTTCAAGTTTTATCGCTCCGGTTCAGGTTTAGGTTCGGCCGTGAAAAAAAATTTGTTGCTCCGGTTCGGTTCTGACTTCCCGAAAAATCCCAGAGTCTCTGACTCTTATGCGGTTAGACTCCGAACCGGTTTGCAGCCCGGTATGTTACTGCATCAAAAGTCGTAATTTGCCTGCATAAATGTGGCTACGAAAAAGGTGAAGTTTTTCGGATGTTGCGCCCTCTGGAAGTCACCCGAAACTTTTCGTTTCGTAACGTGAAGTTATTTGAGGATACGATGGAATAAAAGACCGCGCGAAATTCGGAAGTCCGCGCACTGTGCGAACGCCACAAGCCATTAAAGCCGTGCAAGTTCGAATTCGTCCACTAAGCAAGCAAAGAATCATGTCTCGTGAGATGAATATTAGCAAGGACAGCATGTCACGCATCATAAAACGTGACTTGGGAATCAGTGCATACACGAGACACACCGGCCACTTGCTCGCAAGACAAATTCGAAAGCATTGCGTCACCAGTGCACGAACAATGCCCACAGACGAATTCTGTTTATTAACGAAAAAATTGTAACCCTACAGGAATCGTTTAACAAACTTAACGATAGAGTGTATACTATGAAATCAATACAAGCGTCCGAACTCATTTCGAGAGTTCAGAGAGGTCACCATCCGTCTTATGTGATGGTGTGGTGGGGTCACCAAGCTCCAATTTTGTAAAAAAAAAATAGTACGAAATCAGTACGACGTTTTGGAAAAGGTTGTGGAGCATCTCAACACGACATTATTTGCAAACAAGCCGTGGACCATTCAAGAAGACTCCACTCCAGCTCACAAGACAAAAACGACTCAAACATGGCTATAAAACCATGCACCGAACTTCATTTCTACGGATGATTGTCCTGCTGGTAGCCCAGACCTGAATCCGTTGGACTACAAACTGTGATGCGTTCTCGAGACCATGCTTTAGTCTACTCGACACCCAAATATTGAGTCTTTAAAGGGCGTCTTTGTGGACAATTTCCCTATGCATGAGGTGCACACTGCGATCGATGAGTCGGTGGCCAGGGAGACTTTGGCGTTGCTGGAAGGCACAAGGCAAACAAGAGATTTATTTTCCTCTTGCACCTCTACAAGGATATAAAAATGCCTTTAGTAAAAATGAAAATAGAATGGAATGATGGAAACTTCAATCGTTCCTAATCCTCCCAGTCCGCCTTCTCCCCCCATTTCCACATAACAACTGCCACACTACTGGGTCAAGCCATGTCCCCTGGGTTGCGGCGGCTGCTTTCAGCGCGTGCGAATATTCAATTTACAAAGTCTCTAGAGTTGCCTCAGAGAGATTCAAGCAAAGAAGAGAAAATAACTTTGCTGGTTGGGCGTGAAAATGTTTGTTATTTTGCCACAAGGCAAGTCCAAGTTCCGCCTAACAAAATGATAAAGTTATTCCACAGAGTGAGAGCTCAAATTCTTAGCAGTCGAAAATTGCGCTAAATTTGATGGAATTTGAAACAGTTGGAGTTTATTAAGAGGGTTTATCAAGAGGGTTCGGTGTTTTGTATAATTATGTGGAAGCACATAAAAGTTATAATTGCCAAGTTCGGAGACGCAATTTTTTAACACGGAACGATCAAATAACCCAAAGCCAAGTTAAATGACAAATTTGCAAACTTCTGGGAAGGGCATTACTTCACACAGTTTGCTTGGCGCCACTGCGGCAATTGGTAGTACTTCATGCAGTTAGTTGGCTTCACAGGGTACATGACAGTTGGGCTTGACCGAAAGTCTTACTTCTTTAATATGAAAAGTAGGCATAAAACAGTGTAGGACAGAACAGTGTAAACAGTGTCCAAGTGGGCCCCTTTCCAACACTGTTAATACAAAAATCTGTATGCCCCCCCTTTTTTAGTAACAGAACAGTTCCTGACTACGCTGCTGCCGCTGCTGTTGATTCTATGTGACTTGAGCTAAACGCTGATCGTCGGATCGGTCAGTTGAGTTACTGACTCACTCCATTTCCTCGTTGATTATTTGTTGCTTTGCATGCATAAATCAATGCCTGGATTAGCCTCCACCTTCTCCTCCTCCTCGTCGCTTATGACAAACCAGTTTTCGTTGTCTATTGAATTTTCTAGCCATGAGTTGTTGGTATTTGTTATTAATTTGCCAACAACAGCAACAGCCGTTCTGTTGTTGGGGGGTTGTCTTACAATTTATTGAGCAGCTAAGTTTAGAAAAGAAAAATATAGAAAAACACTAATTGAAGTTCGACGTAGGGACAATCTTGAGAGGAGCAGTGCCAATTTGTTGCCCAGTTTTGGTTTTGGCGGCAAACTACGGAAAAGGCAATGTCGTTGTATTTTCATTTTTGTATCTTTATACCCGTTGCTTGTGGAGTAAAAAGGGTATACTAAGTGCGCCCAAAGGAAGCATTTCAGTCTAACGAATGTCTGTCACCAGAACACGTAAATCTTAGACACTATTAAAGCTAGCAGTTAGTATGTTAACATTTATGTTAATGCTCTGTTGATTGATATATGTGAGGGCTATTAAACGGGTAACGGGTATATCGAAGTCGGGCACAACTGACTTAAACTAACGCTCTCGTTTTCTTTTGAGCGCGTTAAAGCCGCGTACGCTTTTTGCAGTGCGGGTGGCGACTTTGAACGAGTCAAAAGCGCGCGCGTGTTTTTATTTTATTTATCATTGTTTTTATACACTTCCATAGGGTAGATTTATTTTTCTGCAAAGCATAGAAATATGTCCAAATGGTCAGTCTTTTGTTCTTATTTTACGTTCATAAAACTACCAAGAAAGAAAGTCGGTCAAGCCCGACTATAACATACTCTGTACCTGTGAAGTGCTGCCCATAATTGTTTGTTTTCCTTATAACTCGACAACCGTTCATCCGATCTTTAGCATCGATAAATAATCCTGATTACTAAATATGTCCACAAGGAACGAACCTTCTATCTATAAAACTGTGGGAGATATTACGTTTTTTCCAATTTGCGGGGGCGGGAGGGGGCGTGGTAAAAATTGAAAATAAACTTGATCTGCCTGCAAGTATATGAAGCATAAGTCCCATACATGTCAAACCTCTATCTCTTACCATCTTTGAGATCTGTGCGTTCATACGGACAGACAGACGGACATGGCTAAATCGACTCGGCAGTTGATGCTGATCAAGAATATATATACTTTATGGGGTCGGAGATGCTTCCTTCTGGCTGTTACATACTTTTCCACAAACTTATTATAATCCATGTACCTTTGGTACAGAGTATAAATAGAAGAAAGTTAACTTCGGCTCGGCCGAAGTTTGTATACCCTTGCAGCACGTTTTTCTAACTAAGACTACTTTTCGGACCTTACATCTATACTACATATATGGATGTCCGATTTTGACCAAACTAAGTGGAATAACGAAAAAGCATAACAAACTAACAAGTACAAAATTTGTAGTCGCTTTCATTAAAAACAAAAAAGTTTTTCTCACTAGAACCTCCTTATCGACCGATCATACGTACTGCAGCTATATGCTTTAGTCATCTGATTTAGACAGAACTTTGTAGAATTGTGTAAAAGTATTTAAAATAAAAATATGCTAATGCTAAGGATGTTTTCACTGAAAACAAAAAAGTTATTGTCACAAGAAATAGTGTTTCGACCGATCATTCCTTTGGCAGCTATTTGCTATAGTCATCCGATTTTGACTAATCTTTGTAGAATTCTGTGAAAGCATACCAAATAAAAAAATGAAAATTTTAAGGACATTTCGATTGAAGACAAAAGAGTTTTTCTAACTAAGACTACTTTTCAGACTCTTCTATCACAGCTTTACTATATAAATGTCCGATTTCGACCAAACTTGGTGAAATCATGGGAAAACATAAGCAAACTAAGAAAAACGAAGTTTAGAGGCGTTTCCAATGAAAACAAAAAGGTTTTCTCAATAAAACTAGTTTTTCTTCCGATCGTGCCTATGACAGCTATAGGCAATAGTCATCCGATCCGGCCGGTTCCGACAAATGTGCAGCGTATTTGTACTAAAAGACTTCGTGCAAAGTTTGTTGAACACAGCTTTAAAACTGACGGTGGAGGTAGCGTAGAAACAGACGGACAGGGCAAAATCAACTCAGATCGTCATGCTGATCAAGAATATATATACTTTATGTGGTCGGAGATGCTTCCTTCAATGCGTTACCAACATCCGGACAATTTTATAATACCCTATGCAAGGGTATAAAAATTAAATGAAAGGAAAGTGTTGATACACAGAGAAAACAAAATTAGCTACACGCCGCGTGAAGAAACGGCATTCCTAAAAAAAAAAGTAGAAGTCCTGCTAAATTTCAAACTCTAAAGGTAGATAATGTGGCTGGGTGGCTCAGCGGCTAGTGTGCAAGAGGTCGTGGGTTCGATCCCGCCTCGGGACATCTAATGAAAAGTTTTTTCTTTGAATAAACTTTACACCCGGTCACCCCTCTCTGCTGTTGGCGCCAACTTTGTAGTAATTAGCCATGAAAAGCTTCTCAAACTGACGTTCGGACTCGGCGTTAAACTGTAGGCGAAAATTAGAAGCGCACAAGCAAAGAGATTGAGAGAAGCTCGGCTTTGGCCCTTTGGGGCTGTGTCAAGCCATTTTACATTACTGAATTCATGGGTGTTTCATGGGAAGTACTGACCATGCCTGAAATCAGGCATGAATTCAGTTATTGCTACTGCTCAAATGTCTTGAGAATTTGGCAGTGCCAGCAAAAAAAAGAAACGTAAAACGTAAACGACTGCTTGGAAATGTGTTATCTCTCTTAAATGGCTAAAAGTAAAAACCCAATTTTATTCGGACTTAAGAACAGCAAAGCCAAACGAAAGTGAAATATCGTTCGATTCACTTTTTAATGAAACAATTGAGAAAATGCCAGTATATCTCACCGACCGATCGAAAAACTTCTTTTTTGTATGCATCAATATTAACGCTTTCATACAGCTTAGCAAAATTTGGTAAAAATCGACTGACCATTTTCCATTCCCGATTTGCTTTTGCAAGTGTATTAAAAACTTCGGCACAGAAAAAGTTAGCTTTGCCATCTCGTTATTATTATTACTATTAGCTTTCTCTCTCTCTCTCTCTCTGGGGTTTTTTTAATGGTGGCTAATTTGACACACGCCTCAGATCTGATCTCAAAGCTGTCAAATGTGACTTTAAAAACCACTCGACATATTTCACAATGATTGCAGCCAGCCGGTCACCCCTTCGTCTCATTCTATTTAGCATTTGCCTGTAAATTATGCTAATTAAAACTAGACAAAAACACGTTAATAATCGCGTTTGCAGAAGTGTTGACTGGGGTTCAATATTTGGTTGGGGTCGGTTTTGGTCTGCTTTCTTTGGGTTGCTGTACGCATACATACCTATACATGGATAATTATATGTGGTTATTATATATGATTGGAGGCAGGTAAGATTTTAACTGAAGAATTGTATACATATAATTGTTAATATTTTTAAAATGAGTACAAACGATCTTAAAAAGTAAGCAGAAAAATTTAAGAATAGGAGCTCTTAATTCAAGTTAAAAAGTTGTTTTGATTGGACTCACAATGCAAGCTCCAAAAAGTGTGTGCTGCTCTTTAAATTCACAACTGGTTCTAACATTATTTCTATAAAGTAATGAAAGATTTCTGAACTACAGTAATACCAATCTATTGAATGTTTTCAGCCTACTTTGATTGATTAAAGAGACCTCATTTCAGGAAACAATTGTAAATAGCTTCTGAGTTCAAATATGTTGTACTTAAATCAAGTATTTTCGTACCCAGCTTGTACTTAATTCAAGTACAAGTACATATTGGAGAAATGTTAACTGACAATGACGTTTTTTCTTGGCAAGCTCTTAAAATGAAAGCACAGAGAAATGAGTAAGACAAAACAGAATCAACAGAGAAGAAAATAAGTTTTCTTCACCGTTTCAAGCTCCGACAGCTGTTCCTTACAATTTCTATGGGCTTTTTATGCAACTGCACAAATATATGGGAATTCACAAGTTCCTCTAACTCTCGCTGTATCTCTCGCCCCCGAGATTTTAAATCACAATGCGTATATTGCGTATACGCAGCATGTCCAGTCAGTTTGAAGTGTGTTTAACACATACACACAATTTTGTGGACTACCTTGAACGACCTTGCCGCCGATTAGGCGCCAGTTTTATGTGAACAAACTTGGTCAAAATGCAGTTTAACATTTTTGGTTTCGGTTCGCTTCGATTCGATTTTGTTGTCTGCCTTATCGGCGGCAGCAACTGGTTGATTGTTGAATTTTCGATTGGACTTTTGTTTTATATGTGTGTGGGCCGGGATCTTTGGTCAGCAAAGACGATGTCAATGATACGGGTGTCATCATTGACACCGGCACATGGTAGCACGCCCACTCAAATCTTCAAAATGAAGCCTACACCTACCTCTACCTGTACTGGCGGTGTGTCACACTTAAAGCCGAAATTGTAAATCTTACACGAAAATCAAATAGAGAGAAAATTTTCGCTTCAATGTCAGCTGGTGGAATTACTAGTTTTTCAACCGATCGTTCCTATGGCAGCTATACGGATTGTTCCTATTTCAGTTTTATGCCCGATTCAGCCTATTTGTTTTTGATCATTTCGACAAACAATAAAATAAAAGAGAACCCAAAAAACTTTCCCCCAGAAGCAGCAGCAGCAACAGCCAACGGTCAACAAATGAAAGAAGAAACTACATACTGATTTCAATGCCACAAAAAAACAAACTGTTACCGTTACAAATATTTATGCCAAACACGCATCATTAAAGCTTTGGAAACCTTCCTTTCAACTTGGCCTTGAACTTAGCTGTATTTGAATTGAGAGATTTTGGCACGCAGAATATCGTGACAAACTAGTTGACAAAACAAGCCAAGTATAATGACTGTTTATGGCACATGATGATGACGATTTAGCACCCAAATGGAGCCGCCAACTTTAACTTAAATCGAATTCTAAGATGAATCAAATTAAAGCGCGCTATTGAAATGACTCAAAGGAAAGAGAGACAAGCGCTTAACAAATTGAATACACAAGCACACTAGTGGCAAGCGGCATAGTTTTTTGATAGTTTTTTGAAAAGTTTTTAGTTGATAAGTGCTTGGACTGCAGATACTAGGTTAGATTTTCATTGAATGGTTTACGAGACACCAAGAACTTTTACTTTCCCACTGGCTGGTTAAACCATAGTTTTGTCCACAAGATGCAGCTGAATTCATAACTAAGTGCCATGGTTTATTGTTTTTGCAGTAGTTATCTGGGTTTGGTTTGCAGTTGGAAATTCAGCTGCATCTTGTGCGCAAAATATGATTTTAATAGGCCTAAGCAGTATCAAAACAACTGTAAAGGGGGCTATGTTTAAATTTACAGCATTTTTTCTATCTTTTCTAAAGATAGAAAATGATTATCCCACACTTCAAAGGGAACCTTCAGTTATTCAGGAAACCCCCCTGCAAACAAATTTCATCCCAAATCCTATTTTCTGTGTCATAGAAATCTTTTTCGTTTGGTTTGAAATCTTGGAAATTGCTACTCGGCCTCAATGGGCATTGCAGAAGCCATCTTGACAATTTGACGGGCTTAGGGTTGCCAAGTCTTATTTCATGATAAGCGCGGAAATATTAAATTTCGCATTTGAATTACAATTTAAGCATGAGCAGGGCCGTCGAAAGGGGATTCCGGGCCGGGGAGTTTTTCTCATGTTGCACATAGCTTTCGCCAAAAATCAGGGCTCCGGGCCCCTCTCAGAAGTCCGGGCCCGGGGGGAAACACCCCCTTCCCCCTCCCCTGTCGACGGGCCTGAGCATGAGTAATGAAAGAGGCAGGCACAAAATACATTTACATTTTTGCATTGGTGTGTGTGAGAGCAGCACATAAATTGCTCTCAATTTTAGTAGCAACGACTGCGTTGCGGCGTAGGACAGCAAGCAACGCAGCGGCGCTTGTACAGCTTATACTATATGTGTAAGAGCAGCGCTGCTTAGAGAATTTTTGTATGCACACGAGATAGGAATGTGCCTGTCCATGATCTACAGTGTTCTGGACGGACCCATTTGGCAACACTATAACTTTTGACAGCGATGCCAGATCGACTAATTACAAAGCGCGCTTAAAGCGTCAGTCCAAGTAGATTTTTACCATGGCACTCAGATTGATGAAATTTACATTCAACAAAACAAGTCCAGTATGAAAACTCAACATCATGACCGACGAAGCTCATTTCACGTTGAAATGAACGGTAAAACAAACAAATATGCCGTTTTTATGCCACTGAAAATTCAAGTCACTGTTTGGTGCCAAACGATCACCGTCAGTCAGGAGCCTTTATCGCGATATTATATCCAATTTTTTGATGTCAATTGTTCGTCGAAAGCGTATGGTGCATTACTGGTTTCAACAAGATGGCGCTCCACCACACACAAGCCGCCCTACAATCGATTTTTTAAGAAGTTATTTAAATTCAAAGGTTTACATCAACCTGCCAAGGACACTGGAAGACCTGAAAAACAATATCCGCCAAGAAAAAATGTTGACCAAAACCATGGAAAATGTGTAACGGCTGAATAAAACAAAACGGAAATATACGGAACAGTGGCAGGTTTACCTATATCATTAGTTGATCATCACCGGCAGCTATCGATCATACATTCGATAAAAGCGTGTATTTATACCAGGGACAGGCAAATTGTGCATACGAAAAATCTCAAAGCATACTGCTTCGACACACATAGTGTAAGCTGTACAAGCGCCGCGACGCAGTCGTTGGTACTGAAATTGAGAGCAACTTATGTGCGGCTCTCACACACACCAATGCAAAAATGTAAATGTATTTTTTGCCTGCCTTTGATTTATACATATGGGAAGAGAGCAAGCGTAGTCAACTTCTCGTCGGGGTTTGGACGGTGTCCGTTTGCTATCAGATCAAGAAGTTCTAAAGCTTGCAAAGTCCACGCGACTAAAGACAAAGTACTCGCAATTGTGACATTATAAAGTACAGCTTTGACTGCTGCGAGGAAATGTTTCTGTGGCTAATTAATTGAAGAAGCGCACACATATAATTTTTAACACACAAATGTTTGTATGTATTCAGACTCCTCGCCATATATTTGTTTTTGAGTACTTTGGATGAGATTAAGCGTGAATTAACCATTAACTATTTGGATATTGAGCAGGTGAATATTATAATACCGCGTGCTATCCCAGCAAACATTCTATGAACTTTTTGATCAAATTTGAAACTTTTTCGAGTCCTCGGTCTGATTAAAATAGTCATAAATGCGCTAATTTTCTGATCATAAATGATACCTTTGTGGGGAGAAAATGGTACCATAGCCGCGATTATTCTTCTTGATGAGTCGTTTTTAACCCGTTCTTCTGATCATTTTCGAGTCATTTTGCTATTCTTTTTCGAGTCATATTTCAATAAATATCATTTTGAGCATATTCATGAGTCATTTTAGAGTCTTCTTTTATTTGTCAGGTTGTAATCTCATTTTAAACATCAAAAGGACTTGAAAAAGACTCATTAAGATGATTTTTGTTAAAACGATCTTCCAAATGTTGGGTGGGTATATTAAGCATGTCTTTGCATAGCCATTTGTGGCCGCTAAGAGCCAGCAAGTGGAAGGCGCGACACTCTGGACATAGTAGGATGGCTCAGGAATATACCCCCGGATTTGATTTTATGGCCGAAAAAGAATAGTTGCTCCTCCGCGGATGCTGTTTGATTAGGCCTTTTCTTTAATGTTACTTTTTCGCCATAACCTCTCCATACGTAATCAAGACCCGTCTATGCTTCAACGTTGCTGCAAGTGGAAAGCGAATTGAAAACTCTTGGAACCTTTAATTGAGTAGTTAAGCATTTGAAGTATCAATTTATTGTATTAGGTACAGCATCAATGCACCAGGCCTGACTGCACGGATCTTATTTTGTTGTTAAGCCAACCAGCAAAGCTGAAGTCAGGCATATGGTTTTGATCATGGACTAAATATTTGCAATATTGATTTACTATTCGATTTTATTTGATTTATTGGTTTTATAACTACCATATGCATACATACACATATAGTCAAGAACATGTATAAAGAATCTATCCATATGTTTCCAAACATTTATTGAATTGAAATTGTTCTTTGATATATTACATCCTTATACTAGTGTTACTATTATAGCCATGAAGGCCAAGTTTGGGAACTATTGTTGTTATTAAACAAATTATGAATATGGACAAGTTTAACTAGAGAAAAGAAATGGGGGTATCGGAATGATTCAGCATCGGCGATGTATTAGGGTTAGCATGAAATGATAGAGCTATTGCTAACATGGTAGGGTGGTTTTTTGGGATAACATCAAAACACATTATTCTTGTGTGATAGCCAGTTATGTTAATGAGCAAAAGATCCTTCCCGTCCGATGAGCCCTAGCCAAAAGACTTCAGTGTTGACCCAAGCTTAAGCTCATGCGTGATCAGTGTGAAGCAAATCCACAGCAAGGCTTTACTATCATTATTAAAAATCATTAAAAATGCTTCAAAACGGGCTCAATACACCGTAGCCGCTAAAGGCGACCATTTACAAAAAGTCACATTCAAAAAGCGGTGTAAATAAATCTACTTGGACCCAACCCAATATTTACATGATAAATACTAGACTAAGGAAAAAGAGACTACAGAAAAATGTTTTAGAAAAGCGCATTTTTAGTTCAAGTACACGATGTCTTACAAAGCAACCGGATTGAACACTTTCATTTGGAGTAATGGTATTTCCTCCCCCTCTCGACGGGCCTGGGTAATCTATAGGACCACACAGAAGACTGTTTCTACGCTGTCTTTCGAGTTTTGCGCGCTTGCTGCTTTGGAATTCCCAAACAGTTATAGCATCGCAGGTATGGAGAGACGGCTGTTGGATGGTTCAAAGGCAAATGATCAAATGAAACAGCTTTACGATCCATCAGACTCCTTTGTGGTGTTGTGAGTCTCTGTTTAAAGTTATGCAAAAGCATAACATGACCTCGAGCCGGCTAAAATCTGCTCTTAGTTCATGTATTTCGAGATTGAAAAAATCATACCTGAAATAAGATTTTGTACTTGGAATCAATTACTTTTGTACTAGCCGTATTATTGACTAAGTTTGTACTTAACTCAAGAACAAAGTTTTTGATTTTTTTCCAAATGTATAGTTATACCCTGTTTCCATTGAAAATGGGAAAAGGGGGATCATGAAGTTGTGCAAAAGTATGTAACAGGTAGAAGGAAGCATTTGCGACCCTATAAAGTATATATATTCTTGATCAGCATCAACAGCCGAGTCGATTTAGCCCTGTCCGTCTGTCCGTTTGAACGCGTCGATCTCAGAGACTATAAGCGATAGAGCCACAAATTTTTGCATGTAGGTAGGTGTATACCAGATTCAAATCGAGTTTGTTTCAGATTTGGAAAATTCCTCTTCCTCCCCCCTTTAAGGGCAGAAAACTGTCAGAGCCACAATTTTTAAGATAGACCTTCCAAACTTTATACATATCAAGTAATCAAGTATCTATCTATTCTGAAAAGATCAATAAGATCGGACAAAAAACACCGAAGTTATATACGAATCCATTTTGTTAGTGGGAGAGAGGGGGGGCTTTGCATTGTCAGTTACCGCGTGCGCGCGTCCGTGTGTATTTTTTTTTTTGGGGGGGGGGGTTTTTTTTGGGGGGGGCCCGACCACACCTCCTTACTTGTTTTGCATATTAGTTAAAACTCTGAGATTCTTGCAGCGACAAATCAATATCGGACCTTCTTGATAGGATACGATTGTGGGATTAAGTTGAGCTCAAACAACAGCTAAAATCAATCTTTGGACACTAAACAAAGCACGGCAGAGCTCCGTACTCAAGTCAATCTTTTCCAATTTGGTTTGAGAAAATCCGGAAGCGACCGAATTTTTCACCGGACTTTGTTCTTTTGTACTAGACTTTTCGGAAGGATACGGTGCAGACGTCCCGTTTATAGTGAAGATATTACTATCTGCGGGAAAACCCCGCTCCCTGTTCCTTACCTAACCCAATAAGAAGAAGCAATTCATCACCACTTTGTACCTCTCTCGCCTCCTCTGGCTAGATTACAATCATTATTATTGTTTTGAGTGCTAAGGTCAGTTGGCAATTTGTTAACATGTGTTCACTAAAAAGAAGATGCAGTAAACGATTTGTTGCTGCATGTTTTTTGTTTCGGTTTTCAGTGTGCCAAGGAGGAGGTCATCTACACCAATCGAAGTGCCCTTGCCCAAAAGATTTGCTGGGCTGAACGAAAAGTTCATTGCCATAGTGTGTAATGGAAGAAGAGCAAGAGCAAGCGCAACCTTCACTTCATCGCATAGCGTCGCCATATTGTGTTACCTCTCTTCGTGACAAACTTTCTAAGGCCGCATCCCATTCACTTGCCACAATTTGATTCTTGGATTTTTCGCCACAACAACTGCACACCACTAAAACCTCATCCACTTTACTCTTGATGATGACGACGATGTTGGCAACGTCGACAACGACTTCTAAATGCTGTGCTGCGCGCACGCGTTTTTTTTTCTTTGCCGCTGGGTTTGTCGCCCCGGTGAAAGTTAAAAATAAAAAATGAAAAAATAAAAATTTCTTCTTTCGGTTTTCGCCTGTGCGATGCGCGAATATCTGCACTTTTCAAATGCGTCGCGCCATCGTCTCTTAAGTTTCCATTACTTTCGGTGCTGCTGCTGCTGCTCTGCTGTTGGAATGCTTCGCTCCTCTTGTGTTTATCAATGTTAATGTTACAGTTTTGGAGCCGGATGCAAGGCAAAAACAAAACTCCAGGATGGTGTAAGCTTTTGTGATAGGACAACTCTGGTGCAATTTTGAAGTTAACTATTTTCACATTTAAATTAATCTTTTTTTTTTTGAGTTTGATGTGGGGTCTACGTATCAAACAGATCGGATCACAGTCGCCCACTTGGGCGAACAAGAAACCCGCCACAGCGACAATCTACGTGAGTACGAAAAATACTTGCAAAGGTCGTTTCCAAGCCAAATCAAACACTGCACACAATTCTCGCTCTTTCTGGCTGAGACTATTTGCTGAGTTGGCATTAATAAATACAATTTGTGCTTAGGCTGCCCGCCGTCAACGCCAATGTTTTCCAAGAAGTTTTTGTATTTCCAGTTGAAATCACATTTTGCATTTCAGTTTTTGATCTGTTTGCCCAAAGCGGGGCCACGGTATGGTATCTGTAGCTATGTATCTCACGGTGTGTGTGAGTGAGTGTGTGTAGAAACTCGTTCATAGTTTGCTTTAATTACGTTCTCAAAGCACAAAATGTATTTTTTCTAAAAATGTTTCTGTTGTCTTTGTCATCACAAATTTATATACCGACATGCATACATGTACATTTGTATATTTGAATGCCATCGAAGAGGCTTTAGATGAGACTTTATTGATAAGCTCTTAAGGAAGTGTGTAAGCCAAAGACTGCAAAATTAAACACAGCTTAACCAAAATTGCTCATATTTGTACATATACAATCTGACGACCCCATGTTCCAGAGTAGAGATATCAATTTATACATTTCGAAAGTCTTTACCACAGATACCTTTAAATCAAGTAGACTTTCTGCAATCCCATTTTTGCCCAGTATATTTTCAATGCAATGGAAAGGCGTGTGTGTTCTTTTTTATTGTTGTGGTGTAGCAACAGCGGAGCGAGAAGTAAAGGGCGCAGGTATTTTGTTGTATACTTACAAATTTGGGCAACCCCTGGGAAGAAGCAGACAGACGGGTAGACTCTGCTCATGGTCTTGATCATTAAACCCAAATTTACCAATGGTTAATTTGAGGATCGATGTTTTTGGGAGAAATTTGGGTTTGTGCATTCCCTGACTTACTCAATCTTAATAGAAAATCAAGTAATGTGTTCAATATTCAAAGTAATATTCGGAATCTCTTTACTTTTGTTTACACAAAACAAGTTTTAAAGTGGAAAAAGATGGATTATTGTTTCAGACTTTTGTCAATCTTTTGGAAACTATTCACTAATAAAAAAATATTGATGTGCCCTTAAATAAATTTTGGAAAGGTACCGTTCGACAGAGGTTTTCAAGCTGAAAACAAGTCAATTTTCAGAATTTCTTTAGCACGTCAAATTTTTGACACACAGCTATGTTAGTTTTTTAAAAAATTAACATCTTTTTCCCTTCCCCCAGAAAAGAATTTTCCTTAAGTATATTACGTTTGGACAAAAGTAAGTAAAAGGCAGAAGGAAGGCTCATGTCCGTCTGTTCGTATGAACAAACAGATCTTAGAGATGGAAAGATATAGAAGTTTGACATGTATGGGACAAAAACTTCTTATAAAGGGTGATTTTTTAGCTATTATCTTTTTGGCAACATTGGTTTAAACAGCTCACGCACGTTTCGTGTTTTGTTTCACTGTCAAACATCTTCAGTTTGGTCAATAATTTAACCATGAATCGTCTTACAAACGAACAACGCTTGCAAATTATTGAATTTTATTATCAAAATGCGTGCTCTGTTAAGAAAGTTCATCGCGCGCTTCTTCCATTTTTATAGTCAGTTTAATCGACCCACTGAAGCGGCTATTCGGGCTATTGTGACTATATTTCGCACCAAATTTACATTGTTGGACATTAAACCATCAACACGCTTACGTAGAGTGCTGTTACTCAACAACGTGAGATGATATCCAACTTTTTTTGCCCAAAATGCAAGAGCTTGACTTGCATGACATGTGGTTTCAACAAGACGGTGCCACATGCCACACAGCACGCGCAACAATGGACTTATTGAGAGGCGAGTTCGGCGAACATTTTATTTCACATTCGGGACCGGTCAATTGGCCGCCTAGATCGTGCGATTAAACGCCTTTAGACTATTTTTTGTGGGGCTATGTTAAAGCTCATGTCTTTATGGGTTTTTTATTAAATTTCCTATAGCTCCTAAAAAATCACCCTTTATTTGTTTAACTGTGTAATCTGGACGGTCATCGTTCGTCAATTGCTGTCTAATCGTTTGACTTAATTAACATTAGAATTAAGGCTTACCGCTTTCAAAAGAAGTTAAGTTATTGGATGTACAAAACTAACCTAAAAAGAGAAGAAAGAAATTGTTTGTATTAGTTAAAATATTTTGAAAAGTTGCTATTTTTAGGAGATTTAAAAAATGGATTAAAATGACAACTCAACCCCCAATGCATGCAATGAATTTTTATACCCTTGCAGAGAGTACATTGAAATTACCCTGATGGAAGCACTTCGGACCACATTAGGTGTATATATTTCTTGATCAGCATGTCGAGCTGAGTTGATTTAGCCCCGTCCGTCTATCTCCTTCGTCAGTTTAAAAGCTATCTAAATAAAACTGCACGAAGTCTTATAGTACAAATACGCTGCACACTTCGCTCACTTACTTTAACACTGTCATAACTCAAAAAACACGATTTTTGAGCTGATGGATCAGATCAAGTTTGTTTCAGAGTTGGAAGATTGTAGAATATTTAATCTTTTTTGAAAGCTAGGGAGTAAAGAAGTAAGTAACTCTAGCTTCAAAGAGAGAAGTTTAACGAAAACAAACTAAATTGCTATTAAGCTAGGCTGCAAGCCGGAACCGAACCCCTGAGTTCCGGTTCGGTTCGGGTTTTTTGGGGGGTTCTCGAACCGGACCATGAACCGGGCGCACTATATTTCGCATTTGCTGGGTAATGAATAAAAACACTCGAAATCAAGGGTACAGGGTATTTTGGTGTCGGGGCTCTCGACTGCAGCGCCTTTATTTGTTGAATATGAACTGACAAATATATCTTCAGTCACTAGACATGGTTGAACAATTTCAACAATTTAAAATCGAAAGTAATTATACATCTTTTACGACCGGATCTAGAAACTGCAAAAATAAACTTAATCAATTGTAGTTCGAAATACATTCGATTATATGAAAATCCCAGTCGAAATGACAGGTTTCACTAACTTTTACTTTACGATATTTTTTTCTCTGAAAGCGCTTTTTCTTAAAACAATGAAAGTTTTTTTTCTACCTTACAGTAAACTGCAAGTGTGTATGCGTGTTTGTGTGCATTTTGCCCAACAACTGGAAATAGACACTTGCCTGGTTTTCCTCAGTTGCTTAAACTTGGCTTAAGCTGTTATCGTGTTCGGGTGTTTATAAAAAAAAAAAAAAAAAAAGAAAATTTTTAAAAAAAAAAAAATTTCAAACAAAAACAATTTACCTATAGAATAAACCATAATTTCCCCCAAAACTGGGGGAAACCTGGAAAAGCATAAACACTGTTAATTACGAAACTAGAAGCCATTTAAAACAAACAAATTTTTCTCACTAGAACTTTTTTTCGACCGATCATGGATTAGTTTTCATTAAAAACAACAAAGTTTTTCTCACTAGAACTAGTTTTTCGAACGATCGTTCCTATGGCAGCTATATGCTATAGTCCTCCGATTTCGACCAAACTTAGTGAAATCATGGGAAAGGATAGTAAACTAAGTAATACGTACTTTGGAGGCGTTTCCACTATAAACAAAAAAGTTTTTCTCACTAAGACTAGTTTTTCGACCGATCGTTCCCATGACAGCTGTATGCTATAGTCATCCGATCCGGCCGGTTCCGACAAATGTGCATCGTATTTGTACTAAAAGACTTCGTGCAAAGTTTGGTGAGGATAGCTTTAAAACTGACGGAGGAGATAGCATAGAAACAGACAGACGGACGGACGGACAGACGGACAAGGCTAAATGAACTCAGCTCGTCATGCTGATCAAGAATATATATACTTTATGTGGTCGGAGATGCTTCCCTCCGCAAGGGTATAAAAGTGTTCTGTTGAGAGAGTGAGCGAGTCTGTTTAATGTGTACCTGTCATTTCGATGAGCAGATAGCATTGAAAAAATTTGCTGACCGTATTTAGCGAGTTTTGTTAACAAATAACAAAAAACCTGCTTAAAAAAATTCAGCTTCTTAAATGTTTTTGAAATTTATTTTTGGTTTTTCTAAAAACTTTAAGCTCTGCCCTCAATTCTTCTACATCTTTTTGTGTGTGTTTTTTTTTCTGTAAACTCTTCTCTGAATTTATTTTCTCCAAAATCTAAAAATCTTCAAAAGCGTTTGCCCATACATGTGAGTAAGAGAGGGTTGGATGAGGCGGCTTCAAAATTGATCGATTTTGTTTGAGGTTGACATTGTTATTGTCCGACACGAAAAGTTTACGTTGTTGTTGATTCTTAAATGTAAACAAAAGACCGTTAATTGACATAGAATTTTTGTGAATGTGTGTGTGTGTGTGTGTGTGTGCATGTATGTGACCAAGCATTTTTGTTTTTGTTCTTTTCTTTGCATTGTTTTGTCCAAAATAATATCCATAAACTCTCAACATTAATTTAAAACAAATGGCGTCACCTTCCCACTGGTTCTCCTCTCTTAGGTTCAATAAACTTTTAAATTTTGGGGAACCCAAGCTTATAGACGGGACTAAGAACTGATTGTGGAGCTCTGCAGGAAGGAACATCAAAGCAAACTCATACTGAGCATCGACAAATGTGGCGTTTCTCCACAAAGGAAGTAAACGTAGATGCATAATTATTTTTAATATTATTCACCACTTTTTTTTTAAGGTAAGAACAAAAAGTCTAGCGACTGATTGAAGGTGAGAATTTAAAAATTGAAAAAAAAAAATGCCACAACTTTTTGCAATCTTATGCAAATGAACTTGAAAATTTATTTTTATTGCATATTATTTGCTTTTTATCGTCGTCGTCGTCGCCTGTTAGTCATTATGAAACAATTACAACAAAATGTGGGTGTTTGTCTCTGAACTACTCGTATCATCTGGCCAGCAGTTGAGATTTCCGCTCCATTACTCACTCACAATCAATTATCTTGTAAACTTGTCGCCGCATAAATTTCGTTTCCCCCTTTTTTTTTTTTTGCATAACATTTTGTGAAAGGTTCATACAAATTACCGACAGTTCATTAAACTAAGAGGAATTCCACAAATCTATTGACCCAAAATACAAAACTGAAAAGAAACCTCAAAATCATTAAACAAACAATAAGCACACAAACACACAGAGATAGAGAGAGGGAGGAAGGAAGGGGGGGCCAAGGCCAAAAACAGCAGGAAGAAAAGTTTGGCAATAGAAAATGGAACAAGGCCGAGCCAACAAATAACATTAAGACCAAATCATTTGCAGCAGACTTAATATAAATTTGATTAATGTGGCCAAAAAGAGACGGTTACCTTTTTGATACCACTTACTTAAAGGGTGAAAGGGTATGCTAAGTTTGTGCTAATGTAGGTGAGACGATCAAGATCGCGCTTTAAATCAATATCCAAAATAACTCTAGTTTTCCAGGAAAGGGTCTCTTGCATAATATGTCCCTCGTTTCTTCGGTACACGACGACAAACTAACCTGCCAAGAGAGCTCAAAGATCAGCGGGCAAAGCGGTAAAGCATGAAAAGATGATGAACAAGTTCTAAAGTAGTTGGCAGCGGAGTTGAACGGAGAAAAAGTCAAAGCACTTTAAAGCACTTTGAACTCTTCTCACACACACACACACACACACACACACAGAGCAGTCGAAGTTGGGAAGACAAATTGTAAGGCAACAAACTGGCAACCCAGTTAGTTAATGAATAGGAAAATTCTGACAAGTAAATAAATAGAGAACTTGCTGTGGCAGAAGTAGAAAGCAAACTAAACGGTAAAAAGCACTCACACACACACACACACACACATACGCACACACACTATTGCACAACATAAGAATGAAATTCAACCGATCAGTCAGTAGTAATTTCATTAACCTTAGCATTATTGTTGATTGATTTTGTTTTGTTATTGTTGCTGTTACTGGAAGTCCAATGACTTGACAACTCAGCCAGAACGGAACCTCACAAAATAACAATTTGTCTCAAGATGGCCCGAGAAATTACTAAGTACACAATAACAACAACAACAACAACAGCACAGCTCATCAAGCCACCATCGAAAAGTTCAATGTCAAGATTTTCGGTTTAAAAAGTTGATTGAACTGCGAGAGAGCTTATGATCTTAAAAATAAAGCATTAACTATGATGGAACAACTCAAGGGTGAAGTCATGGTAGGCGAAAGGCTCTGACATATTCCTGAACCAAAAATATGTGTACATTTTGACCAAAGAGTCATTCTATAAGACATATCTCAAGACAATACCTTGGCGACGATAAGTACAGGAATCGCACCTTTCCCTTTAAGAGGCGTTTGAACTCCCGGACCGAACCTGCATTAGATCTTTTAAGGTGTGCACTAGATATGGGCGCGGGAAAGAAATTTGATCCCATCCCGTCCCGAAACCAAATTTTCAATTTAATCCCGTCGGTTCGGTTCAGCAAAAGTATAGACCTGAAATCCTGTCCACTCTGCGAGTGTCTCGAACGTATACTGCGTTAAGTGTAATATGTTTATCTTACATGATCTACAAATATCTAAGGATCTCTTGAACCAGACGAGCTGGGTGAAAGGGACCATTGATTTCAGTCCATTTTCCCCCAGCGCTCTAAAATACATAACAAAAGTTTGCAATCTTCTCTGGTGCAAAAGCTTGTAGTCCTGTGTAATTTGAGTGAAAGTTCAATAAATTCATTCGAGACCATAGTGGAACAGTGGTAAATTTTAGTTTGAACCCGCAAGCAGAAGATCCGAAAAAGTCCTGGTTTTAAATCCGTATTCCCACTTGTCGAGATCTCTTATGGGATGGGTGAAATATACCTCAGTTTACTGTGAGTTGGCTGTCAACAAACTCATATGACTTATATGACTTTTTACACTTTTCTGATATCTCATATGGGAAATCTCATATGACATATCAGACAAGTGAAAATACAGCTTAAGAAATTCAGAATGTAATGAAACCTACACAGAAAAGTATGGCGAGATAAAAACAAACTCAAAAATAGGGAAAAGTTAACTTCGAAGTTTTGTATACCCTCGCAGCTTCCATTGAAAACAAAAAAGTTTTTCTAACTAAGACTACTTTGTGAACCTTACTTTTCTATGGGATCTATACTATATAGATGTCTGATTTCGACCAAACTTGAGGAAATCTTGGAAAAGCATAATACACTGTTAATTACGAGGCGTTAATTTGGAGGCGATCCCATTTCAAACAAAAAAGTTTTTCTCTCTAGAACTTCTTTTTCGACCGATCATTCATACTGCAGCTATATGCTATAGTTATCCGATTTTGATAAAACTTTGTAGAAATATGTTAAAGTATATATAATAAGAATATGCCAATAAAAAGGACGTTTTCATTAAAAACAAAAAAGTTTTTATCACTAGAACTAGTTTTTCGACCGATCGTTCCTATGGGAGCTATATGTTATAGTCATCCAATTTCGACCCAACTTTGTAGAATTGTGTAAAAGTATATAAAATGAGTGAATGCCAATGAAAATGACGTTTTCATTAAAAACAAAAAAGTTTTTCTCACAAAAACTAGTTTTTCGACCGATCGTTCCTATGGGAGCTATATGTTATAGTCATCCGATTTCGACCAATCTTGATAAAATCATGGAAAACAATAGTAAACTAAGAAATACGGACTTTGGAGGCGTTTCCATTAAAAACCAAAAAAATTTTCCTCACTCTAACTAGTTTTTCGACCGATGGTTTCTATGGGAGCTATATGCTATAGTCATCCGATCCGGCCGGTTCCGACAAATGTGCAGCGTATATGTACCAGAAGACTTAGTGCAAAGTTTGGTGAGGATAGCCTTAAAATTGACGGAGGAGATAGCATAGAAACAGACAGACGGACAGGGCTAAATCAACTCAGCTCGTCATGCTGATCAAGAATATATATACTTTATGTGGTCGGAGACGCTTCCTTCAATGCGTTACAAACATCCGCACAATTTTATAATACCCTCTGCAAGGGTATAAAAAGATTGATTTGATCTCGACCTTCGGATTGAAATTTCAAGCTCGAGTCGTACTAGATCGAGCTTGATATAAGCTCGAAAGGCGTGTATCAATCCGAAAAGACTAATGTCAATCTCGAATCCGTACTTGAAAGTCAAATAATCTGGACTCGAGATTGAAGTGAGTACGGATGTCCTATGTCAATATCAAATATTCCTGACTCGAGACTGAAGTTGTCAAAGCGAAAGAGCGAAAGAAACTGAGAGCAAGATAGTCTGTACTATGAAGCTAATTGGGTACACACACATACGCAAAGGCTTCCATCAACTTTGTATTTCATTTTATGTGTCGATTTTTCTACTATGATGCCTTGCAATTCTCAAACAGTCATAGCAATGCTGGCATGAGGAGATAGCTAAATTCTATTAAAGATAGAACCGGGGGTATGCAAACAACTAATTACCTTGAGCCGTCAAGAAAGTCAAAAATGTCCTTCAATAAGTCGCATGGTGCTCTTGTGAGAATATAAAGTTTCAACAAGTAAGGGCACTGTGGATGGCCACCAGTTCAGCTTGCAATGCAATGATCCGGGAGTCTGAATGATATTTCCATGTCTAGGTCGGTGGAGAAAACTCCCCCTCCTATTTTGTTATCGAGCTTAGATACATCTGTGTAGATATTAATGGCATTAGCTCTGCTATGTGGTAAGTTCTCCCAGTCGTGTCTACTAGTTAGGGATATTGACGTCATAAAGTTTCCGAAATGTCGTCGTGGGTATAATTTGTAAGGGCGCGAACCGCGGTTTGATGCTTGAGCATGGTTAAGTGGCCCGGGTTGCCCGCATACCAGGCTTCAAACTCTTTTAATCTCAGGGCTGTGATGCTTGCTATCTGTTTAGATCAGCGATGCCCAGCCGTATGTTTTTTGGGTACGATTTGTTTTTGTAATTGCACCAAAGATAGGAAATCAATGATCGTAAACATGCAGGGCGCGAGGTATACAAAACGAGACACATGCAAATGTCGTATATTTATGCTTCGCGTAGAACAAAAACCGGTTTTGTTCTTTTCTTTAATTGGTGTTTGCGCGCGAAAGCAAACTGACCAACAACAATTTCATGTGTTCCCTTAAAGGTATTGGTGCTTTTCTTTGTGAGTATTTGTAAGTGCTCTACCGTATGCATGCCTATTTTAGATATTAAGTTTAGAGGAAGATGAAATTTGGTGTTAGGCGCCTCCGTTGGGGTGGTTTGAAGGGTGTTCAGGACTGATGGTTTCCCCGAGTGCTGGCCACCATACTAAAACTCCAAAGAGCAGTATGGGACGTGGATGTTTTCTGTCTGAACAGATTCAGAGATGGTAAGAGATAATGGTTTGACGTGGAAAACTTCTTATATTTGCAGTCAGATCAAGTTATTTTGGCCACGCCCCCTCCGGCCTCATATCTCTTGCAGTTTTATAGATAAAAGGTTCGCATCTTTAGCACATATTTAGTAATCAGGATTATTTATCGATCCGCCAAGGGATTGGTAAAGATTGAATGAACAATAGAGGAGTTATAAGGAAATCAAGCAATTATTACTGGTAGCACCTGTTGCAACTTCACTCACCTTAACTCAAACGTTGGGTGGTACAGATCATATTATAATCGGCATTGACCGACTTTCTTCTTGCTGGTTTATTTTTGCTAACTTTTGATATAAGAATTGAGTAAAGTCCCGGGTGTGGCTCAGCGGCTAGTGTGCGCGACCGCTGTGCAAGAGGCCTTGGAGCATCTAATGAAAATTTGTTTCTTTGATTAAACTTACACACCCGGTCACCCCTTACTGCTGTTGGCGCCAGCTTTGTAGTAACCAGCCATGCAAAAGCTTCTCAAACTGCCGTTAAACTGTAGGTCCCTTTCTCTTGTGCGAAAATTAGAAGCGCACAAGCCAAGAGATTGAGAATAGCTCGGCTTTGGCCCTTTACATTTTACAAAGTCCCGAAAAAGTTGTGCTCTGAACAGTTTATTGACATCCAATTGGCTGTAAGCTGAGAGCAGGAAACATAATTTCAACATTGTTTGATGTCATATGATAAGTATTTTGGAATTTTTGTTGTCTTAATTCTTGGCCTTGGGATTTTATTTGTTCCTCCTGCCAGTTCTTAGCAAAAGCTTCGAGCAAAAATTAAAAATCAATAAATTTTCATAATTACCAACCAATTAAGTTGCATGGCTCAGTGTTAATTAGCTTTTGAAAGTGGCGGCGAGACCTTCATGGAAGAATCATATTCTATGAGAGAGGTTCAAGTTTACTTCTTTTGAGCAACTTCCTTTTTACTTTCACAATTTTTTTTGGTTTGGTTGGGGCCATTGACTGGGAGGAGACTTTGTGTAAGACAGATGGATTGGAGGGATGGAGCTGCTGCGAGTACAGTTCATGAACCCCGTTTTTACCCGAAATGCTAAGCGAATCTGTGAAGCGTGCAAATTATGTAAAGACAAGACTGGCAGCGGAGGAGCAAGCAAGAAGACGAGGGATTTCACTTCAACATCTGCTAATTGTTGTAGTTAAGTTAAAAAGAACAATGAAAGATCATCTGGCCTCTTCGTTGTGGTTGTTGCATCGCTGACCAGTTTTTTTTTTTTATTTCTCTGTGCTGTTTGTTCCATTGGCTGCATATTTTTCAAGGCACCGAGTACGACCTTGACAGCAGCGGCATCAGCATCTTCTTCTCTCTCTCTCGCTCATAGCTTGCGATTCGATCGTTAAGCCGCATTCCTGAGAGCTTTGTCCATTTGATTTGATTTGCCTTTTTTTGTGGTTCTGTTTTCTTTTCCAAGGCATTCCTCTGCTCCTACTGCCTTGAAAGTGCGGGCGTGGCCCTCTATCAAGTGATCTCCTCTTGGTCTGCTGTTTGTTTTATCTACTTGACATGCCAGGGCGTTTATAGTGCGGAACGAGTGTGTGTGCAGAATTCTTCTAGCCTAGACAAATATCTGCATAAGAATGATGACAAGGCAACGGAAACGGATTATTCTATTTGAATCAAGCTGAAAAGTTTTATTTAAGGTGTCACGCTGCACTTGAAACTCTTTTCCAATTAGACCTAAATTCACTATTGCCCTGCAATTATTATAAATTGCAAAATAAGCCATTAATTGTCTATAGTGGATGTTGTTGTTGTTGCTGATGTTGGTGTGGTGGGGGCAAATTTCATCGAGAGAAATGTCGGCGCATTTCTTGAATAACAATTAAAACAATTAAACATATATAAATGATTCTTGATACAGTAAACAATTTTCACAAAACGTAGGTTTTCTTTGAATGAGGAAACAAAACGAATCAATGTAATTGCCCAAGTGAATACCGTATACAACATGGTCAAATAAGTCTCGCTTTCAAGTGGGACTAGTTTCAAAGAATTTGTTATTGCTCATTTCATTCATTCATTCAAAATTTGTTTAGATTTGGCCACTCGCGCGGTGTGAGTAGTCGTTTTCTGTGACGCACTTTGTTGATTTAATGCTGGGAATAAATACAGTTGAAACCAAGAATGAGTTATGGGGACTCCCGTTTGTGGAAAATCAACAATAATTGATTGGTTTTCAAAGCTGAATGCCCTGACCAGTCTTAATGTCGCAGTTTCCCAAGAAAACATTAAAAGTCAATGAGAAAGCTGAAGCAGCAAAGATTTGAATAGGATCCGCGCTTATACAATTTTACACTTAAAGTTGGGCATTAAAAATTGGGTTCGCTTATGATGGGCTATAAGCAGCAACGCATTCACGTTTCAGAGCGTTGTTTTCTACTGCTTCAGCAGAAAAGGAATGACTTAAGATTTTGGGATGATCATTCATCTACTAGCTCTAACAAAGCAAAATCATAAATTTCAAGTATTTTTGCCAGTTGCCAGTGGACAATCCCCTCTGCTCTCATTACCGACCCCTGTTTTGTTTTCAATCATAATTCTAAAAAGTTTAGTCGAAATCGGTTGACTATAGCATATAGCTGCAGTACGAACGATAGGTCGGAAAAGAAGTTTTACTAAGAAACATTTTTTTGTCTTAAATGAAATCGACTCCAAATTTCGAACATGTTAGCTTGTTATTAAGTTTGTCCGAAATCGGGCATCTATATTAGTATAGCTCCTAAAGTCAAGTAAGGTCCGAAAAGTAGTCTTAATTAGAAAAAATAGGGGAAAGTTAACTTCGACTCGGCCGAAGTTTTGTATACCCTTGCAGCTTCCATTGAAAATAAAAAAGCTTTTCTAACTGGGACTACTTTTTGGACCTTACTTTTCAATGGGATCTATACTATATAGATATCTGATTTCGACCAAACTTGGTGAAATCATGGAAAAGCATAATACACTGTTAATTACGAAATTTGGAGGCGATCCCATTTAAAACAAAAAAGTTTTTCTCACTAGAACTTCTTCTTCGACCGATCATTCATACTGCAGCTATATGCTATAGTCATCCGATTTTGATAAAACTTTGTAGAAATGACAAAGTCATGGAAATAAGAATATGCCAATAAAAAACGTTTTCATTAAAAACAAAAAGTTTTTCTCATAGAACTAGTTTTTCGACGTGTTCCTATGGAGGCGTTTATTAAAAACAAAAATGTTTTTTTCCTCACTAAGACTAGTTTTTCGACCGATCGTTCCTATGACAGCTATATGCTATAGTCATCCGATCCGGCCGGTTTCGACAAATGTGCAGCGTATTTGTACCAAAAGACTTCGTGCAAGTTTGGTGAGGATAGCTTTAAGACTGACGGAGGAGATAGCATAGAAACAGACGGACAGACAGACGGACAAGGCTAAATGAACTCAGCTCGTCATGCTGATCAAGAATATATATACTTTATGTGGTCGGAGATGATTCCTTCAATGCATTGCAAACATCCACACAATTTTATAATACCCTCTGCAAGGGTATAAAAAGTGCTTCGGCTGAGCCGAAGTTAACTTTCCTCTATTTCTGGAATGCGGAATCGGAATTGAAAGCTCATTTCTGATGATTCCGCTTACTTAGATAACGCTTAAAAGTCTCCCAAATAGTCAGAAGCGCTAATTAAACGGTAAGAAGTATTTGAAGAGTCGTTTAGTTGTTGTAATTGGAGGTATCCCAGAAATCTCTTCCAACCAAATTCGAACCCAAAACCAATTCTCGTTGTCCTAGAAATCTCATTCGCTTGGTTTCAAATCTCTAGTGTCTTGGGAAGAGATTTTGCTAAGTTCACCCCAAAACTATTTTCATAAGCAAAACTAGTTTTGGAAATGTAAACTACATTATTTTACTGGATATTGAAATTTGCTTTTTAATAAATTTTCGCAAAACCAACAGAAGGCTGCCATATCAACCAAAACAATCTTTCCACATGGCATTGCTAGCGTCATCTATCTGCCTCAGTTGGCATTACTAGCGCCACATTGGAAATTTGACAATAACAAACGAGTATTGGGTTGCCAAAGTTTGCTTTATCAGTGGGGGGAAATTATTTTTAGATTTTGCATTTTAATTTTGGGTTACAAGACTTTAATTTGAATTATAGTTATACTCTGCACCAAAGGTACATAGAGTATAAGTTTGTGCAAAAGTATGTAACAGCCAGAAGGAAGCATCTCCGACCCCATAAAGTATATATATTCTTGATCAGCATCAACAGCCGAGTCGATATAGCCATGTCCGTCTGTCCGTCTGTCTTTCTGTATGATCGCACAGATCTCAGAGATGGTAAGAGATAGAGGTTTGACATATATGGGACATATGCTTCTTATACTTGCAGGCAGATCAAGTTTATTTTCAATTTTTGCCACGCCCCCTCCCGCCCCCGCAAATTGGTAAAAACGTCATATCTCCCACAGTTTTATAGATAGAAGGTTCGTTCCTTTTGGACATATTTAATAATCAGGATTATTTATCGATCTGTCAAAGGAATGGTAAAGATCGGATGAACGGTTGTCGAGAACAACATGGCGACCGCTGTGCTGCCCATAGTTGTTTGTTTTCCTTATAACTCAAATATCGTTCATCCGATCTTTAAAAGTCCTTCAGCGGATCGGTAAAGAATCCAGAATACTAAATATGTCCAGAAGCTTTGAACCTTTGGAGATATGACGTTACCATCTCTGAGATCTGTTCATACGGACAGACAGTCGGACGGACACTTTTGCACAAACTTAATATACTCTGTGTTCCTCTGGTACAGAGTATAAAAACACCAATATATCATTGTTGTTGTTGTTGTAACGGCTGTGGACGAGAGTAACGTACGCATTTTGTGGGGGTTATTGGAAGAAGAGTTAAGAGAGGAGAGTTAAGAAAATGAAATGGGGGTGATGTGAAAGTGGGTTAAGAGTGTGTGTGTGTGGTCGAGTTCGAGTTTCCCAGGTCTAGTTCAAGAAATGCTGCGACTTGAGTGGGTTGAGTCCAGAGGTGGTGTGGTGTGAGGTTGGTGAGATCTGCTGGGCAATTGAAGAGGTGCCCAGTGTCATGCGGGGTCTGTCCGCAACTGCCGGGTTGATTTTGGCTAGATAGCTGTTTAGCGTGGCAGAGAAGCCAGACCGAAGTTGTGCCAGGGTCGTCCGGGTGCTTCTGGGCAAGGTTTTTTCGCCATCGAGGGCAGAGGCCTACCTCCCAGGACAACATTTGGTGGGAGACGGTAAATCGCTTCGGTGACAGTCCTCTGATGTATGGCGTCTCTAGCTAAGTTTGCTTCGGTGGTGGATATGGTGTTGGCGTTTCCCGTTTGGGCGAGCACGTCAGGCAGGCCTGCTGGTTCTTGGGGGCAGTGGGACTTGGAATGCCTGGAAGTTGGGGTGCTTTACCACAAGACCATTCGCTAGCTATTTTTTGGTTAGGAGATTGCAATGGTCGCGTACGCCTTGCATTGGGGTCTCCTTATGTAATTGGTCCACATGGGTCATGGTGTGGCAACCTGTTATGGTCCGGAGAGCAGCGTTTTGGGCACGCTGGAGGTTGCCCCACTGCGTGTCACTGAGCGCCGCTGTCCATGCTGGTGTCGCATAGTCGAGCTGGACCTGGCCAATGGCCTTGTACGTGACCAGCAGAGTCTCCTTTTTCTTTCCCCAGGAGCTGCCAGCGATCGCCTTAAGTGCCCTGACACGTTCTCTCACTTAGCGGGCTGTGTTCTCCGAGGGCCTCGCAAAGAAGAACAGATTGTCGAACGTCACTCCCAATATTTTTTTGCTCGTGGGTATTGTCGCTCCATGCTCAGTGACGTTGAGCTGGGCATTCACTATCTTTGTTCTGGTAGTGAATAAGGTGGCACTTTTCGGTTAGTCAGGTATGACGGAGACTGTAGAGAGGTAGGAGTTTAAACTCTCAACCACCTTGTTATAGTCCCTATCCGATCCAAGGAAGGTGCAGTCGTCCGCATAACTGACTAGTTTAAGTTCCGAGGGTGGTGTTGGCAGTGCAGCTATATAAAAGTTGAACAGGAGTGAGGAGAGAACTCCGCCTTGGTCTGTTTGCTTGCACACGCAAACGCCAATCAAATAAGAGAAAAAAACCGGTTTTTGTTCAACGCGACGCACACACAAACGAAATGTTTGCCTGTGTGTCGCGCGCCCTGCATGTATACGACCAGAAATTTCCTATCTTTGGTGCAATTACAAAAACAAAACGCACCCAAAGAGCATACCGCTGGGCAAGGCTGCTCTAAAGGCTCTGAAAACGCTCAGACGCTTAGAAGCACTTCGAAGAGATTACTCAGATATCGCTTAGAAGTCGCTTAGATAATCATAGTCGCCAAAAAATCTTTAAAGAGCCGCCAAGTCGCTTAAAAAGCTATGCAAGTGCTCAGACGCTTTGAAACACTTAAAAGAAATCACTCAGATATCGCTTAAAAGTCGCTTAGATAGTCAGAGTCAGTGCAGAAGCTTAAAAAGACTTAGAATAACTCACATGGATATCGCTTGGAAGTCGCTTAAGTAAGGAATGTGCCGAAAAGAAACTGCACACTTTCAAACGTCAAAAGCTCTCAGTGGGAGCTTTCGATCAAGCCGAGCGATGCACCGTTAGAAAGCTCTATTAATTCTGGGTTTTTTGCATGTTCTCTTTTCTTTATTCGTTGTACACATTACACGATGCCTTGAATTGAAGAGCAAGTTCGCAAGAAAATTGTGCACAGTTACTGTACCGAAAGTGGTGTGTCGTACCGAAAATTAGCAAAACGATACAAAGTTAGTGTAATCAAATTTGGAGAGACATGTTCTACAAAAGATTTGCCAAAAACTGGAAGAAAAAAAGGTCCAGAGGATGATAGTGTTGACAAGAAGGTATTAGCCTTACTTCACAAAGATCCCACGATGTCTGTTCGAGATTTGGCAAAGAAAGCCCGTACTAGTACAAGTATAGTTCAACGAATTAAGCAACGGCATAACTTAAAGACATACAAAAAACAAAAAGTTCCCAAAAAAAGTCTCCTGATGAGAGGGGTTAAACAAAAAATTTCGATCAAAAATTAGAGGCTAAATTTTTTTTAGTTTTCGTAATGTAAATTTAAAATTAATGTAATTCCCTAAAATACAAAAAAAAAGTTGAAATCGAATAAAAAACCTGAAAGTTATACTAGAAATAAAGTGTGCAGTTTCTTTTCGGCACATTCCTTAGTCAGAGGCGCTAAGAAATCGTTAAAGAATCTCTGAAGAGTCTTCGAAGATGCTCAGCCGCTTAAAAACTGTCATCACTAGCTTTAGGTATTGGCAAGCTTTATGCTTTTTTTCATATTTTAGGTAACAATGAAGTGGGTAAGGACTGTGTTAAAAATATGTCTAGTATTCTCGAGAAGAAAAGGATCAGAATGCTCTTAAAATTTTGAATAAAGGTCAACTGCATTTATTTTGATCTTAAGGCTTATTTAAATTAAAATTTTTTTTATATCTTCATAATCTGCTGAAAAAAACTGATTAGTACTGAATCGGTTGGTGTATTTGAAAAATGAAGATCAGTTTTGTAAATCAGAGCTCGAAGTATTACGACTATGATAAGGAATAAGGGATGATAAGTTGTAGTCAAGTTGGAACATGCCAATACAAATTATCTCCGAGTGCATATTAGAAGGAGTCTGACTGATAGCATTAATAATTGTGTTGATAATCATATCAAATAATTTGATAAATGAAATGCAACCTCTTCAACAAAAATAAGAATGAACAGGTTGAAATTTTAGCTGATTTGCAAGAAATTCACCGATCCTCAAACGGAATTTTGTACTTCACGAGGGATTTAAACCTCTGGAATAAAGCTTTTGCAGAGTTTTCGAGGTTTGCACAGCTTTGATTGCAACCGTTTTTTGATCTCATTAATCATTATCATCATTAATCACAGCATTTCAATATATTCCAAGCAGGAGAAACATTCTTGATTCGTACAGTTTGTTTATATTTCGCAACTCGTTCGCCACCTTACCGCAATTTACCGTTGCATCAGCGACGCGTCGGCGGCAATAGCAGCAAATGAAATTGTCTAATGGCAGCCCAAGCGGCGTATGCGCAACATTTTGCCCAAGCAATGAATACATTTTACGTGATTTGCATGAACAATTGCAAAAACAAAAACCCAAAAAAACCAGAGCTTGAAAATTCGTAACGCGTAATTTCGTGGATCGTTTGTGCTGCTGGCTGTTTGGTTGTTGGTCAGTATATCTCGGTGCGGAGATAGTTGAGGGCCTTTTGCCCATACTGCAGGCAGAGAGGTAAATAAACTTCTCATTCTGTTGTTGTTGAATGTTATTGTTGTTGTTGGTTTTCGTCTCGTTCTTGTGTCTTGTTTTGTTATAATTTTCGTATGTTTATGTTAATTTCTCGTTCACAAATGTTCCAATGTTTTGGTTAGCTAGCAAAACGTGACATCGTTCTTTCGGGGGGCCTCAAAATGTTGACGGCTTTAACCCAAGCCGACCTCTCCGGCAACAACAACAACAACTAAACACACACACACATAAAAGTCTAGAGGGAAAGAAAATGGTAACATGCTTATTTTCTTTGGTACTTGGGTCGCTGTGAAAGGCTGCAATTTTGTACGGTTTTTATTGAAAAATTGCTTTATTTCATTCACTGATCCCTGTTCTACTCGAACGAATTTAATCAATCCATTTAACGATCAATCAACTAAACTGAAAATGGATTTTCAAAATTAATGAGACAAACCAACAAAATAAACAACAAACGAGAAAAATGACCAAAATTGGTCAGGTCAACACTGACCAGGCGCACAAAGGTGACAATGAGGCGGGCGCGGGCCTTTGTTTAAGCCTGAGATGGTTGTGGTGGTGGTGGAGGGGGAGGAAGAGTCAGACAGATGTGATGACAAATTTGTTTTCTTTGCCAGAACATTTCCGTTAAATTAATTACAAATTGAAAATGCAATACTGGCTGGCTGTAAAACAACAAAAGCATGAAAATTCCGAACTGGACATGAATTAGCAGGCCAACCAATTGGCATTGAGAGTGAGAAAGCTCAGAGAACACAGGTTGACATTCATAATTTCACCTTTTCCATTCAAATTATCGATTATATTAATCAACCTAAAAGCTACTAAATCGATATTTTGGAGGCTCCTTGCCTCTTTCTTATCTGGAAGTGCGTTAAGCGCACTCCCTGCTACGTTTTTTTCGTGTTAACTCCCCATGCTGTTGGGGGAACAGTTTTCTAGAGTTGAGGTTAGAAGTAAAAATAGTGCAATGTTACAGTTTAAATGCGTCATCCTAATGGAGGCACGAGTTTTATACGTGTCAAAAGCGATCAAAAAGAACTCGCGTTACCGAATCACCCTGCCTTTTATTCTTTATATTATTATCTTATCTGTGACTAGAGACACACGAACGAACACCCTTAGCCTCAAATGTTGTTTGGTCAGTGATAAAATTATAAAAAAAAAAAAACCCCCGCACATAAATATTACCTAAAATGTGTTGTAATCGAGGCAAGGTGTAGTTTCTAGAATTGGGTTGGCTTAATCCACATGCTGCATCAAAGAACTGTTTGTGCTTTTCAAGGTGATTGCATATTGACCTTGAACTAAACTCAACAATCCGAGACTTTTCTCTGTGTCTAAAGGTTAAAGGTTGCCCAACAGTCAGTCATCAAGCGGAAATGAAAACCCAGAAATACCAAATCATAATAACTCAGTTAAAGTGGAGGCATATAAAAAAAACAAAACTAAATCATTAAACAAAAATGGCAAAACTTTTTAACGGTTTCAGATTTTCAAATGCGGGGAGCCGAAACGTCCTTGACATTTGTGTGTGTGTTATGAAATGACTTTTATAATTTGAAGCTATTAAGAGGGCCATTTAGCATTTTTTAGTTCTTGGCAAAACAGTTGGTAGAACATTACTGATACTGCTTTGAACAAACTGTGGGTTTTTGGAGATTATTTACAATACTTACTGGATTTAGTAACCTAGTTTTAAAGTTCAATATTTCAATAAACACAGATATTGTTACCAGCATTGCTTGCTTTGATTGTTTTCAATAAGTTTTAATTGGTTTTAATCCTGGACTAATTTCGGTTTCGGTTCATGCCGAAATGAGTGTATCGGTTAAAGGTTCTACTTCTTCTTCTTCTTCTTTGGCCATCACAACCGTTTTACGGTCTCGGCCGCTGCCACTAATGCCCGCCACTCGCCTCTGTCCCGAGCGACATTTCACCAGAAGGACACTCCCAGCTTCGCAATGTCTCCCTGCACCTGGTCGCGCCATCTCCGCATTGGTCGACCCGCCGGGGGAATGCCTCCCAACTCGATCACATGCCGAGTGTACACACGCTTTGCTGGAGCGTTATCATCCATACGGGTAACATGTCCTATCCAGCGCAGCCGCTGTTGTTTTATGCGCTTGACTAGGTCAGTGTCCCCATAGAGCTCATACAGTTCGCGATTCATTCGGATGCGAAATTCGCCGCCAACGTTTAGAGGTCCATAAATCCTCCGAAGAACTTTTCTCTCGAACACGCCAATTGCCGCCTCATCCTCTTTTGTCATTGTCCATGCTTCTGCGCCGTATAGCAGGACTGGGATGATAAGCGACTTGTATAGCGCAATTTTCGTTTTCCGAGAGAGGGCTCTGCTCTTGATCGCCTTATCGAGCCCATTGAAACATCGATTTGCAAGAGTAATTCTTCTTCGGATTTCCAGACTGGTGTTGTTGTCGCTGGTTATCGTCGTTCCGAGGTAGAGAAATTCCTTAACAACCATGAAGTTGTAGTCTCCCATTGCAACAGATTGTCCAAGCGTAGACTCCTTGCGCGTTGATTGTAGATACTTCGTCTTATCCTCATTTACCGCTAAGCCCATGTTTTGACTGCTTCTCCATCTCTGAGAACGCCTTTTTTACCACAGATTCGCTTTTGCCGATGATATCAATATCATCGGCATATGCAAGTAGCATGTTATCTCTGGTAAAGATGGTGCCCGTTCTGTTAGCATTTGGGCACTGGCGCAGTATGTACTCCATCAGCAGATTAAAGAAGTCGCACGATAAGGTATCACCCTGCCTAAAACCTCTTTTGGTATCGAAAGGCTCGGAGCGGTCTTTACCTATTTTGACGGAGCTTTGTGTGCTTCTCAACGTCATCATGCAAAGTCGAACGTACTTTGCTGGAATAGAAGGAAGCATCTCTGACCCCATAAAGTATAGATATTCTTGATCAGCATCAACAGCCGAGTCGATATAGCCATGTCCGTCTGTCTCTCTGTCCGTCTGTCTGTCCGTATGAACGCACAGATCTCAGATATGGTAAGAGATAGAGGTTTGAGTTGTAAGGAACATATGTTTCTTATACTTGCAGGCAGATCAAGTTTATTTTCAATTTTTTCCACGCCCCCTCCCGCCCTCTCAAATTGGATATCCCACAGTTTTATAGATAGAAAGTTTGTTCCTTCTGGACATATTTATTTAATGGGATTCTTCATAGATCCGCCAAAGGAATGATAAAGATCGGATAAACGGTTGTCGAGTTATAATGAAAACAAACAATTATGGGCAGCACCGGTCGCAACGGTGATGGGCAGCACTTCACAGGTACAGAGTATGTTATAGTCGGGCTTGACCGACTTTCTTTCTTGTTTCTAGGTGGTTTTTCGGTTTTCAATTTATTTCGGTTTGCAGTTCCGATACGATACCCGGATTCACCGACTCCTTGTTATTTGGAACTTCTCCCGTTATAGTAGTTATAGACCCGTACATTTTAGACCTATATCGAATCAGGCAAAGCTTCTTGGCCAAGCTGGGTATGAAGTTTTTCGATAGTGTCCCTCTGCCTCAATACCATAGATTCAATGCAGGGTTGAGTTTAGCAAGAGTTGATCGATCGTTTTTCAATACCTCTTTTGCAATACCTCATAGCAGTTCTATATATTTAAAACCACACATATCCTCAGCCTCGTAGTCCGTGATTGCGATAGCTCTTATCATGACTTCTATTAGATCTTTCATTAATTTTACTTTATCTTGACTAATTTGTATAATTGTTCAATAATATAATATCGTTCGATCTCGCCAGAAAAAGGGTTGCAGTCCGACAAAAACTTCATCAGGCACACCACATGGTGTAAACGCGAGCGGAGTTTTCAAGTGGAAGTCGAAGAAAGCTTCATAAAGCAAACTTAACCGTGTAAACACGGTTGCAGTCACCACTTCAAGATGAGCATTTCGACGAAAATTTGCTACCAAGAAAAACTGTTCAAAAATCAGTGACAATTATGATCAAACCGAAATGTTCTCCTATTTGTTCTCTGCAAGAAAATCTGTCATCGTGCAAAGGACGTCTTATCTGTACTTACACAAACATATGTCCCGGATTCTCTGACTGTCTGTCTCAAAATTTTATGACAGCAATTAAAGTTCAAACGAAAAACGATAATCAAATATTTATTTGGGGGGGAAGACAAAGGTTTTGGGGTTGATACAGCAGCAGCGGGGGTTGGTGACCCTTTTCTAGAACAAATTTTGGAAAAAAATTGGACAAAAAAATTGGTAATTTTAGTGAAAATTCAAAAGACTCAACTTTTGAGCCGGAAAATGCACAACAAACGACTACTACACAACAAATGACAACAACAAGGAAATGTTTACATTTTTTCTGTTTTCTCTGTTGTTTTTTTTTTTTTTTTTGATAAGCTGCCGGAGACATCAGCGCGCTGCCAGCGGCAAGCTGCCGAGTGTCTGAAATATCTCTCTGCAAGCCGCATTCGAGTTTTCACTGATTCCACTTTCTTCTCTATCTTTCTCTCACTCTGTCTGTGTTGGTCTTCTGCTTTTATTGTTGTCTTCGATTGTTGTCAATGCGTTAATTATCTGAAAAACAACATATTTGTTACTGTCGTTGCTCCCTGGAGCGTGTGTGGGTTGGATATTTGATATGTCGAGGGAGGAAAATTGAAAGTCACAGAAAAGCCCTTTTCAGTGGATGAAAAATGAATGGCAAATAACTCAGTTTGTTACTTGAAATTCTTCTTTTGTTTTTAAAAACTCCCACATAATTCTCAAGGTTAAACGAATCCAAAAAAAACCAATCGATTTTATTCCAGCCAAAGCTTTTAGCATATTGAAAATTAACTCATCATCGCCCTACCCCCACCAATTCTACCCTTCTCAATCACCCAAGAAGGTAATTAACAAAAACAAACACAATTTTAATAATAACAATAAATTCCGACTCGCAGAACTGGCGCCGTATCAGTTTCTCGTGCGTAGAAGTTCTCCCTCTTCTTTTGGACTTGAAACTCGATTTGGTAAGGTTTGGTTGATTAATTAAACAAAAGGCATAAAGATTTAATTAAAAAATAAACAAAATTATTATTTAATTACTCTGCCAAAAATAATGTCCAGTGTCTCGCTGAGAGGAACCGTTTTTCTCGTACGATGGTGGAAGGATTCAAATGCTCGCGACAACAGCGAGAAAAGTCCTATACAATATTGGCCAAATCACAGCAATAAAACCAAATTTTAAAATTTCTGTTGCTTAACTCAAAAATTGGACCACCGAGGATAGAAAAAACCGAATTACAAAATTTTCCCCGATTTTTTCCCACAAGTATTTAAAAAACAGGTAAAATTCATTCGCCTAAACCAGAAGTGGGCCTTAGGGAAAGACATGTTCTTAGTACCAGCTCCTCCGTATCAGGGTTGACGATTTCAGTACTGAGCCCGCTTCAAGTGTTCGGTCAGTACTGAAGATAGCTTTCAAACTGACGGAGGAGACGGAGAAATTTTTGTATGTATTGTTTTTCTATGCTTTTTCATAATATTACTAAATATGGTGAAAATCGGACAACTATATTATAAATAAGTAGCTCCCATACAAAAGATAGGTCTGAAAAATGGTCCTCCGTCAGTTTTAAAACTATCCTCACCAAACTTTGCACGAAGTCTTTTGGTACAAATACGCTGCACATTTGTCGGAACCGGCCGAATCGGATAACTATAGCATATAGCTGTCATAGGAACGATCGGTCAAAAAACTAGTTTTAGTGAGGAAAACTGGCATAGATGTCATAGAAACAGACAGACGGACGGCCGGACAGACGGACAAGGCTAAATCAACTCAGCTCGTCATGCTGATCAAGAATATATATACTTTATGTGGTCGGAGATGCTTCCTTCAATGCGTTACAAACATCCGCACAATTTTATAATACCCTCTGCAAGGGTATAAAAACTTGTTTGTTTTCAATTGAAACGCCTCCAAACTTCTTATTTCTTAGTTTACTATGCTTTTCCACCAAATTTGGTCGAAATCGGACATCTATATAGTATAGCTGTCATAGAAAAGTATAGTATGAAAAGTAGTCTTAGTTAGAAAAACTTTTTTGTTTTTAATGGATATATCCTCAAAATTGGCATGTATTTGTTTTATATGTTTCCACACGATTCTACAAAGTTTGGTCAAAATCGGATGACTATAGCATATGCCTGCAGTACGAATGATCGGTCGAAAAAGAAGTTCTGAAAAAGAAGAACTGATTTGTTTTAAATGTGATCGCATCCAAATTTCGTAGTTGTTAGTTTGTTATGCTTTTCCATGATTCCACTTAATTTGGTCGAAATCGGACATCTATATAGTATAGCTAAGTTGCCTTCAACTCAAAATAAGAATAAAACTTTCTTAAATATATTTATTGACTCCCTTCAACCACCTCACAGAAAAGTATATACATATATAGACGTGCGGCTACAAAAGTGTCCGATGGTGAATGAGATAACACGCCATTTCAAATATTGACTCCCGATCAAATTAGAATGGTCCCCTATTCGAAACCCAGAATGTGAGAACTGGCGTGGAATCTGTCTGCTGCCAACCATTTCGACCATTTGGATCACCTGAGAAACACCATTACGGGTACCATAGGCGAAGAGCAAGCCGGTTTCAGAAAAGGGCTCGTCGTACACGGACCGCATAAGCACTGTGCGCATCCTGATCGAGCAATGCAGCGAGTATAGATCAGACCTGCACATAACCTTTGTGGACTATGCTAAAGCCTTCGACTGCGTAAGCAGGCAGCGCATATGGCAGGTGTTGCGAAGGAGAGAAATACCGGAAAAACGCATTTCCTTCATCAGAGCGACTTACGGCAGCGCCCAGGGTAGAGTGCTTCACGGTGGAATGCCTTATCCAGTCTTAAGTGGCGTTCGGCAGAGATGCACTCTGGTTCCTACTGTCCCTATCTACTATGCAACTTACATAAGTTACATACAACATCGGCATAAGGTGGCTAATGACTACAACACTGCAGCATCTGGACTATGCCTCCTGGCAAATAGGCTAAACGTTTTTCCAAATGCACTAGCCGATCTGGACACCGCAGCTAAGTCGGCAGGCCTCAAAATCAACATGACGAAGACGAAAGCGCATAGCATCCAGACAATATCCGGATAGGATACATTTTATTTTCATCTACCTCCCCGAATAACATATTGTGACCAGTACTATAATTATCCAGACTAGTGCTTGTTGTATTGGGAAAACCATTAAACAAACAAAAAATTTTAGTTTCTGGTTATGGACGAACAGCCAATTGAGCAAGTTCAGCAATTCAGCTACCTGGGAAGCGTAGTCGCTGTTGATGGAGGGACGAAACTCGATGTGGATGCGGACCTTCTGCTTTCTGCTGCTTCACGATGCTCTTCAATAGGCTCCAAATTAGGCCCTTCAAGCTTAACGTAATGTCAGTGCTCCTATACGGTTCTTACACTAGGAAAATTACAACTTTTATAGTGTCAAAGCTCTAAACATTTGTAAACCGTTGCCTGCGACTTATCTTCTGCATATTCTGGCCTGACAGTATACGGAACTCCAAGCTACTTAAAAGTTAAAGTAAAATCGGCTTGTCAAGATGAAAACAGCAGGGGACGGCCTCTCCCTTTTTTTTTTACAGAAGAAAGGGAGAACAAAATTAAAACGCGAAAAAAAAAGGCAGTTTTTTGAGGCTTGGAATTATTGCTGGCGCCGCGGGTGTGGCCGGGTGCAAGTTTTATTCAAAGAAAAAAACTTTTTATTAGATGTTCCGAACCCACGACCTCATGCTCAGCAGTCGCGCACACTAACCACTGAGCCACTCCGGCCACTACTTAGACGAGCGAATATGAAGAGTGTGGATACCATAATACGCAGAATGAAATAAAGCTGGATAAGACATACACTGCGAAAAAATGAGAACAACATCGGAAGAAAGGCAGTGGAGTTTGGGCGGACACCTGTCAGACTCAAAGAAACTTGGAGGACGACTGTCCGTACAGAAGAGGAAAGCATTGGGAAAACGGCAAACAACAGAGTTTGCTGGAAGAGAGGTGTGGTTGATGCCCTATGTCTCACTCGGGACTAGAACTAGAAGAAGAAAACACAGTGTTTGGTAAAGTTTGTACTCATCTTGAGTCCAATGTTTTGCTGCTACTTCGTTGGTACTGAGTATAAATTATACTGTATAATACAGTCGAGCTTGACCGACTTTTCTACTTTCATTAGTTACACTAGGCAACAAGGTCCAGTATATTGAAGGGTTGGTGGTGATTCTAGATAGTTTTTGTGTACTGAACACGAATACATCTTCGTTGACAAAAATCGCAGAAATGTTTGTTATAGGTTGTCTTAAAGCTGAAAGGAAATACTTCACGATATTTTAAAAAGAGAGTAAGAACAATAGTATAGGTTCCACAAAAAACGAGTCTAAAGAAGGTCGAAATATGAATTTTAGGCAACTTTAAACACAAATTACTATAAATCTAGACGTTATGGTCCGTTTCTGAAAACAGATTCGTGTTCAGCACACGTAAATCATTTAGAATCACCACCAACCCTTTGATATACTGGAAAAAGTCTAATTTTGTTGCCTTGTGTTTTTATGCACGATGAAGTTCGAGGCTTTTACATACATTTGCACAAACTCATTATACTCCTTGAACCTTTTTTATCAAATGTAAAAAATCGAATGCATAAAAACAACTTTTTAAATTAGCATATCCTACCCTAACCCCGAAATGTTCATGTACGTCATCAGCAAACGAAACAGGAAAAAAGGCACACAGAAACGTGGCGAGAAAACAGGCCGAAAGTTGAGTTGTCCGCCCACACAAAATCAGCTGATAAATGTTTGCAGATGACGCCATAAGCTTCGCATCCTGGCAAACAAATTTGTGCGTGGGCGAGGTTCAGCCCCTGTTTGGACTGAAACAACCCTCTTCAAACTCAAGGCAAACAACAATAACATTTGCTATATCTGCCATCAGCTTGAGAAGGAGCTGGGTGGGATAAAGCATGAGAGGGGCACAAAATCAACAATGAATGATTTTAGTATTGATTTTGTATGCGACTTTGTTTGCAGACTCTCCTCCGATAATAGTTCAATAGATTGTTGACACTTTAAAAGAGAGTGCGCTTGCTTATGCAAAAGATTTCTGTTCTCTCGAGAGGCGCTTGGGTCGATATTTTGTTGTGCACAGAACATTTGGATAAAGCATTTTTCGAGTGCATGAATTTTGGCAACTTTGCGAAGCGAACTATAACTAACTTAAAGCAATAATTGTTAGAAAATTTATACAATTAGAGATTTTGGTATAAACGGTTTCATTTCGAACTAAATGTGAAGTTGAGAGATTTGAAACCGAATGCTCAAAGGCACGTTGATTTAATACATTCTCTATATTCTATTTAGTCGCCGGGTGGCTCAGCGGCTAGTGTCCGCGACCGCTGTGCAAGAGGTCGTGGGTTCGATCCCGCCTCGGAACATCTAATGAAAAGTTTTTTCTTTGAATAAACGTTACACCCGGCCACACCTCTGCTGTTGGCGCCAGCTTTGTAGTAATTAGCCGTGAAAAGCTTCTCAAACTGCCGTTTGGATTCGGCGTTAAACTGTAGGTCCCTTTCTCTTAAGCTAAAATTAGAAGCGCACGAGCCAAGAGATTGAGAGAGGCTCGGCTTTGGCCCTTTGGGGCTGTGTCAACTTGACAAGCCTTGGGGCTGTGTCAACCTGACAAGCCATTTTACTTACTTACTATATTCTATTAGTCGGCATTATCCTTATCACTTTACGCATAAAGTTCAAAAAGTTTTAAAGTTACATAGGTAGACCTTCAACCAAAAATGCGGAGCTAAAAACAGTACTAATGGGAACTTGCATTTTTGCAGTTCTCAAACTCTTATTCTCCGCTTAGTTTGAAATAAATAGATGGCTTGAAATAAATGGTATGTCAGCGTTAAAGCTCACTGATGAGATGTGCCGGGGGGCGTTCGAAACAGTTTGTCTGAGTAACCATGCCTTATGTTCATTATGAAATTATAATCAATCCTTGACCTTGAACCAGCTAACAATCACTTTAACTAAAGTTTTCCTAGTTAAGTTCAAAATCCCATCGTTTAAACGAAAATCTCTAGAGATTTCTGGGCCACCCCTCTATATAAGTTATTCGAACAGCAAAGGGTATATAAATTTCTGCAGAGCCGAACTAAGCTTTCCTCTGAGCAACTTTTTTTCTGAAATCAAATTTTGCAAGTCGTTTTTATGTAGCCCAAAGTTCTGCCCAGGGCAACAAAATTGTGTTTTTTTTTCGTTTCGTTGTTTCTTTTGTTTCTCTTTCAGGTCGTTTCTTTAGCAAACATTAACCGATCGACCGACCAACCAACCTGTTGCTGTATATAATTTTTTTTTTGTAACATTTTTTTTGTTTTATTTTTCAGGTTGAGCGGCTGGCTGGCATGTGTGGCTTATCAACAACGCGTATTTCGTCAAAGCAAACATAAAATAGTCGAAAACAAAATGCTAAAACTTTTCGATAAGACAAAAAGAAGGCAAAAACCCAACTAAGATTGTAGAGTTATGCTAGGAAATGTGTTTTCTTGGTAAGATTTTGTGGGTTTAACGTGGAGTCTGGAGATAATTTTTCCACTAGAGTGGAAATTTTATATAAAATTTGGAAAAAACAAGTAAGAAAGTCGCCAAGTAGGACTGTTATTTACACTGTACCTCCTGTACATAGATTTCTAAGGCAGCTGTGTGATATAGTCATCCGATTCTGTCTCTTCTTCTCTCTTGTATGTTATCAACTTTGTGGATTTTAAGAATTCTTCATACCGAAATTTGGTGTCTAGCTCTTACCATCTCTGAGATATACCTAAACGCCTGTAGCATACTCCTTGCAGGGTATTCAAAAAACCTACAAAAAAAAAACTTCGAAAAAATGGCAAATCAAATGACAATTGCAAATGTCAATCATTGAGCCACAGAATGAACAAAATAAAAAAATACAAAACTTGGCCAACTTGGGCGACGCACAAAGAAATGAAACCAAACAAAAATTGAACTGTGCATAATTGGACTTGGATTGGATGATATATCAAAATGTTATGGCTGACTTGTTGTCTGTTGTTGTTGGATTATGGCCCAATTCATATGGAGAAAAAAATTAAATTGACAGCGAGACAAATGAAGTTGTGGAAAACACCGGAGTTTTGCTTGGTTTGGTTTTGGTTGCTTGGTCAGTTTAACCAAAAAAACCCACTTGACTGCGACTGTGTGGCACATTGTCGCCGTTGTTGTCGTTGTTGCTGTTGTTGTTGGCGGTCTTTCAATTGGAAATTAGGACGCATTTGGTGGGCAGAGAGGCTTGTTGCATAATATTTGGTATATGGCAATATTCAGTTAATATACAATTTATCAAATTGTTGAAGTACCACCAGCAGATAACTAGCCAAATGTTAGAATTATATTTTGAATTGGATTTTAGCTTGAAAGTAGAGTAGAGCTTACAAAGCTCGATGCAATGGATCATTCTGCAAAAGATTTGGACTGACGGTTCATCGGTTCGCGGAATGTTTCCCTAACTTATCTAACCAAGGGTTTCGGTTTGAACCGAACGAACCACGAGAGAAAATCCGCCTGCTGAATATGAACCTGTTCCGAATAAAATTGTCGGTTTAAAAGACAAAATATTGAATTGAATTGCAAAATGAAATTGTCTATTTAGTTATAAAAAAAACATAGTACGCAAAACCTTTGTATGCCTAAGAGAATTTCTCGAAATAAAAACGGAAGAAAAGGATCGGAAAACAAATTGCTAAAAGTACCATAAACACTCCCCTTCAGTACGCTGCACTAGCACATGGATGCAGAATTCGGTACTTACTAGTAACCATCGGTACTTACCGCCCAATCCACCAGCAATGCAATTCACTACTTACTTTTTGCAGGGCATGTCCTAGGGGAGAACCAATCGCCAAAAAGTGGTGGTGCGTCGCGACGCGTCGTTTACTTTGGGAGTGACGTTGCTATACCAAAAGGTTACTCTGGTCGGTACCCTATCGTAGGTACTTACTGTAGTACTTACTAGTAAAGCGATTGGGTGGCGATCGCCACCAGTAAGTAGTGCAAGTAGCTATCGCCACCAGCCGTACTGAAGGGTCGTTTCTATGTACTTTGGCGATATTACGCGTTCAAGCTAAATACTTTACCCCGCTTTAAACCCTGACTTGTTATCGTTCGTCGTTTCGACGATGCTTGGTGTCATTTTGCTATTTTTCTCCTCCCTCTGATTTTTAGATAGGGTGGCAGACTGGGCGCGGTACTATACATTAGATTTTCACCTTTAGTACGTAGGGAAACCCTATTTTTATACGGGGAGATTCGACTTTTTTGGAGCACAAGAGCAGGATAAGACATGCGCTTCTCTCACCATCATCTGAAAAGATGGTCTAAGCTCTGTGGAAGAATACAATACAATGAGAATCACAAACAAGAATATACAGATTCCTCGCATTAACCACGCATGTCTCCAAGGCTAGGGCGTATCCAGGGGCATTCGGAGGTAGCCTTAGGATTTTCTTCAAGAAGAACGTTTTATGTATTTTCATAAATGGTATTTTTCAAAACGAATTTTAAAAATTACGGCGTCGAATCGACGAACGATGATCTTTACGTCATAAAAATGACGATTACCGTCCAGGGTTAAGCCAGGTACGGAGAAAGCCAAACTGTTTGGGTGCGCGAAAAAGTAATTTTTTTGCGAAAGTGGATCCTAAAAACAAAATAGTGTGCTAGGATAGCCAATAAATGTCAAAAACGCAAAAAATATGGAAAACTTGGTATTTTTACAGACACGGTCACACTTTTTCCCCAGCTGTTTTTTGTGTACAAACAATTTGATGAGGATTTCAAATCGCAATAATAATAAAATTTCGTAAGGGGCAGCTGTCCCCCCTATATTACAGAAATTGCCTTGGATGAGGAAGAAGCAGAGGATACAAGAAGCAGACGCCAAAATATGGAAAGATTTGCTAACGATATGAGTATATCGACAAAGCTAAGAGAGATTGTAAGATCTAAAGTGATTTCACCCAATAGTTCGAGTCACAGAAGTGTTCATTCAAAACTTCCAAATGAGCGCCAACAGTTTTAATTGTGGCTCCAAAACGAAGCACCCGGTCCAGCCGCGATACGAATCGCTGTCGGCGGTCATAATAAATGTCATATTGTTTTATTTCATAAAAGCTAGTATATATTACTGTGGTTGCTCTTTATTGGCATTGGTCGGTGCAAGCCACAAATTTGTTGCTGCTCTTTCTGGACTTCGAGGCTGTCTATGGCAACTGCACCAAAATACTCTCTATTTCTGAGGCTCCAAATACTTAGCTTTTTTCTACCTCATGAAAGCGCTTTAACCGAATTTTTTATTTTTTCTGACATATTTTTGTTCTACCGACCTTCAAAATAAATAATTTTAATTAGCACAAACAGTGCACCAACAAAATATGAACATCTTTTCAATAAAATCCACTCATAGAGAGAGAGAGAGAGTGGCAATGCTACGTCGCCCGTGTGGATTTTACCACCCCTCTTTTTGCTTGTCAGCGTATGGGTCGTAAAACGGCTACCGTCGAACATTTTGCGAGCGGTTTTAGTGTTTTTATACTCTGTACCAGAGGTACACAGAGAATATTAAGTTGTGCGTCTGTCCGTCCGTCTGTGTGTCCGTATGAACAAACAGATCTCGGAGATGGTAAGAGATAGAGGTTTGACATGTATGGAACATGTTTCTTATACTTTCAGGCAGATCCCGCCCCCGCAATTCGAAAAAACTTCATATCTCCCACAGTTTTATAAATAGAAGGTTCGAACATATTTAGTATTTGGGATTCTTTATCGATCCGCTGAAGGAATTTTAAAGATCGGACGAACGATAGTCGAGTTATAAGCAAAACAAACAATTATGAGCAGCACCAGTCGCAACAGTGTGTCAACACTCATCAAAAAGTTATAGTTGGGCTCGTATCTTTGTATTATATGGAGTTTTTTTTGCGAGCGCTTGTTTGCGTTCTCCGTACCTAGCTTTAGGTAGGTTGGCGAATTTTCATCGAATATTTAAATGAATTTTCAAATATTTTGCGAATGCTCGCAGGTGATCGTTTTTTAGTCTCTGGGAAGCTATATTTTTGTTATCTAGAAAAAATCTATTCCGAACTTGCCTTTGCAAGTATCGCTATATAAGATGAAAATGTAGTAAGTTTTCTCCGCGATGGCAATGAATAAATCGTGGGCTGAACCAAATGCAACAAGATGATTAACGGACATACAAGTAAATGTCAGTCTTTGAAGTGAAATTTACACTGTGGACCTTCGATTCTACATACGTGTGCTTGGCTGTGTGCAAAGTTTATTTGGCAGACTTTTCACACGTTTTTCGAAGATCCACTATGACATTTCCCCTTAACATTCACTTATATGGCCGTTACTCATCTTATTGTTGTATGTCTTTGGATGAACCAAGGTTCAAACGAAACACTTTGACCAAAATCTCGATCCTAAGATTTTCGAATATGTAATTATTAGGGATTTGGCATTCCCATGCCAACGCTTTACCTATGAAATTCGCTACCGACCCTTCCATTGAGCAAAGCCGTAATGTTTCTTTGCTCGCAGATGAGAAGTGCTCACAAAAAATTTATTGATTGATTGTGATTTAAAGGAAATGTTCTTAGGATACGGTTTTAATTTATGATAAAGCTCTTGCATTTATACTTGAGAGTTCGATAAGCAAAAAGCAGTACAACAGCAATCGAATTTTCAACAGGTTTTACAGGTTGCACTTTTGTCTCAGTAAACTGCAAGTGTGTATGCGTGCAACAAAAAAACACTTGCCTTGTTTTGCTCATCTGCTTATGCTTAGTTGTTAAGAGGCAAACGAAATTTCCCGACAGCTTCGAGTGTTTCTCTTATAGAGAACCTTGAAACAGAAAACACTAGAGAAACAAAATCAAAAGTTTTGTTCAAAGAGTTAGCGACTCTGTTTAACTTGTACCTGTCGTTTTTTTTTTTAAATGTTTATTTGGAATAATTAATAACAAATGACTTATATACTAAAATAAACAAAAGTGTATATAGTTTATGATATGGACGCTGTCTCTAGTCGAGCTCTCTAGTCCTTAGCTTTCATTTTGCTTTAGGTTTTCATTTTATGAAATACATGACGTTAGTTGACTTACTGGCTATGAATATAAGTATTTTGAAAATGTGTTTGCAGAGAAAAATTTGGAAAAATTAATTATAAATAAAATAACATAAATCTATTAGTGGGAGTTAAGGGAAGGGGTGGGAAAAGGGGATCTTACAGTTCAGTCTGGTAGCCACCAACATTTCTTGGCCGTATCTAGCGACATTGCTTTGTCTTTGTCGGATATTTTGCAGTCGAATCGCTTGTTTGTGCTTGTTAGGATTTTACAATCTATGATTTTATTGTTTGCCCTTCTGTTTATGTGGTACAAAATTGGGGTACCCTCGTTATTTAGGACATAACCATTTTTGTCTAGAAATATGAATACTTCTGGTGGTGTGTATTCGTTTAGTAATGCTTGTTGAAAATAGCCTTCGCTTTCTAAAAATGGTGCTCCTTTGAGAACGTTGTCCATGTTTTCGTTACATCTTCTTATAAGGTTCCTAGTCAAGTTAACTATTTGAATGTCTACTCTGCAGATTTTTGCTGACTTGTACAAATTTTCGGTGTAAAGTTGCTACTTGGCGTTCTATACAAAAATGTGCATGATCTTAACATCCTACGCTCCAATTTTCTTACACGTTCCATATATGATGCCGAAATGTTGAACCATATTGGACAAGGGTATGTCAAAATTGGCCTTACCAGTGCTTGCTTGTACCTGTCGTTTTGGTGAGCGGACAGCATAGGAAAAATTGGATATTTTAAAGTTTCAACTCTTTAACTGTGTTCTTCTAATTTTTACCAAAATTTTTGCATTTCCGTTCACTGTGCAATGGTACACAAGCATTGTGAATGTCATTTATACGATCTCTACCTATAGAAACTGGTCCAGAGTGAGCAAAAAACGAGCAATATACTCAAAAATTTATATACAGCCATGCTTCTGTCTTCACTTTCGCAAAAACTTTACGATTTTAAATCGGTTTTTGGAACAAATTTGGTATTATGCGAAAGTAAAAATGAGAGCACGGCTGATAAAACTGAAACTTCTTTCAAGCAGAGAAGGCCTGGTTCGGGTTTAGAAGGCTGAACCGAACCAGTTTGAGGTTTGTTTTTGGACCTTGAATTAAATATTAAAAAAAAACACACAGTTTAATCCATATTTAGACAGTGCTAATTTGCACAAAAGCGTTTATTTTTTTGTAAATTTTTCCATTAGCGACATTTATGAACAATTTTTCATTATTATGGTTTGTGGCTCTGTTGTTTTGCTTACGAAACTTTTTTTTTACTACGCAGTTTGATAAGGCACAACCTGCCCGCTTATCAATTAAAGCACCTCCTACTAATATTGATTGATTAGGAATGAAGGGTGGCGATGGCGGTGCTGGTGGTGCTTGCCAACAACTCCGGCTACAGTGAAGCCTTCGAGCGTATTACGACCTTCAAAGCGGACAGAAGTGAGTTTCGTTTCGATTCGTGCCTACACGGAAAAAACTGCACTAAAAGTATTTTATGCAAATGCAGAAATATCAAAACTAATGAGAGACCAAAAGGAAATGCGCAAAAATTATCATGAAAAACGAGCAGAAATGCAAATCTAGCTAAACCAAAAAAAAAAAAAAAAAAAGAAGGTAGTCAAAGGGCAGACCAAGCAACGAAAGAGAGTGCAAGGCGAGGGTCAGTTCAGCGGCAACACAAAAACGGGAACAGCTGCTTTTATATGTAGTGTGGGATGGGGGAAGGGAGGGCGCGAAGGGGGGACCAAATCAAGAAGGTAGAAACGACAACAGCAGAAATTCGCACGCTGGTTCGAGGACTATTAAAAAGAGGCAAAAAAAAAAACTAATTATGTGTTTTCCGAAATTGTTATTGGAACTTATACTCCGCAAATAGCTTAACCCTTCAAAAGAAACTTAAACTCGTCTGTATAAACACATATGTAGATCTCAGTAGCTATACGAGCTGAAGGAAGCAAATTGTGTTTTTAGACTGGTTTGGTCATACCCGTGAAAATACTGCCATATAACTGTTTACTGACCATACTCTTAATGTTGTGTTCTTTGATTTTTATATTTATATCAATTTTTCTGTAGGATTGGATTGAATTTTGGCTGAAATATTGAAAGGTTGTTATATTTTTGTCCAAAAATACAAAATATCGTTATCGAATATTTTTCCGAGGGTATATATCGGATATCGAATATTTTTTGGTGATATTATTAGGCGATATTTTCAGCTTTTCGAATGCTTTGTATTGAAATATGCTGAATTTTAAAAGTAAATAAGTCTTTATGTTTAAATAAAATGAGCTACAATTGCTTAAAATCATAAAAATTTTCTAAAACTTTATTCAAAATTAGAACTCAACGAAGTTTTCTTCAATATAAATAAATATATATTTATTAATCTATATTTTACATAACTGCAATCCGGCCTGAGAACCGTTTAGGCTGGGGTTTTAGGGTCCATCAAACCGGACCATCTACCTGTTAACATCCCGAAACGGATCTCCTCAGTTTGGAAAAGAAAGGAAAAAGGTTCGAAGAATCACATTAGCCAGTTTTTCAGATCTTATAAAACTATCACAATTTATTGACCGGACAAAAAATAGTTTTATAGTACTGAATCGGAGCATTATCAATCCATATCTTGGCATTTTACGAATTTGAAGAAAATAAAAGCATAAGTCAAGTTGTGTCAAAACAAGTATGTACATATAAGGTGTAGTAAAAAGAAATCCATTACTTTTTTTCTGAAATTGAAGGGTTTTTCGGTTATAAGGACTGGTTAGTTTCAGTAGTTCAAGCAGTTTTTGAACCACCGGTTCTGTTTGTTACATGGTTTTTGAAGCTAAATGAGCCGCGGTTTCGGTTCGGTTCAGTCTTATATTAATGAAATCCCGATTTCCCCTCAAATCTGCGCAGAAAAGAATTTTTTCAGAACTTTTTCGAACGTAAGGTAATACCAAAAATGTATTGCCCAAAATATTCTCAAATCGGCTGAGATTTTGTTAAATCTTAAAGCCCATTTTAACCCTTAATTCCGCCGAATCACAGCTCGTAAAGCCTATACTTAAGGATAACGCAGCGGGTTTAGTTCAAATCTGTTCGGAAAGTTATTTTCTCCACACTTTCGAAGGGTCTCAAGCCTTAAAACCGGGCCTACCCTTAAACTTGCGCGGAAAGATATTATTCCAAACTTTCGAAGGTAAGGCCGTCCGAAGAAGTTTCAAAAATTCATTTATGTTCTTGGATCGCTATTTATTTTACTATGCAAACTCGTCAGTAAACTGATCCGAACCGAACCATTTTGCTTTGTGGTTATCGGTTCAGAGTTTTCGAAGGAACGTCGAACAGTATCAGGACCATAAACACTTTTCTCATCATTTTATTTGTAAAATAAAGAGTATTTTCTCTTTGCAAGGGTGAATTTTTGACTCGTGCGCAAAAGAAACTAAATCAATCAAATGCAAAATGTCAAACTACCAAAATGTCCCCGTACCGAACCTCTCCAGAATTTCAGAGGCTTGCCGCCTTGAAATTTTGTAGTGTTTTGGAGCTGTGATCACTAGATTTTTAACTCAGTTAGAACATAGTTTTTAAAACCTTAATGAACCAATTATTGTAAGAAATTGCTATTATTTTTCGAAAATATCGATATTTTTGACATATTCGGCTACCCTAGGTTGATACCACAAATTCACACTTCTATGAAATCTGTAAAAAATACTGTAAAATCTTGTAGTTCGTGTTCAATTTGGTACCTTAAACCCTAAGCCCTAACACACTGTGCCCGCTCCTCTCTCTCTCTCTCTTTCCCACTCTCTGCCTGCGGAGTATTTGTGAGCGCGCGTCTACCAAGTAGACTCTACTTCACTCACAATTCAACTGGGCAACAGAAAAAAAAAACAAGTTTTGAGACGCAGAAGTTTTCAGTTTTCAGAGGTTTTTTCTCAGTTTTGGTCAAACTGACTGACTGACTTTCTTTAACATTTTCGCTTTTTTAGGCGGAAAAAAAACAAGTTTTTTTTTTGGCAAAATACAAGAAAAATATGTATTTAATTCCTCACCTGGCAAACGGCGTCTGTTCCACCTCGTAGATCTCGTTGATGTCATGCGACACAAGTAATCCCTTTAGGCGTTCGGCATCCACATCCAGCAGGCCATCGCCTATGGGAAAGATGCCCTCCTCGGTGAACATGCTGTGTGTGTGTATGTTGTGTTGATTTCGCTTTTAGGGGGGACCTTTTCAATTTTCAATTTTATTTTATATTTAATTTTTTATCTCTTAAACTTTAGACAAAGGTAAAAGAACACTCAAAAAATAAATACAAGAAGTTGCGCGCGCGCGGTCACACTAAAGAAATTCCAACAACAAAAACTATGCAACTGCAGCAGCCCAAAAGAGGAAAGAAAAAAAAAACACCAAATTCCCGCAGCTCTCTGGTGTGTGCATCTCACATGCAAGCATGCATGTGTATGTATGTATGTGTGTGGATGTGTGCGTTTACGGTTCTGCTGCATTTACATCTTTTTTTTTGTATGAATTTGTTGTATTTCAATTCATGTATTTGAATTTCTCATTCAATTCGTGGGTTTAATATTGAAAACTTTGTGGTACGCACGGCACAAACACTCTGCTTGGTTGGTGGTGGTGGTTGGGGGGTACAAAAAAAAACACACTCGCAGCGCGCACGAACCGTACAACAAAAATTCACATGCGGTGCCCGCGTTCGATTCGTTCACAGATTTCTATTCAACTGAAGAAATTCTGCCAAGCCGAGCAGTGTGACCAGCCAAGGGGTAAACAAAATATGCCCACAAACTGAAGTGTTGGTAAGCGTATGGTGTACTCTGGGACTGGTTACACAGAAGGCGGCAGTTTTGGTTTTAAAATTGCAAAACCAAATAGTGCTTTTATGTAAATAAGTATATCGACCCCTTTGCGCGAAAATATCGTATGTGCCATTTTTCACGAAATTGACATTTTGGTGCAAATTAATTCTAAATCCACTAACTCATCACCTGGTAAAATAATATTTCGATAATCGCTACGGTTACGGAGATAAAAACGAATCAATTTGATTGTTTGAGCCATAAACTATGTGAAGTGGCTATACTTTGAATCTTATGTGAGAAATCGGTCCATTTGAGCACCTAGCGTATGGTGCACCTTTATTCGCAGAAGTTAACTTCGGCTCGGCCGAAGTTTGTATACACTTGCAGAACTTTTTTTCACTAAAACTGCTCTACGGACCTTATATTTCTCTGGGAGCTACACTATATAGATGTCAGATTTCGACCAAACTTAGTGGAATCATGTAATAACATAACAAGCTAACATGTACGAAATTTGGAGTCGATTGCATTTAAAACAGAACTCTTTTTTTACTTTATGCTATAGTCATTCCGACAATACTATAGTCATTCCGGTTGGTTCCGACAAATGTGAAGCGGATTTGTACTAAAAGACTTCGTGCCAAGTTTGGTGAAGATCTTTCAAGCTGACGGAGGAGACAGCATAGAAACAGACGGACAGACGGACGGACGGACAGTCGGACTTGGCTAAATCAACCCAGCTCGCCATGCTTATCAGGAATTTATACACTTTATGTGGTCAAAGATACATCCTTCTATGCGTTACAAACATCCGAACAATTTTATAATAAGGTGTGATTATGTCCAACGCTCACGAAGCATTGATGTGAAACATGCTGTATAAAACAGGGATGCAAACCCGTTCTGAACCGAACCGAACCAAGCCGAACCGCTTTTTTCAGCTGGTGAACCGAACCGGCATCCCTTCGAAAATGCTGAACCGAACCGAAAACCACAAATGAAAACGGTTCGGTTCGGTTCAGATCACTGACGAGTCAAAAGCCGCTCAAATTTTGGGAATTTTGATCGAATTGCTACGATAAGTCCTTATCGATGCCGGATTTATGTAGCACCCAACCATTTTGAATCATGCAATTGTAAACCGACCTCTGAATATACCTGTTATACGTTAACATTCCTTCTTTGAAGTTGCTAATCGATTTGTTTGCATATCATTTCCTTTACGGGACAATATTCTCTTTAGTCTGTCAAGCTTCTTCACCTTAATCCATTTTTAGACAGGAGTACAGCTATTTAAGTAATATCATTATGCGCATCCAACAATTCAAACTTTTCAATTCTCTAGGAATTCAGTATCGAAATGGTCGAAAAGTCACATATCACATTAGAAATCGTTATACATATGTATGTATTTAAGCAAAAGTTCGGGGGAAAAGACACTATAGGCGAGCTTTGATATTTTAAAAAGTTTTCGGTATAAAATAGCTTTCTCAGAGAAAATTTTCAATATTTAAAGGATTAACTTGACCAAATAGAGTTGGGTCAAACAAAAACCCGGGGTGTAATAGCTCTTTAAATCAGAACTAGTACCTTATAATGTGTTCGAATCCAACTTTATTTTTCATCAAATAGCATGTCCCACCTAGGTTTATGGTTTTTGAAATTTCTGCGGCTTCAAAAGTCCAAAACAATTACTTTCTGAACAGATTTAAGGATATTTTTGAATGTTAGACTTCAGAATAGGCTTAAAGGGATAAGGTTTGGTGGAATGAAGGGTAATCTTAGGAATGAAGGGTAATCTTAGAACAAAAAGAAGTTTTGGACTTACTGAAACTTCAAAAGTTTAAAAAATGACTTTCCGAGCAGATTTCAAGGTAAATTGCTACGTTATTCTCAACAAAAGGCTTTAAGAGTTGACATAGGGTGAAATAAAGGGCGATCCAAGAAAATAATGGAGTTCTTAACACGTTATCAGACTGCTTTTCCTTCGAAACTTCGAAGCAGACTTTAGAGCAACCTGGGGCTTTATTCTTAAGAAATGGCTTAGGACTTGAGACTCGGCAAAATTTAAAACGATCCTTGAACAGAAATGCATTTTTGACAACTTGTGGACTGCCTTTCCATCGAAAGTCTGGAAAGAAATAGATTTTCGAGCAGGTTTAAGCAACATTCTGGACGTTATCCTTAAGGGTTTTTAAATATAAATATGAAAATATCTGGTAGGTAAACTTAAGGATGGGCTTTATGGGTTCAGATTTTACAGATTTTTGGCATCCAAGAACATAAGGTGCGTTGCGAATTCAGATTTTAGAGAAGATCGTGGCTATTTGCAAAAACAGAAACTGGCCTTCATAAAATTTTTAATAAATAAAGACTGAACCACTGAACCGAACCGAAACCGCGGTTCAGTTGGCTTCAAAAACCATGTAATAAACCGAACCGGTAGTTCAAAAACTATGTGAACCATTTCTTATTTCCAATCGGTTTGCATCCCTGGTATAAAATGTGCTTCGGCTTTCATTTACTCGATTCTCATAAGTTTTTGAAGGGACAAATTCCGGATAAATAGTATCGGACAGAACACAATGATCCTAAAAGATCCACCTGCAATACCTTTAAGTGCTTCAGAAAAATACGACGACTTTGCCACCAATAAATTACTTAATTTTGTAATAACTGCGCTTAAAAAGTTCGTAGAAATCTTTGCACCGGTAAGCCACGAAATGCATTTTAATGGCCAGATTCAATTTTGATCAGCGAAACTTGTTCGTCCTCCGTAAAGTTCTCCAAATGACTTTTGTTTGGTTTTTTTGGTCTTTATTGCTTCCATTTTTATAAAATTGTGCGGATGTTTGTAACGCATTAAAAAAAGCATCTCCGACCACATAAAGTATATATATTCTTGATCAGCATGACGAGCAGAGTTGATTTAGCCCTGATCAAAGATCAATATCGGATGACTATTGCATATAGCTGCAGTATGAATGATCGGTCGAAAAAGAAGTTCTAGTGAGAAAAACTTTTTTGTTTTAAATGGGATCGGCTCCAAATTTCGTAATTAACAGTGTATAATGCTTTTCCATGATTTCACCAAGTTTGGTCAAAATCAGAAATCTATATAGTATAGATCCTATAGAAAAGTAAAGTCCAAAAAGTAGTCTTAGTTAGAAAATCTTTTTTGTTTTCAATGGAAGCTGCAAGGGGATACAAAACTTCGGCTGAGCCGACGTTAACTTTCCCCTATTTTTTTTTATTCTCATAGGTACCTCTGACATTTATCAAACATTTTTCATAATTTCTTTGACCCCCTGCGAGAATTTATCAGCTGTTCGGCCAAAAAACGAGTTGGCAGGCCATGCTCATTCTCAGAGCGCATTTGTCGCATCTCCGTACTGGCTCTGAGAATGTGCTGTGAAATTTTTTTGATCGTATTCTATGAGCTGTGTTATTAGATGGGCTCCGCAAAAATTCTCAGCGTCTCCGTACTGGGCTTAAGCTAGAAAATTGTTGTTGCTTTAATATGAGGGCTGTTCAAAAAGTTCTCGGCCGTCAAAGTGGGGGGTTCAACAAAAAAAAGGTATGGTGCCACGATTTCTCGTCTCCAGGTTGTCTGATATGAAAAGTAAATATGGGGCTCCTGACATGATCACGAACGATTCACGAAATAAAAATCTCTCCACGCACGATTCACGAACTTATTTTTTAAATTTTTTTTCCCCTAGGAATGCACGAAAATTATATTAATAAATTCATATCCATACTAATTTTTGTAACAAGAAACACAACCCAAATATGCATAATTTAGGTGTTTTTATTTCAACATGAGCACTTAAAAATAAAACATTCGGAGGTGGCACGGAAATCTCTAGTGATTTTCGTATAAACGCTAGTATTTCAAACTAAAACTGCTTGCCTTTGTATGTGAAGTGTCTGCTAAGCTACTAGATTAGTTGAGAAAAGTTGAGCGAACTGAAACCAACTGTTTGGGTAGTAGGTCCTAATCGCTTAACATTGGCCATCTGATCTAGCAACCGAAGATTTACTTGTCACCTTACATATAAGGGTAACGAATTTAAAATTGAAATGCCAACGTTTGTACGAAAATCACTAGAGATTTCTGTGTCACCCCTCCCCTTTATATACTTTATAGGGTCGGATACCTAACCTAATATACTCTGTGTACCTTTGGTACAGAGCAGAGAACTCCAACGAAACGCCAGGAGTACAATCGCTCAGCTCTCAAGGCTTGTCTGACTCATACTCAAGTTGACTCAGCGCTTCGGCCGCGAGTCGACGCAAAGCCCCGTTATGAGTAAAGTTCGTTCGGTACAAATACTCGGGATTACTCCTAGCTTCGGCCGCGAATCACCGAGAGTACTTGCTTCCGAAGTCAAAGATCTGCAGCGATCTGTTACGATCAACGCTTTTACACAATCGTCACAAGCACATAAAAAACAACAATTTGTGAGCGCAAAGGAGATAGCATAATGGCCTATTGTTTGCATTTGTATTTTGCATACGCTTTCTCTTTCCTTCTTGTGGCATGTTGTTGTTTGAAGTTTTCAAAATATGTTGGGCAAAATATGCCCAAAATACAGAATTACTAATTTTTTTTTTAATTACAGGATGAGGGTTAAAAAATAAGCTAATTAATATTATCGCTCAATAGCGCTGTTCCTCCTTCTTCTAATAATCTGCTAGCAGCAGAAAAAATGCTTTCACTTGTTGCTGAGCTTGGTGGAATGTTTAGCACTTGCACTTGGAAAGCTATCTCAAATATGGAAATCCCGATATATTTTTCAAAAATTTCAGATACATTTTCTACAGGTAAACGTCATGTAAGCTCGGAAAATCGCTTATTGTGACTTAGCTTAATTCTTCGATGTTGCTTTGAACTATGCTGTTGATCGTAAGAGTGCTACACATTTTTTTCACGAAAAACGCTATGTTTTCTCAAGATCACATCGTGACACACCGGAACACGGTCAAATTCACGTCACGGGTGCAGCTCTAGTATAGATGTCATTGTGGTCTGAACCTCGAAAAAATTTTGCGACTTTTATTGACAAAATGGCGGCTATTAAGAATAAAAAAAATCGATTTTGGGCCCTTTTGTGGTAGTTTAGTGTAAAAAAAAATATCAAAAAAATTTTTTTAAAGCGATTGAGGTTCAGACTAAAATGGTGACAATTCTGCGTCGATTGCACTTAGTTTCATCAAATTCGGTTCAGTGTAACTTGAGATATCATGGCCGCCAGTTCGAAAAACGTGGTGTGGAGATAAATGCGCTTAAAGTTTGCACCTTGGGTCATTAAAACGGCTATATCTTCTAAAGTATTTCGAATTTCAAAAAATCCTTTTAGGGCGATATTATCAAATATCCAGGCTATACATAAATGCAAAAAAAGAAAAGTTTTTGCTCATGGAGAATCCCCCTTCAAATCAGATGCTATTATGGATGGAGATTCCATAAGTTATTCTTAACGTTTTTCTAGATGTTTTAATGAACATTTTTGTTTAATGAAAGAGTCAGTCGAACCAAATCGATCAGATAACAGAAAAAGTCGCTAGACCGTATTTCAAATATTTTCATGTCCATGTTTTTTGGTGTTGTACCAAACTGAAATTTAAGGTTAGGAACAGGTTCGGCTCAAAGTTCGGTTCACATTGATGTTAATGCTCTGTTAATTAAACATTATTTCCACTGAGTAACTGGTATATCAAAGTAGGCCAGGGCCGACTTTAACTGACGCTCTCGTTTTTATTTAGAATCAGGCATGTTCTCATTACCACTTTTATAACAACTCTCAACAAACAAAATCTAAAAGTGTAATTTTTATATTTTCTACAACATTTTCTCTACATATTTCACCAAGCATAATGTCTGTACCGGCTCCAGCCTCAACACCGCCGCCGCCGGCTGAGCCGGACACGCAACCGGAGGAGGGCACAGCAGCAGTCTGCGAGGAGGCCATAAATGATTATCTGGTCTCACTACTAAAGTGTTCAGTTTGTGTGGGCTACCTCAAGTCTCCTCCCATTATGCAGTGCTCAAGGGGTCATCTGCTTTGCTTGGTCTGCCGTCGCAAACGTATCGTTTGTCCGGTCTGCCGTGTCCCTCTTAAGGATATACGTAATGTCGTCTTGGAGAAGGTGGCCATCAATATAAAATTTCCTTGCAAACATACACAAAACGGATGCAATGTGCGTCTGGGGTACGCCGAGAAGAATGAACACGAGACGAAGTGCGACTTCCGACCCTTCTTGTGTCCCCATCCTGTTGAAAAATGCGAGTGGCAGGGTCCGCTCCAAGAGGTGTATAGGCATTTGACCACCACCCACGAGGATGTCGTCACCGTGGAGGCCATTGACGCTAGCTATTTCGCCAACCATGTCAACGAAGACGGCATCTCGTACTGGATCATGGTCCAGTCGTGTCACGGACGCCACTTCGTGATTTCGTTGGAGAAGGTACAATTGAGTGAGAACTGTTTTCAGTATTTCTTTGCTTGTCGCATGATCGGCACTCAACAAGATGCAGACCGCTTTATATATCAGATTTCAGTGGAGGGCAAACATCGCACCATTACGTGGCAGGTCAAATCGCGCTCGATACGCGAGCCCTATGGTACCTTTAGAAATGCAGACTTTCTTGTGTTAAGCCAGGCGACCGTGAAGGACATCGCGCAGAATGGCAAGTTGGCGTTGAGTGTTATCATTGAAAAGTTCGAAAATCAGGATGAAAGCTCTGGTTAGAAGAATGGAGATGTTAAATTGACCACTCAAGTTAATGATGTTTGAACTCGTACATACGTAAATGCTACAAGCACTTCCTTAAATTGGCTTCTAAATGTGGAATATTATTTTTATAAATGCCGATTTGATCGATAGAAAAAAAAGTTGTTTATTTGGACGTCAGAGGATTCACTACAGGTAGCGTATTGCGCAGTTGTAATATTCTTACTTGACCTTGTTCATTTTAAAGCGACTAGGCGCTGGATTTGGTGTGTTTTCAAGCCCCGAGGTTAGTTACTGTATCATGGTCAAGCGGGGCTAACAATCTTCTCCCCTTTGAGTAGGTAAAGAAAGATATGGTTTCTTAGGAGAAAAATCAGGAAACAAATAGGGGGAAGTTAACTTCGGCTCGGCCGAAGTTTTGTATACCCTTGCAGCTTCCATTGAAAACAAAAATGCTTTTGAAACTATAGACTACTTTTTGGACCTTACTTTTCTATGGGAGCTATACTATATAGATGTCTGATTTCGACCAATCTTGGTGAAGTCATGAAAAAGCATAATACAATGTTAATTACGAAATTTAGAGGCGATCCCATTTAAAAGAAAAAAATTTTTTCTCACTAGAACTTCTTTTTCGACCGATCGTTCCTATGATAGCTATATGCTATAGTCATCCGATCCGGCCGGTTCCGACAAATGTGCAGCGTATTTGTACCAAAAGACTTCGTGCAAAGTTTGGTGAGGATAGCTTTAAAACTGACGGAGGAGATAGCATAGAAACAGACGGAAGGAAAGTGCTAAATGAACTTAGCTCGTCATGCTGATCAAGAATATATATATACTTTATGTGGTCGGCGATGCTTCCTTCCCCTCTGCAAGGGTATAAAAACTTTTTTGTTTTCAATTGAAACGCCCCCAAACTTCGTATATCTTAGTTTACTAAGCTTTTCCTTGATTCCACCTAATTTGGTCGAACTCGGACATCTACAAAGTATAGCTGTCATAGAAAAGTCGAGTCTTCAAAGTATTCTTAGTTAGAAATACTTTTTTGTTTTCAATGAAAACGTCCTTAAACTTGGCATTTATTAATTTGGTATGCTTTCACACAATTCTACAAAGTTTTGTCGAAATCGGATGACTATAGCATATAGCTGCACTATGAATGATCGGTTGAAAAAGAAGTTCTAGTGAGAAAAACTTTTTTGTTTTATTTGGGATCGCCTCCAAATTTCGTAATTATCAGTTTGTTATGCTTTTCCATGATTGCACTTAGATTGGTCGAAATCGAGCATCTATATAGAATAGCTCCCATAGAAAAGAAAGGAACGAAAAAAGTCTTATTTAGAAAAACAAACTGCAAGGGTATACAAAACTTCGGCCGAGCCGAAGTTAACTTTCCCCTATTTTTTAAACCATATTTTGCAAGGCTGCAATCTGGGCCTGAGAACCGCATTGACTCTGGTGTTTGCGTCCATCAAACCGGACCTAGAACCGGTTCTACTAAATTGTTTACTCTTCCGAAACGGACCCCTCTGTTTGAAAAAAAAAATTGAATCAAATAATCACTTTAGTTCGTTTTTTCGGAGCTTATAAAAGTATCACAATTTATTAACTGGACAAAAAATAATTTTATAGTGCCTCAATCAGATCATTATCATTTTACGAATTTGAAAAGAATAAAAGCATAAGTCAAGTTGTGGCAAAACAATTCCGAGTATTTAAGGTTAGGCTAGCTTCTATTTAAAAGTTCAGGCAATGGTGGAGAAGTTTTTAAATCAATGGCGTAGGCACTAAGCCTGAGAAAGAACCGACTGTAGAAATTCTTGTACGCAGGTACAAGTAGCCTTATATTGATTGTGCTAGTCACTATAATATAGATATAGATATTTTTTAAATATCCGGCCACCCTAGTCCAAGCCGAACAAGATTTAGTTAGTCGTACTAGGACCTCCATGTACGAGAACATACCGAATTTCAGATCAACAGCATCAAAAACAATAAAGTTGAAGCAAATTGGGGCCCAAAATTTGCTTATAAGCCAAATTTGTAGTCAATATCCTAACAACTAGAGTTTATGCCAGAAAATCCACTGTAGATGGGGAAAAATGCAAATATTTCCACCTTAGTTACTTAAGAATAAAGGCTACCAAGAAGACGATTTGTATTGCAAAGCTGAGTACCAAAATGTCCGGTCATATTTGAAAAATGTTAATTTATTGAATTGCAAAACAGCCAACTATGAATTAAAATAATTTAGTGAAAAGTATACAAATTTTAAAAAAATGATGATCTCAATAAAGATCGTCTTCGGGCCATACAAAACCTGACGCGGGGGATTTTTGAGGGGAGTGCTGAAATTTAAAGTGAGTTGTCCGAGCAGTCCCTGCACCTGATGGAGGAAGCTCTGGTGGTGTTGGTAGCTCCTTCTGACGCTGCAGCGGCATCATCGAATCCTCTACTTTTGTAGCGCTTGGTTTAGTTATATCTGGAACCAAAGCCATCTCAGCGCTTGATGACGGAAGCTGTGGTGGCATCCGCGGATCATCTACAGAACCACGCCGTCGTTTTGAAGCAGGTTCTTGAGAGGCTTCCCCAGGAGGTTTGAGTGACACCCTAATGGGACTATCGGAACCTGGGGGCTGAAAAAGGTCAATGGCCAACGTGGCCCATGCAGCCGCCCAATGACCGCCGCTCAGTCGAACAACTGCGTTTCCACTCGGCAACATTTTCACTCCCACAACCTTGGCATAGGCTCCGAAGAGAGCACGCAACTTGTCCTCATCATACCACGGAGGCAAGTTTACAACATTTAAGTTGGTGTCGGCTGACGGGTGATTGGCGAAGGAAACCTTAAGTCGTTTACCACGTATGTTGGTTTCGTTCACCATCGATTGCGCTGTGACCGCCGCACTCTCCTCAAAAAATTCCACAAATCCATAGCACCGGCTTATACCCGTGTCTTTATCAAGTACGATCTTTGTCCTGCGTAAGCCACCAAATTTGCTAAAGATTTCACTCAGTTCCTCCTGGAGCATATCCGGCGGTAAATAATTAATCATAAGATTGGTGGTAGATGGATTGGCTTCGTAACTGGGTTGATTCTCTGATTCGGTTACGTTAAAGTTCTCCATTATCTCTGTAAAATCAAAAGAAAAGAAAAATATGAAAGTATGAAATATATGAAAACTAATTTTAACTTAAAGCGTTTCCCCACACTGGCAGCTGTCAGCGAGGGGAAAAAATAGAGTGTCATACAAATTGAGTTGAAATGAAAAAAGGTGTTACCAATTGCCAACAAATTGACAATAAACTAATTTATGTAAATTATTATTGAGTTTTAGAATAAAATGTATTAATTGAAATTCAGATTTCAGTCCCAGTCCAAGCTTCAATAAGTAAAGACGTGTGACTACCGAACAACAGCAAATGCTAGTGCAAGTGTTTATCAGCTTAGAACTACACATGCAACGGAGAAGTAGAATCTTGTAAAAAAAAAAACAAGAGCAGGTTCACTGCTTATTAAAACAAAAAATTTTCTGCAAGCACAAAAACTATTAAAACTTACCACCTTCCACGACTTCCCCATCACCGTAAACGAACACAAAACACTTAACTTCTCGAAGGGAGTAATTTACAAGATTGTAGAGAATAAAAGAGCGAAGGCCTTCATCGGAAATGATATCACTGAGAAGAGGAAAGATCTTATTATAATCCCTACACAGAATGCGAAACGGACAATTGGCGGCATATAAAGAAGAGGCCAAAGGAAGCAGAGCAGCATAGGTTTCTTTGTCTCAAAAAAAGAGTTATTTGCGGACCTTTGAGCAAAGAGTCAGAGAGTGAGCCGTTCTCATCTGCTCCTGAACATTGCGCTCTTTGCTCAGCGAACAACCAATAAATTTAATTCCCTTTTGCTCTGTAATGGCTGTGAGTGAAAATTTAAAAGTCATTTCGTTTGAGTGTGTGCTGTGTGGGCTTGTGACTCACAGTTGCTAGGCAAATCAGATCATTTTGGGTCGTTAAAAGGGCTGTGTCTTCTAAAGAATTTCGAATTTAAAAAATCTATTTAGGACGATTGGCTCAAATATCCAAGCTATAAAAATATGCAAAAAAATCGACAAAAAAAAATTGTGCCAAGAAGCAATTCATAACTTACTGATATTTTGCAAATCTGAATCGAAAATAAGATAAATTTTAATTATAGTAGTGAGCAATTATGTTTTAAGTTTCATTGCCAAAAAGACAAATTAAAAGAATTTAAGACCGTTCACGCCCACCCGCCAGCTATGCGACGCCCGCTGGCAGGTACAGAGACCTTGAAAAAAAAGACCGTTCAGGCTGAGTTTTTGATTTTTTTGCTCAGCTGCTGACTCTCAATGTGCGAGCGCTCAGTCAGACCGCTCTCAATAAATGGTTATTGAACGAGCAAAACAAAAAGAACTCAACTGAGAATAGTCAACTGAAAACATAAACAAAGAGAATCGAAGTGTTCTGCTCAGAGCGAGAGCAAGCGTGCATGAGTTTTTTTCGGTTTTGTTATTGAGCAGACCGCAAAGGGGAAAAACGATCAATTGTTATTTACTAGCTCTGCAATAAAGTTACGTGTTCGTCTTGATGGGACATCCAGTCAAGCTTCACTAAGTAAAGACGTGACTAATGTAGGAACTCTGCGTCAATGTTACCCTGTATAAGCTTGTGCAGAAACATTATACCCAACATGGTACGTCTATGTTCAAGAGTCGGTAAGTCTAAAAGCTTTAGTCTGAATCAGAGACCTGCAACAAGCCTCTAATGCTCGATCACACTCGTGCATTTACTTGTCTTGCTTGGGCTTGCTGCCTTGGTTCGACACACTCGAAATGATCGAAAGCACATTAAGTCAGAACGAGTAAGCTGTTTGCTTTGCACGAGTAAAAATATGAACAAGATCGTCTGCACTCTGACTTACTCGCACTCCCATCAAAATTTACTCTTACTCTCTCTTACTCGCCTTGTTGACAGAGAGCTTAAGGCAAGCAACATTCTTACACACTCGTGTTCATGATGCAAAATGTATGAGGTGGTCTCGTCGGCTGCCAAGTCGATCGTTTATGGGTCCGCTAACGTTCAGTGCATGCTTGATTGTTGATGTGGAAGGTTGTGTGCGAATTTGATGCAATTTTACATAATTAAAAGTAATTTTTGTTGTATAATAAAATCGCTAAAACAAAAATCTTCCGTCTTTTTACTCAAAGGAATGCAAAATGTAGGCTATCATGCTATCTCTTTTGCTCTCACAAGTTGTTGTTTCTGGCGTAGAAATGATGTGTGTACAAGCTTTGACCATAAAAACACGCGGCAGATCTTTGACTTCGGCAACAAGTAATCTCGGTTACTCGCGTCCGAAGCTAAGAGTATTTCGCGAGTATTTGTACCGAACGAACTTTACTCTTTACGACTCGCGTCCGAAGACTTTGAGTCAAATGGAGTGTATGTACGGAACACACTCGAGTTTGAAAATGCAATGATTCGCCTATACTCGAACTTTTTTGTGAGTTTTGTTTTGTGTATGCCGTTTGAACAAGTTCAACAAGCCTTGAGCGCTTAGTTTACTTGCATCCCATTTGAAGCACGGGTGAGCGAGTGTATTCGTGATGGCTCGTTGCAGTTCTCTATTGTATGAATAAATATGGCGCGTTTTCGACGGGAATGCACTGGTTGACCTGAAATGATCCTTGGGTCTATCTCAAAACGGTTCACAATATTTATAATAAATACAATTAGCAAAAAACCCATAGGAAATGAGATATTTACAAAAAAAGCGCAAAAAACCCGATTTTTGTTACCTTTGACCTTGAAATTTAAAAGTTGCGCACACACTACCATATGTAGGTTTTGAGACAACTTTTAGGGTGTCAGTATACAAGTATTTACAGACTTACAGCTGGGTATCTCGAATTCCGAGATTCTTACCTAATTTAAGCTTAAATGACTGAACCATAAGCTTTGAAAAGACGATACTTCACATTTTTTAAATGTCTAAGGCTTGCACAACTCCATGGTGCATTCTTCTCAACACTCTTCACTACCTCCTGAGGGATAGAAATATCAAATAACTCGAAAAGCTTAGAGTAAAACAAATTGGTTGCAGTTTCAACGCATTGAACTTGATTCAGATATGACCAGTCAGTATCTAGCAACAAATTATTCAAGAGTATGTAGTCTGTTTTCTTAAAGCAGGGGTGCCCAGAACGAGCTTACCACCGCGTAAAAACCAATACACATACACCAAATATATTTCAAGCAATAACAACAAAATGAGATAGAGAGAACCGATTTTTGTTTTTGTGTGTGTGTGTGCGGCAAGCGTTCGGCCGTAAGCATAAGCACTTTGTTGTTGTGTTCGAGATTACGAGAGACATAGGAGAGGGATAATAGAGACACATATGCAGTTGTTGTTGCAGGTCAGAGCGCGCCAACAACAAAACAGAGCACGCATAAGATTTGTTTTTGGTTTTTGCTTGCTTATGGCTCGCGCAAAATGTATACGCGCAGGCTATCCCTTTGCCTAAAACAACAACACAAGCGTGTCTCGCGTAATGGGCATGGGCGCCCCTGTCTTAAAGCATCGCCTCAGCACTGCCTTAGTCGGCTCAACCACCTCAGCTCTGCTGGGAAGATCCAAATTAAGTTCTAAGGTGGGATGATAATTGTCTTCAGGACAAGAAATCGGAGATGCACGAGAAACAGAAGCACACAGATTATCAGTAAATAATAGATCAAGTATACGATCAAGCGAATTTTTTACGAAATTAGCTTGAAGTAAAGATAAACCAAGCATGATGTCCAAAAAGCAATGCTGACAAGAAGGTAGAAAAAATTCGGAATCAGGAGACTAAGGGAAGATTGAAGTCACCCACGACGACTTAAAAATCACAGTCGCGACAGGATATAGAAATATACTCTATTCCTGAAGCGTGCTTATAATAAGTGGACTCCTCAGAAGACGGGGGAACATAGGAACTGCTCAGGTAAATAGTGGAATCTCCAATGCGCACCGAGACACACACAGACTCAATATCGTCAGTATTAGGAGTCTGAAGAATAGATGCGTTAAGATCATGCTTGACAGCAATTAAAACACCTCCTCCATTACGGTTGTTACGGTCAACTCTATAAATGCAATAAGAATCACACAAAATCTCACTATTCAGTATATTAGGTTGAAGCCAAGTCTCAGTCATCATTAAAATGTCGTCCTCGAAAGCAAAACTATTTAAGTAGAGGGATTGAAGTTTACTTCTGATTCCCCTTACGTTCTGTTATTTGATGACGAGGGTTGATTTAAGTTTTTTGAAGACCTAGGAAGAGTGCCAGTATTACTCTTGGGCTTAGGCTCGAATTCACGAACAATAGAAAATTTGGGCCAAAGATCAAGATGCAAAACTTGGTCCAGTATGGAAGGTGGTACGAAAATTTTAAAAGAGGATATTGATCGAGGCTTTAAAAATGTATATTTTGAAACCATTATGTCAGAGCATCCAGTAGCATTGATTAAGAAGTTCTTAAGGTCAGTCTCAGTGATATCAGGGCAGAGGCGGGAAACAGAAATTTGTTTCGGTGGAGCAACTGCTAAAATAGGACGGAAATATAGCTGAGCATTGGCAGACGTAGAAGAGACATTAGCTCCAGCAGAAGCTACAATTCGAGGTGGAGTAGCTGATGCAGGAGCAGCAATTGGAGCAGATGCAGGAACCACTGTAGATAAGGCGGCGCGAGCAGCAGGAGGCACGGCAGGAGCATCATCACGATCAACTTCAGGCACAGATTCCGTAGCAGCCTTAGTGGAGACTGCAGCAGGATTAGTTTGGCTGGAAGTTTTACCAGGAGAAACATCTCGTTGAGCAACAGAGCCACCCGCATCAGCGGTTGTGACATCCCTGTTACCCCGAGAGGTTGAACGTAGAAATGTGCGCCCTTATTTCCCACTCCCAATCAGATGCCGAAACTGCCTACGACTTGAACACCCCACTACCACCTGCAAAAGCCCCAAAGCATGCCCTAACTGCTCCGCTGAACAACACATAATTGAAGACGAGGACGAAACCTGCAACCTGCAAAACAAACAAAGCGCTTTGGACAAAACATGCCATTAATTCATCAAACAGAAAGAATTAACAACAATAAAAACATTAGAAAAAGTCGACCACAAAACCGCCCTAGCAATCTACCATACACGCCATAGCCAGCAAACCACACTCTATAGCCATCTACCTCCTTAAAATCATCAACAAACACAACCAACACATCAAGCCATCCCAAAAACACTCAACAAACTCCACGCCAAGAAGTAAAAGGGAGATATATTTCCTCATATGAAGACCTACTCGATTCAGCTATGGACACCATTCCACCGGTCGAAAAACCATCAACTTCATCCACAGCCCTGAAAGGTCATCTCGAAGATGGCCCCAAACTCAGGATCTTCTCCACCAAACAAAACACCCTTACCAAGCCTCTAAAATCGAAAGAAAATAACGAAAAAAAAACCCAAAAACAAAAATGTATTAGGATCCACTGATGACGATAGCATGTAACTCTAAATAAACTTAATCTTAAGGTGACCGAAGCGCCTGTGGCCCCCACAGGTTACATCATGTAACTCGGAGGGACCTCAGACGCTTCGGGCACCACACCTTTCTTTAAGTGATCCCTACCTGTTGATTACAACTCAGCGGGTAGGGGTCACATACAAACCTATATAAAGGGTGATTTTTTAGCTATTATCTTTTTGGCAACACTGGTTTAAACAGCTCACGCACGTTTCGTGTTTTGTTTCACTGTCAAACATCTTCAGTTTGGTCTATAATTTAACCATGAAATTATTGAATTTTATTAAGAAAGTTCATCGCGCGCTTCTTCCCTTTTATGGTCAGTTTAATCGACCCACTGAAGCGGCTATTCGGGCTATTGTGACTAAATTTCGCACCAAATTTACATTGTTGGACATTAAACCACCAACACGCTTACGTAGAGTGCGAACTGAAGAAAATATCGCAGCTGTATCGGCCAGTGTTAATGATGACCATCAATTATCGATTCGTCGCCGTTCGCAGCAATTGGGCCTCTGTTACTCAACAACGTGGAAAATTTTGCGGAAGGATTTAGGTGTGAAGCCTTTCAAAATACAGCTGGTGCAAGAATTGAAGCCGAACGACCTACCGCAACGTAGAATTTTTGGTGAATGGGCTCTTGGAAAGTTGGCCGAAGATCCACTTTTTTACCGAAAAATTGTGTTCAGCGACGAAGCTCATTTTTGGCTCAATGGGTACGTAAATAAGCAGAATTGTCGATTTTGGAGTGAATATCAGCCAGAAGCATTGCAAGAGCTACCAATGCATCCAGAAAAAGTCACAGTTTGGTGCGGTTTATGGGCTGGTGGCATCATTGGACCGTACTTCTTCAAAGATGATGCGAATCGTAACGTAACTGTGAATGGTGAGCGCTACCGTGAGATGATATCCAACTTGTTTTTGCCCAAAATGCAAGAGCTTGACTTGCATGACATGTGGTTTCAACAAGACGGTGCCACATGCCACACATATTGAGAGGCGAGTTCGGTGAACATTTTATTTCACGTTCGGGACCGGTCAATTGGCCGCCTAGATCGTTCGATTTAACGCCTTAAGACTATATTTTTGTGGGGCTATGTTAAAGCTCATGTCTATACAGACAAGACCGTTTCAATTGGGGCATTGGAAGACAACATTGAAGCATTTATTCGTGAGATACCGGACGAAATGTTGGAAAGAGTATGCCAAAATTGGACTAAGCGGATGGACCATTTTGGGGCGCAGTCACGGTCAACATTTACATGAAATAATCTTCAAACATTAAATTATATGGACCGTACTATCGATTCAAATAAAGATTTCATGGATTTTTCTGAATTTTATGTGTTATTTTTTGAAAATAGCTCTCCTATAGCTCTTAAAAAATTACCCTTTAATAATAATAATAACAAAATTCAGATTTACCTTATTTCTTCGCTCACAATTAGACAGCAACAGCAAATGCGAAAACAGAGTCGTTCAGCAAACGGCAACCAAAGGGAAGATCTTCAAGGCAAAGATGATTGGCAACTGTCAGCGAGAGAAAAAATAGAGTGTCAAACAAATTGAGTTGAAATGAAAAAAGTTAAAGCCACTTGCAAACAAATTGACAATAAACTAATTTAGCAAATTATTTTTGAGTTTTAGAATAAAATGCATTAATTAAAATTCAGACTTACCTTATTTCTTCGCCCAAAATCACACAGCAACAGCAAATGCAAGAACAGACTTGTTCAACAGACGGCAACCAAAAGGAAGATCTTCAAGGCAAAGATGACTGGCAACTGTCAGCGAGAGAAAAAATAGAGTGTCAAACAAATTGAGTTGAAATGAAAAAAGTTTAAGCCAATTGCAAACAAATTGACAATAAACTAATTTATGTAAATTATTATTGAGTTTTAGACTAAAATGTATTAATTAAAATTCAAATTTACCTTATTTCTTCGCCCAAAATCACACAGCAACAGCAAATGCAAGAGCAGACTTGTTCAGCAGACGGCAACCAGAAAGGAAGATCTTCACGCAAAGATGACTGGCAACTGTTAGCGAGAGAAAAAATAGAGTTTCAAACAAATTGAGTTGAAATGAAAAAAGTTTAAGCCAATTGCAAACAAATTGACAATAAACTAATTTATGCAAATTATTATTGAGTTTTAGACTAAAATGTATTAATTAAAATTCAAATTTACCTTATTTCTTCGCCCAAAATTAGACAGCAACAGCAAATTGAAGAACCGAGGTGTTCAGCAGACGGCAACCAAAAGGAAGAGATGATACTTCAAGGCAGAGATGATACTTCTTAGGCACTTTCGATAGTATCGATAGATGCCTAGTCGATATTTTGAGTAATTAGTATTGTAAAAGCTCTGTTTCCATTTGCTCTCGCTCCAGTTCTTGTTACATCGAAAAGTAAAGTAAAATTTTCAACGTGCGTCAAAATAGCGTCGATTTTGAAACGATTTCAATTAAATGTGTATTTATCAACATAATTAAAAATGTTTAAATGCAAAATTTTTAAGAATTGAATAAACTATTAATTTGATTAACTTGTGGGTGGATTTTTACTTTGCAGGTACTAGAAAAGAACAGTTGAAAATTCGGCTCCTCATGTTTTGGGGCATATCTCCAATTTCAGGAGATGTACCATAACTAGCTATATACTATTGGATAGGACACATATTCAGGAGTGTTTAAAAAAAAAATCTTGCAAATTGTGTGAACAGTTTTGGAGAAAATCGCTTATCAGTGGGGGTGCCTTGTCTTGATATTTGAAGAAGTCGGGCCCAGTCATGGAACCAGCGTTTGCAAACTCAATAATGCAAATCTATAAAACTATTATTAACTTAATATGTTGAGTTTATAGTTGGCGACCTTTCTAACTTGTAGAATGAATTGTTTCGCTGGCTCGAGGTCAACTTTTTGAACACATCTCGTATATTTTGTTGAAAAACGAAATAGCAAAGCGAATACTTACCGTTGATCGCTTTATATTTTTAATGTTACTTAGGTTGATGTTCATGATCGATCCTCGTGTCTGCTGGTGCGCAATTCCAATTGATTTACAAATAAGAGATAGTATGGCATCGCCAGGCAGTAGAGCTGCCGGAAAGTCTTAAAAGCATAGTTATGTAGAAATGAGTAGATAATTATCTACTTGGTGTTGAGTATAATAGTGATTACTATGTATAATTAATAAAAATATTAATTTCTCAAAATCTGTTCACACGATTGCAATGATTCTTTTTTTTTTAGAAAAGGGAATAAGAACCCACATCTTTTGACATATCGTGCATAACGGTACATCTCTCAGCTATCCCGCAATCATCAATAGTAAAGTTAGCAACGATTTTTATGGTCATACTTAAAAGGGCCGAATGTGCTGGATGTAAAATATTGTATTGAGTCTTTTTTATAATTGTTTAAAAAACTTTAATTTGACATATTAAGTTAATAATAACTATATAGATTTGCATTATTGCGTTTGCAAACGCTGGTTCCATGTCTGGGCCTGACTTCTAAACTGGCGCCATTCTTATCAATTTCAAATATCAAGTCAAGGCACCCCCACTGATAAGCGATTTTTTCCAAAACAGTTCACACGATTTGCATGATTTTTTTTTTAAACACTCCTGAATATGTGTCCTATCCAATGGTATATAGCTTATTATGGTACATCTCCTGAAAGTAGAGTAATGGGGCTTGATTCATAAAAGCAATTTTTTTGGTCTTTTTGTATGGAGAAAAACAAGAGGTTGGTCCACTGTTAGGAGTTTTTCTCCAAAACTGTTCACACGATTTGCACGATTTTTTTTTTGTGTCCTATCCAATAGTATATAGCTAGTTATGGTACATCTCCTGAAGTTGGAGATATGCCCCAAAACGTGAGGAGCCGAATTTTCAACTGTTCTTTTCTAGTACCTGCAAAGTAAAAATCCACCCACAAGTTAATCAAATTAATAGTTTATTCAATTCTTAAAAATTTTGCATTTAAACATTTTTAATTATGTTGATAAATACACATTTAATTGAAATCGTTTCAAAATCGACGCTATTTTGACGCACGTTGAAAATTTTACTTTACTTTTCGATGTAACAAGAACTGGCACGAGAACAAATGGAAACAGAGCTTTTACAATACTAATTACTCAAAATATCGACTAGGCATCTATCGATACTATCGAAAGTGCCTAAGAAGTATCATCTCTGCCTTGAAGTATCATCTATTCCTTTTGGTTGCCGTCTGCTGAACACCTCGGTTCTTCAATTTGCTGTTGCTGTCTAATTTTGGGCGAAGAAATAAGGTAAATTTGAATTTTAATTAATACATTTTAGTCTAAAACTCAATAATAATTTGCATAAATTAGTATATTGTCAATTTGTTTGCAATTGGCTTACACTCTTTTTCATTTCAACTCAATTTGTTTGACACTCTATTTTTTTCTCGCTAACAGTTGCCAGTCATCTTTGCCGTGAAGATCTTCCTTCTGGTTGCCGTCTGCTGAACAAGTCTGCTCTTGCATTTGCTGTTGCTGTGTGATTTTGGGCGAAGAAATAAGGTAAATTTGAACTTTACTTAATACATTTTAGTCTAAAACTCAATAATAATTTACAAAATTAGTTTATTGTCAATTGGCTTAAACTTTTTTCATTTCAACTGAATTTGTTTGACACTCTATTTTTCTCGGACAGTTGCCAGTTGTATCTTCCTTTTGGTGCCGTTGTGAAAAGTGTGCTTTCGCGTTTTTGGGCAGAAAAATTTATAAAAATTCCGACGGGGCGTGAAGTGGGGGGAGGAAAGAATTATTTTCAAACAAAAAATGCAGGCTTCTAAATGTTGATTTTTTTCTCCGCTAACAGTTGCCAGTGTTTCATCTTGCCGTGAAGATCTTCCTTCTGGTTGCCGTCTGCTGAACAAGTCTGTTCTTGCATTTGCTGTTGCTGTGTGATTTTGGGCGAAGAAATAAGGTAAATTTGAATTTTACTTAATACTTTTAGTCTAAAACTCAATAATAATTTACAAAATTGTTTTTGTCATTGGCTAAATTTTTTCATTTCAACTAATTTGTTTGACACTTATTTTTCTCGTAAGTTAGTATTTTGTTGGTGGACAAGGTCGCTGCTGTTGCTGTGATTTTGGGCCAAGAATAAGGTAAATCTGAATTTACTTAAATTTTTTATTCTAAAACTCAATAATAATTTACATAAATTAGTTTATTGTCAATTTGTTGGCCCTTTTTTCCCTTTTTTCATTTCAACTTAATTTGTATGACACTATTTTTTTTCTCTCGCTAACAGTTGCCAGTGTTGTGTATCATCTCTGCCGTGAAGATCTTCCTTCTGGTTGCCGTCTGCTGAACAAGTCTGTTCTTGCATTTGCTGTTGCTGTGTGTTTTTGGGCCAAGAAATTAGGTAAATCTGAATTTAACTTAATGCTTTTTATTCTAAAACTCAATAATAATTTGCGTAAATTCGTGTATTGTCAATTTGTTTGCAATTGGCTTAAACTTTTTTCATTTCAACTCAATTTGTTTGACACTCTATTTTCTCCCCTCGCTGACAGCTGCCAGTGTGGGGAAACGCTTTAAGTTAAAATTAGTTTTCATATAATTCATACTTTCATATTTTTCATATTTTTTTGATTTTACAGAGATAATGGAGAACTTTAACGTAACCGAATCAAATTCTCCTAGATACATGAATGAACCCAGTTACGAAGAGAATCCATCTACCGAGGGAAAGACTAATCTTATGATTAATTTTTTACCGCCGGATATGCTCCAGGAGGAGCTGAGTGAAATCTTTAGCAAATTTGGTACCATACGCAGGACAAAGATCGTATTTGATAAAGACACGGGTATAAGCCGGTGCTATGGATTTGTGGAATTTTTTGAGGAGAGTGCGGCGGTCACAGCGCAATCGATGGTGAACAAAACCAACATACGTGGTAAACGACTTAAGGTTTCCTTCGCCAATCACCCGTCATCCGTCACCAACTTAAATGTTTCAAACTTGCCTCCGTGGTATGATGAGTACAAGTTGCGTGCTCTCTTCGGTTTCTATGCCAAGGTTGTGGGAGTGAAAATGTTGCCGAGTGGAAACGCAGTTGTTCGACTGGATGGCGGTCATGGGGCGGCTTCATGGGCCAAGTTGGCCATTGACCTTCATCAGCCCCCAGGTTCCGATAATCCCATTAGGGTGTCAATCAAACCTCCTGGGGAAGCCTCTCAAAAACCTGCTTCAAAACGACGGCGTGGTTCTGTAGATGATCCGCGGATACCACCACAGCTTCCGTCATCAAGCGCTGAGATGGCTTTGGTTCCAGATATAACTAAACCAAGCGCTACAAAAGTAGAGGATTCGATGATGCCGATGCAGCGTCAGAAGGAGCTACCAACAACGAGCTCTCAAGAACCTGCTTCAAAACGACGCCGTGGTTCTGTACGCCCGTTAGATGATCCGCGGATGTGGCTTTGCGTCCTAAACCAGCGCTCAGTGAATGCGCAGCGTCGAGGAGCTACCAACAACGAGCTCTCAAGAAGCTGCTTCAAAACGACGCCGTGGTTCTGTACGCCCGTTAGATGATCCGCGGATGATGGCTTTGGTTCCATCTATAACTAAACCAAGCGCTACAAAAGTAGAGGATTCGATGATGCCGATGCAGCGTCAGAAGGAGCTACCAACAACGAGCTCTCAAGATCCTGCTTCAAAACGACGCCGTGGTTCTGTACGCCCGTTAGATGATCCGCGGATGATGGCTTTGGTTCCATCTATAACTAAACCAAGCGCTACAAAAATAGAGGATTCGATGATGCCGATGCAGCGTCAGAAGGAGCTACCAACAACGAGCTCTCAACGGTGGCCGCTGTCTTCCAAAACGACGCCGTGGTTCTGTACGCCCGTTAGATGATCCGCGGATGATGGCTTTGGTTCCATCTATAACTAAACCAAGCGCTACAAAAGTAGAGGATTCGATGATGCCGATGCAGCGTCAGAAGGAGCTACCAACAACGAGCTCTCAAGAACCTGCTTCAAAACGACGCCGTGGTTCTGTACGCCCGTTAGATGATCCGCGGATGATGGCTTTGGTTCCATCTATAACTAAACCAAGCGCTACAAAAATAGAATATTCGATGATGCCGATGCAGCGTCAGAAGGAGCTACCAACAACGAGCTCTCAAGATCCTGCTTCAAAACGACGCCGTGGTTCTGTACGCCCGTTAGATGATCCGCGGATGATGGCTTTGGTTCCATCTATAACTAAACCAAGCGCTACAAAAGTAGAGGATTCGATGATGCCGATGCAGCGTCAGAAGGACCACCAACCAACAAGCCCCCAAAAACCGTTCAAACGCGCCGGGTCTGTACGCCCGTTAGATGATCCGCGGATGATGGCTTGGTTCCATAACCAAGCGCTACAAAAGTAGAGGATTCGATGATGCCGATGCAGCGTCAGAACGAGCAGGACTTTAACTTTCAGCGATCCCCTCAAAAATCCCCCGCGCCAAAAGTTAAGATTGGTTTTGTATGGCCCGAAGACGATCTTTATTGAGATCATCATTTTTTTAAAATTTTTATACTTTTCACTAAATTATTTTAATTCATAGTTGGCTGTTTTGCAATTCAATAAATGAACATTTTTCAATTATGACCGGACATTTTGGTACTCAGCTTTGCAATACAAATCGGAAGTATTATGGGCCTTGTGTTCGGATATATGGGACGTCTTCTTGGTAGACTTTATTCTTAAGTAACTAAGGTGGAAATATTTGCATTTTTCCCCATCTACAGTGGATTTTCTGGCATAAACTCTAGTTGTTAGGATATTGACTACAAATTTGGCTTATAAGCATATTTTGGGCCCCAAAGATGACTTGGAAAGGTATACTACGTTTGGAAGAATTTTTTGAAATAGCTGCCATATAACCGATCTGGACGATTTGCTCCAACTTTATGGTTTTTGACGCTGTTGATCTGAAATTCGGTTTGTTCTCGTACATGGAGCTCCTAATGCGACCTACTAAATCTTGTTCGGCTTGGACTAGGGTGGCCGGATATTTAAAAAATATCTATATCTATAATATAGTGACTAGCACAATCAATATAAGGCTATTTGTACCTGCGTACAAGAATTTTCTACAGTCGGTTCTTTCTCAGGCTTAGTGCCTACGCCATTGATTTTAAAACTTCTCCACCATTGCCTGGACTTTTAAATAGAGGGTAGTCTAGCCTTACAAACTCGGATTTGTTTTGCTACAACTTGACTTTTGCTTTTATTCTTTTCAAATTCGTAAAATGATAATGATCCGATTGAGCACTATAAAATTATTTTTTGTCCGGTTAATAAATTGTGATACTTTTAGAAGCTCCGAAAAAACGAACTAAAGTGATTCTTTGAATCAATCTTTTTTCCAAACAGAGGGGTCCGTTTCGGAAGAGTAAACAAATTAGTAGAACCGGCTCTAGGTCCGGTTTGATGGACGCAAACACCCGAGTCGATACGGTTCTCAGGACCAGATTGCAGCCTTGCAAAATATTGTTTAAAAATTAGGGGAAAGTTAACTTTTTTGTATACCCTTGCAGCTGCCATTGAAAACACAAAAGTTTTTCTACCTAAGAATCCTTTTTGGACCTTTCTTTTCTAAGGGATCTATACTATATAGATGTCTGATTTCGACCAAACTTGGTGAAATCATGGAAAAGCATAATACACTGTTAATTACGAAATTTGGAGGCGATCCCATTTAAAACAAAAACGTTTTTCTCACTAGAACTTCTTTTTCGACCGATCATTCATACTGCAGCTATAAGCTATAGTCATCCGATTTTGATTAAACTTTGCAGAATTGTGTAAAAGTATATAAAATAAGTGTATGCCAATGATAAGGACGTTTTCATTACAAACAAAAAAGTTTTCCTCACTCGAACTAGTTTTTCTACCGATTGTTTCTATGGCAGCTATATGCTATAGTCATCCGATTTCGACAAAACTTAGTGAAATTATGGGAGAGGATAGTAAACTAAGAAATACGTACTTTGGAGGCGTTTCCATTAAAAACAAAAAAGTTTTTTTCACTAAGACTGGTTTTTCGACCGATCGTTCCTATGACAGCTGTATGCTATAGTCATCCGATCCGACTTCGTGCAAAGTTTGGTGATGATAGCTTTAAAATTGACGGAGGAGATAGCATCGAAACAGACGGACAAGGTATCAAGAATACATGAAACCCTTCTAGCGTTACAAACATCCGGGACAATTTTAGAATACCTCTGCAAGGGTATAAAAACCATACTTTTTGTGATTCTGTCTTTCATATCATCCCATATATTAGAGTTTATTATTATTTCATCCTAGTGCTACAAGTTTTATAAACCTATCTTACAATTTTTTTAACTTTAAATTACAATTACAATTACTGTTTTAAATTGGAATGTTTGAATTTGACGAAATGTTAGTTTTTTTTGTTAAATTTTGATACTTAATATAATATATCCGTTTGTCTGTCTAGACCGCTCTCGGAGATGTGCTTTAACATTATTGCTAAAAGTTTGTGCGTCTCATAGTTTTAAGATTGGTGGTAGTTGGTTCCAAAGTCGAACAGCGTTAACAAAAAAGTGATTATCGGAACATGCCAGGGTTTACGCAAACCAGATTGTTGGTTCTCCTAGAGGTGAAGCCTAACAATCAAACAGGTAGTCTGGGTTTTGTCTATGGACTATTTGGTGCATGAATAAAAGAACTCAGTAACTAATTAGGTCTTTTAGGCTGAGGTCATAGATTTTAAGCGCAGAGCTTGTGACATGCTCCCTTTGTAGCCCATAAACATATCTTGCAACTATTGAATCTACATTTAGTTTGTGTTGGCTACCAGCATCATTACCAAAAATTTCTATTCCGTAGAAAAGAACAGGAACAACGTAAGACTTCGCAATCAGTGATCTTTGTTGGTTGGTAAAAAGAACTGAGTAACCGATAGTTGCCTAAGCAAAGCGTAAGTCTTCCCAATTGCCTTACTTACATGATTTTGCCAGGATAATGTTTTGTTGAAGGTTATTCCGGTTCTAGCCTAAACATAAGATATTGGTGCTCCATCTATTTCAATTTTTGAAAAGTTTTCAGTGCTCAGGCTCTTTTTGGAATGACAAGACACTTTGATTTATAGGGTTTATGCTAAGTCCATTTTTCATGGCCCATTCACTAACCCTTGACAGATCATTGTTCACCATTAAAATGACTATTTGATCAAGGGACTGTAACATACAATTGGACATCACAAAAGCTTAATTTGAAAAATGGGAAGGTCATAACAACATAAACAGAAGGGCTAAAAGAACCGGGTACTACGGGTAAGCAAGAACTCACATATTATTTATACATTATTTATTTGTTAGGTAAGAACATAGTTTTAAGAAGTTTGGGGAGACACTCTGTATAAAGAACAAATGCCTTACTAAAGTCAAGAAGTGTTGGAAAGTTAACACTGCTGCTGTTGAGCTGAGACAGCGAACTTTTATTTGCTCATAATTTGACTATCGTTTTTCCGATCTTTACCAATAAACTAAACTGAACTGAACTGTAAGAGATATGACTTACGGGGGCGGTAAGGTGGGTGGCAATTGAATTGAAAATAAAGTTAAATAACGAGGCCCTGAGGCTCGAGATATTCAGTCCCCTCATCAGGTGTGCCTGGCCAAATCAGTTTTAACTATACACCAAAATTTTCGCAAACCTTTTCTGGGTTTTTTCGGGTTTCTGGGTTCTGGCGGTTGGTCACCATGCAGGAGTGATCTATTTGGAAGAGTCAAAATTCTTAGTAAGCGGCGGGCTGAGGTGATGCGTGAAATAGTTACCCTACAAATAGGCGGAGCCGGCAATGCCATAGGCGACGCCTTCTGGCATGTCATATCACACGAACACGGCGTGGACTATGCGTCCGGGCGTTTTGGCGGCACCAGTGCCCTGCAGCTGGAACGAATCAATGTGTTCTTCAATGCCACAGCCAGTAAGCGTTTCTATGCGCGCACGATTATCATCGATACGGAGGCCAGCACCATACAGCGTTTGAATGCCAGCAGCCAGTTGTACAGGCCGGAGAATTTCGTGGCCGGCTCGGAGAGTGCGGGTAACAATTTCGCTCGAGGGTATCATACGGATGGTGCCGAGATTCTAGAACAGGTGCTGGAGAATACGAGGCGTGAAGTGGAGTCGGTGGATTCATTGCAGGGGTTTCAGTTGCTGCACTCGATAGGCGGTGGTACGGGCTCCGGTCTGACTTCATTGATCATGGAGGCTTTGGTTGAGCAATACCCGGATAATCTGTTGTGCAACTATGTGACCATACCCTCTCCGAATATGTCTCAAGTGGTGGTGGAGCCGTACAATGCGCTGTTAAGCATACCCGCTCTGGTCAATAACTCCCATCTGACGTTCTGTCTGGACAATGAGGCTCTGTTTCAGATATGCAATCGAAATTTGAAGATCAAAATGTCCGGCTATGAGCATATCAATCATATTGTGGCACTGACCATGTCCGGTATCACCACCTGCCTGCGTTTTCCGGGACAACTGAATGCGGGATTGAGGAAAATCTATGTGAATATGGTGCCCTTTCCGCGTCTGCACTTTCTGATACCGGGCTTCGCTCCGCTGGTCACCTGCAAGCAGCAACAGTTCAGCAAGGGCACCGTCTCCGAGCTGGTACAGCAGATCTTCTCCAGCAATAATCTGCTGTGTGCCATTGATCTGCGCAAGGGCAAGCTACTGACGGCCGCTGGCATCTTTCGGGGACGCATGTCGCCGCGCGAAGTGGATCAATTGATGACAGGGGTGCGCAACAAGAATCTGCATAATTTTGTGGATTGGATTCCGAATAACATAAAGACGGCCATATGCGATATTCCGCCGCGTGGTCTAAAGATGTCGGCCACTTTCATAGGAAACACCACGGCCATACAGTCGCTGTTTCAGCGCCTGCTCGATGGCAGTTCCATCATGTTGCGCCGCAAGGCCCATTTGCACTGGTATACGGGCGAGGGCATGGAGGAGCAGGAGTTCATTGATGCCCAGCAGGAGCTGCAGGCGATTATTGATGATTACCGTGGCAGCGGGGATGTGGGCGATGAGGGTGGAGCGGCGGAACACGGAGACGATAGCGATGATGCCGCCGCTGGAGCGGCACCCACTTGTGCCTATTGTGCTGATTGAGCTGTCATTTGAAGAAGAAAAAATTCTCGAAAAAAAAAAGACACATTCTCCTTTGGGCTATTTTCGGCTTCCTTCTTTTCGCGTAGGTCAAAAGCCGGATCTGCTAAACTTGAATTCCTGCCAAGAGACATTTACGAGAACTTCACTCTCTCTCTCCCCCCTTTCCGCTTGCAATGTGCATACATATCTATGCATATTTTTAGATCCATCTTGATGCTTCTTTTAAAAACTAAAGGTTTTTGCACTTAGTTATTTATAGTGCTCCGCATTCCTCGAATGCCGTCGAGAGGTGACAAAAATAATCCACGAAGCGAATGATGTGAAAATGCTCATGAAAATGTGCAGTCGGTGCAAGTTGCAAGTGGAGCACACACACACACACACACACCCAAAACCCCCTCCCGCCGCTAAAGGGAATGCTTTCCTATCTCCCTTTGCGTTACAAAAATATTCGCAGTACTTACTCCATGCGATCTATTAGATCTCCTTCGCTAGATATTGGCGCCAGCTTACGGTGGGTGCGAAATTTTAATTTTGAAATAAGATTACAGATTCTTTTATTAGCTTATTAAAGTTTTCGATAGACACTTTGAACAGCTCTTCTCCGCGGTGCTACTTTAACGTTTAACCGAATGGATTACAGATGAAGACATTCTTGCACTTAATCAGGCTGGATTTCAAAAATGGATACTCGACAATCTCTATAAGTAAACAAGTAAGAAAGTCGGTCAAGCCCGAATATAGTATACTCTGTACCAGTAAAGTGCTGCCCATCACTGTTGCGACCGGTGCTGCCCATAATTGTTTTCCGTATAACTCGACTATCGCTCATCTGATCTTTACCATTCCTTTAGCCGATCGATAAAAAAATCCAGATTACTAAAAAAATGTCCGCAGATATGACATTCAGTTCCGATTTGCGGGGGCGGGAGGGAGCGTGGCAAAAATTAAAATAAACTTTATCTGCCTGCAAGTATAAGAAACATAAGTCCCATACATGTCAAACCTCTATCTCTTACCATCTCAGATCTGTTTGTTCATACGGACAGACGGACGTACAGACGGCTGTTGATGCTGATCAAGAATATATATCTATATATATAAAACTGTTCAACCTGACTGACTGACTGACTGGTGACCGTCGCGCAGGACAAACCGTAAGAGATAGAAATCTGAATTTTTATACCCTTGCAGAGGGTATTATAAAATTGTGCGGATGTTTGTAACACATTGAAGGAAGCATCTCCGACCACATAAAGTATACGAGGTGTGTTCAAAAATTATCGCGAATTTTGAATTTTCGCGGGCTACGTATATTCGAATTTCGATTTTTTTGTGGCGTTATGTTGGTACTCATGTCTCTCACTTATGCCGACAAGCTCGGCCATTTTGAATGTTCACTTAATTGTTGACAGCTGCTTTGCTTGCACGTGTTTTGGATCGTCTTCGATTTTTACCTATTCAAAAAAATGGATCAAAGAACCTGTATCAAATTTTTTGTGAAAAACGAAATTAAGTGCGCGGATGCATTCCGAATGTTGACTGTGGCATACGGAGAAGCTACCTTGGACCGAAGCAACGTTTATCGGTGGAACAAAATGTTCTCAGAAGGCCGAGAAGATGTGAACGACGAAGAGCGTGCCGGACGCCCGAGCACTTCAACAACAGACGAAAAAATTAATGAAGTGGAGAAAATGGTATTGGCCAATCGTCGAATCACCGTTAGAGAAGTTGCTGAGGACCTAAACATATCGATTGGCTCGTGCCATTCGATTTTTATCAATGATTTGGGCATGAGACGGGTCGCCGCGAAATTCGTACCAAAATTGCTCAATTGCGACCAAAAACAGCTTCGCATGAACATTGCTAATGAGATGTTAAGAGGGTCATAACTAATGACGAATCGTGGGTTTATGGTTATGACGTGGAAACCAAAGCTCAATCATCTCAATGGAAGCTGCCGCACGAACCAAGACCGAAAAAAGCGCGCCAAGTTCGGTCGAATGTGAAAGTTTTGCTGACAGTTTTCTTCAATTGCAGGGGCGTGGTGCATCATGAGTTCTTGCCACAGGGAAGAACGGTCAATAAGGAATATTACCTGCAAGTTATGCGCAATTTGCGCGAAGCAATCCGCCAGAAACGCCCGGATTTGTGGAAGAACAAAAATTGGCTTTTGCACCACGATAACGCCCCTGCTCACACATCGTTGCTTGTGCGCGACTTTTTGGCCAAAAACAACACACTAATGATGCCGCAGCCACCGTATTCCCCAGATCTGGCCCCCTGGGACTTTTTCTTGTTCCCTAAACTGAAGAGGCCCATGAAAGGACGACGTTACGCTACGCTTGACGAGATAAAGACGGCATCGAAGGAGGAGCTGAACAAGATAAAAAAAATGATTTTTTGAAGTGCTTCGAAGATTGGAAAAACCGTTGGCACAAGTGTATAATATCTCATGGGGATTACTTTGAAGGGGACAAAATAGATATTCATGAATAAATAAATAATTTTTTAAAAAACACAAAATTCGCGATACTTTTTGAACACACCTCGTATATATTCTCGATCAGCATGACGAGCTGAGTTTATTTAGCCCTGTCCGTCTGTCTGTTTCTATGCTATCTCCTCCGTCAGTTTTAAAGCTATCCTCACCAAACTTTGCACGAAGTCTTTTGGTACATATACGCTGCACATTTGTCGGAACCGGCCGGATCGGATGACTATAGCATATAGCTGCCATAGGAACGATCGGTCGAAAAACTAGTTCTAGTGAGAAAAACTTTTTTGTTTTTAATGGAAACGTTCTTATCATTGGCATACAATTAATTTATATACTTTTACACAATTCTTCAAAGTTTGGTCGAAATTGGATGACTATAGCTATAGCTCCCTAGGAACGATCGGTCGAAAAACTAGTTTGAGTGAAGAAAACTTTTTTGCTTTTAAGAAAACGTCCTTTTTATTAGCATACACTTATTTTATATACCTTGGACACATTTCTACAAAGTTTTATCAAAATCGGATGACTATAGCATATAGCTGCACTATGAATAATCGGTCGAAAAAGAAGTTCTAGTGAGAAAAACTTTTTGTTTTAAATCGGATTGCCTCCAAATTTCGTAATTAACAGTGTATTATGATTTTCCATGATTTCACCAAGTTTTATCGAAATCAGACATCTTTATAGTATAGATCCCCTAGAAAAGTAGTGTCCAAAAAGTAGTCTTAGAAAAGCTTTTTTGTTATTAATGGAAGCTGCAAGGGTATACAAAACTTCGGCCGAGCCGAAGTTAACTTTCCCCTATTTTTTAAACTAAATTTTGCAAGGCTGCAATCTGGTCCTGAGAACCGTATCGACTCTGGTGATTGCGTCCATCAAACCGGACCTAGAACCGGTTCTACTAAATTGTTTACTTTTCCGAAACGGACCCCTCTGTTTGGAAAAGAGATTGATTCAAAGAATCACTTTAGTTCGTTTTTTCGGAGCTTATAAAAGTATCACAATTTATTAACTGGACAAAAAATAATTTTATAGTGCCTCAATCGGATCATTATCATTTTACGAATTTGAAAAGAATAAAAGCATAAGTCAAGTTGTGGCAAAACAAATCCGAGTATTTAAGGTTAGGCTAGCTTCTATTTAAAAGTCCAGGGAATGGTGGAGAAGTTTTTAAATCAATGGCGTAGGCACTAAGCCTGAGAAAGAACCGACTGTAGAAAATTCTTGTACGCAGGTACAAATAGCCTTATATTGATTGTGCTAGTCACTATAATATAGATATAGATATTTTTTAAATATCCGGCCACCCTAGTCCAAGCCGAACAAGATTTAGTTAGTCGTATTAGGACCTCCATGTACGAGAACAAACCGAATTTCAGATCAACAGCGTCAAAAACAATAAAGTTGGAGCAAATCGTCCAGATCGGTTATATGGCGCTATTTCAAAAATTCTTCCAAACGTAGTATACCTTTCCAAGTCATCTTTGGGGCCCAAAATATGCTTATAAGCCAAATTTGTAGTCAATATCCTAACAACTAGAGTTTATGCCAGAAAATCCACTGTAGATGGGGAAAAATGCAAATATTTCCACCTTAGTTACTTAAGAATAAAGGCTACCAAGAAGACGTCCCATATATCCAAACACAAGGCCCATAATACTTCCGATTTGTATTGCAAAGCTGAGTACCAAAATGTCTGGTCATAATTGGAAAATGTTAATTTATTGAATTGCTAAACAGCTTACAATGAATTAAAATAATCGTCTTCCGTCCATACAAAACCAATCTTAACTTTTGGCGCGGGGGATTTTTGAGGGGATCGCTGAAAGTTAAAGTCCTGCTCGTTCTGACGCTGCATCGGCATCATCGAATCCTCTACTTTTGTAGCGCTTGGTTTAGGTATATATGGAACCAAAGCCATCTCAGCGCTTGATGACGGAAGCTGTGGTGGCATCCGCGGATCATCTAACGGGCGTACAGAACCACGCCGTCGTTTTGAAGCAGGTTTTTGAGAGGCTTCCCCAGGAGGTTTGATTGACACCCTAATGGGACTATCGGAACCTGGGGGCTGATAAAGGTCAATGGCCAACGTGCCCCTTGCAGCCGCCCAATGACCGCCGTTCAGTCGAACAACTGCGTTTCCACTCGGCAATATTTTCACTCCCACAACCTTGGCATAGGCTCCGAAGAGAGCACGCAACTTGTACTCATCATACCACGGAGGCAAGTTTGAAACATTTAAGTTGGTGACGGCTGACGGGTGATTGGCGAAGGAAACCTTAAGTCGTTTACCACGTATGTTGGTTTTGTTCACCATCGATTGCGCTGTGACCGCCGCACTCTCCTCAAAAAATTCCACAAATCCATAGCACCGGCTTATACCCGTGTCTTTATCAAGTACGATCTTTGTCCTGCGTAAGGTACCAAATTTGCTAAAGATTTCACTCAGCTCCTCCTGGAGCATATCCGGCGGTAAAAAATTAATCATAAGATTAGTCTTTCCCTCGGTGTCGGTGGGTTGATTCATGTATCTAGGAGTCTCTGATTCGGTTTCGTTAAAGTTCTCCATTATCTCTGTAAAATCAAAAAAATATGAAAAATATGAAAGTATGAAATATATGAAAACTAATTTTAACTTAAAGCGTTTCCCCAAACTGGCAGCTGTCAGCGAGGGGAGAAAATAGAGTGTCAAACAAATTGAGTTGAAATGAAAAAAGTTTAAGCCAATTGCCAACAAATTGACAATAAACTAATTTATGTAAATTATTATTGAGTTTTAGAATAAAAATCATTAAGTTAAATTCAGATTTACCTTATTTCTTGGCCCAAAAACACACAGCAACAGCAAATGCAAGAACAGACTTGTTCAGCAGACGGCAACCAGAAGGAAGATCTTCACGGCAGAGATGATACACAACACTGGCAACTGTTAGCGAGAGAAAAAAAATAGTGTCATACAAATTGAGTTGAAATGAAAAAAGGTGTAAGCCTTGCCAACAAATTGACAATAAATTAATTTATGCAAATTATTATTGAGTTTGAGAATAAAAAGTATTAATTAAAATTCAGATTTACCTTATTTCTTGGCCCAAAATCACACAGCAACAGCAAATGCAAGAACAGACTTGTTCAGCAGATGGCAACCAAAAGGAAGATGATATACACACACTGGCAACTGTCAGCGAGAGAAAAAATAGAGTGTCAAACAAATTCAGTTGAAATGAAAAAAGTTTAAGCCAATTGACAATAAACTAATTTATGTAAATTATTATTGAGTTTTAGACTAAAATGTATTAAGTAAAGTTCAAATTTACCTTATTTCTTCGCCCAAAATTAGACAGCAACAGCAAATTGAAGAACCGAGGTGTTCAGCAGACGGCAACCAAAAGGAAGAGATGATACTTCAAGGCAGAGATGATACTTCTTAGGCACTTTCGATAGTATCGATAGATGCCTAGTCGATATTTTGAGTAATTAGTATTGTAAAAGCTCTGTTTCCATTTGTTCTCGTTCCAGTTCTTGTTACTTCGATAAGTAAAGTAAAATTTTCATACAAAAATGATGAAGCAAAAGGGCATAATAAATATTATGGGCCTTGTGTTCGGATATATTGGACGTCTTCTTGGTAGCCTTTATTCTTAAGTAACTAAGGTGGAAATATTTGCATTTTTCCCCATCTACAGTGGATTTTCTGGCATAAACTCTAGTTGTTAGGATATTGACTACAAATTTGGCTTATAAGCATATTTTGGGCCCCAAAGATGACTTGGAAAGGTATACTACGTTTGGAAGAATTTTTTGAATTAGCTGCCATATAACCGATCTGGACGATTTGCTCCAACTTTATTGTTTTTGACGCTGTTGATCTGAAATTCGGTTTGTTCTCGTACATGGAGCTCCTAATACGACTAACTAAATCTTGTTCGGCTTGGACTAGGGTGGTCGTATATTTAAAAAATATCTATATCTATATTATAGTGACTAGCACCATCAATATAAGGCTATTTGTACCTGCGTACAAGAATTTCTACAGTCGGTTCTTTCTCAGGCTCAGTGCCTACGCCATTGATTTAAAAACTTCTCCACCATTGCCTGGACTTTTAAATAGAAGCTAGCCTAACCTTAAATTCTCGGATTTGTTTTGCCACAACTTGACTTATGCTTTTATTCTTTTCAAATTCGTAAAATGATAATGATCCGATTGAGCACTATAAAACTATTTTTTGTCCAGTTAATAAATTGTGATACTTTTATAAGCTCCGAAAAAACGAACTAAAGTGATTCTTTGAATCAATCTTTTTTCCAAACAGAGGGGTCCGTTTCGGAAGAGTAAACAATTTAGTAGAACCGGTTCTAGGTTCGGTTTGATGGACGCAAACACCAGAGTCGATACGGCTCTCATGACCTGATTGCAGCCTTTCAAAATATAGTTTAAAAAATAGGGGAAAGTTAACTTCGGCTTTTCCGAAGTTTTGTATACCCTTGCAGTTTGTTTTTCTAAATAAGACTTTTTTTTCGTTCCTTACTTTTCTAGGGGATCTATTCTATAAAGATGTCCGATTTCGTCCAAAATAGCATTTCTGTTCAAGGATCGTACATAATTTTGCCGAGTCTCAAGCCTTAAATCCCGGATTAACCCTAAAACTGCGCGGAAAGGTATTTTTCCAATCTTTTAAAAAATCTTTTATGTTCTTGGCTCCGTCTTTATTTTACAATATCTGAATTTCAAAAGTACATAGCGCTCGTAAATATTTATGGACTTTTATAGTGGCTGCAAATTCAAAATGATATTAAAAACTTATTTTGTCTAAGGTTCATTGTGTATGTAATTCTTCCAACATTGGAAAATCAAATTAACTAAAAGGGTCCTTGGAACCGTTAGCCGTTTACAAAATTGTTTATATCAAAAATTTATTTTATAATTAATAAAGTAACTAAAGTATTTTATGACCAATAGTTAGTGACTGATCGACCGTCATGACGAGGGTACCTAATCCATAAGCGAAAAAAGGTCTCGCCGATACTGTAGGGCGTGAGAAAGGTAGTTGACAGCATCCGCCAGTTTCTCCCATTCATCCCTCCGTGTTTCCAGCCTCAGACAATACTGAGGCTCTGCGGTGTAAAGCCCGTATCTCGCGTGGTATCGGGCAGATTGCGATGAAGTGTTCGACGTCTTCTCTTACTCGTAGGTTGCAAAGGCTGCATATTGTGTTTGTGGAACTAGTATATGGCGTAAAGTTTAATGATGTTATTTCGCAGCGTGCCGGAAAATCAAGCTGATAGTAGCAGTGTCGTACTTATCATGGAAATAGTTCGCCCTAAAACATGGTGACTTTTCGGTATAAGTTTCTCGCTCGCGTTACCCCAACTTCGTGTGCAACTCCCAGCAGCATATTTTGAGAGTTTTCCCATTGATTAGAGATGACCCGCAAATACGTCTATATTGAATCTGTTTCCCAAAGTCTCCCAGCTATTGAAACATTGCGCCCTTTCTAGAAGTAGCTGATTGGCTAAGATTCTCGGCAATCTGGAACTTGGCATATTAAGTACTTTTCTGATGTAAGCAAAGTGTGCACGGAGACAAGCAATAAACATTGGTGGCAAGCCAGTTTCAAGATGGATGGCATAGTGAGGAGTATTAAGGGGCACACCTAGTGTGAAATTTCAAAAAAATCGATTTTTCTTTTTATACCCTTGCAGAGGGTATTATAAAATTGTCCGGATGTTTGTAACGCATAGAAGGAAGCATCTCCGACCACATAAAGTATATATTCTTGATCCACGACGAGCTGAGTTGATTTAACCTTGTCCGTCTGTCCGTCTGTTTCTATGCTATCCCCGTCGTTTGTAAAGCTATCCTCACCAAACTTTGCACAAAGTCTTTTGGTACAAATACGCTGCACATTTGTCGGAACCGGCCGGATCGGATGGCCATAGCCTATAGCTGCCATAGGAACGATCGGTTGAAAAAACGCGTCTTAAAGGGAAAAACTTTTTGTTTTTAATGGAAACGCCTCCAAGTACGTCTTTAGTTACTATCTTTTCCATGATTTCACTAAGTTTGGTCGAAATCGGATGACTATAGCATATAGCTGCCATAGGAACGATCGGTCGAAAACTAGTTCTAGTGAGAAAAACTTTTTTTGAAAACGCCTTATCATTGGCTACACTTATTTTATATACTTTTACACAATTCTACAAAGATTGGTCGAAAAATCAACGAGACTATAGCATATAGCTCCCCATGGAACGATCGGTCGAAAAACTGTTCTGAGTGAGAAAACTTTTTGTTTTAATGAAAACGTCCTTATTTTGGCATAACTTATCTTATTTACTTTGACACATTTCTACAAAGTTTTTATCAAAACGGATGACTATAGCATAAGCGCCTATGAATGATCGGTCGAAAAGGTTCAAGTAGAAAAACTTTGTTTTAAAAGACATCGCCTCCAAATCGCTAACGTGTATTATGCTTTTCCATCATTTCACCAAGTTTAATAGAAATCAGACATCTTATATTATAGACCCCCCAAAAAAGTAATGTCCAAAGTAGAAAAAAACTTGTTGTTTTCAATGGAAGCCAGAGGTTACAAAACTCGGCCGGCCGAAGTTAACTTTCCCCTTTTGAAAGTCCTTTTCATTGGCTACCTATTTTATTACGGACACCTACTTTTTCAAAACGGATGACTATAGCTTGCTGCGTTGCGGTCTAAAAACGTTCTTTTTGTTTAAATCGGTTGCCTCCAATTTCGTATTAACGTGTATTTTGCTTTTCCACCCTTTACAATCCTCTTGTATCCGAAATATGTCGAAAACTTTTTTTCATGGAACTGCGATTAAAATTTCAAATCGATATCAAATAGTTTTTGAGTTATAGCTTAAAGAGCAGCCGCTCGGCGTAGAGAGACGATCTTTATCTTTAAACGCGTTTTTTCTCGAAACAGCATTTTCCGAATTTGCTGCAGTGATTACTCAAAATCAAATGATCCGTTCACTATCGAATTTTTTTACATGTTCTATATATAGTTCTCCGTACAATGACCTATCGGTTTTTTGATTTGATCAAAATCGAATTTTTGGCAGGCCAAAACGACCAAAATTTCGGGGTAAAATTCGACTTTTTTTTAAAACGCCGCCATATTGTCAATTTTTGATTTTTTTTTTATCGTAGGTCTTTTGTACAGACAATATTATCTAGTTAACCGAGAATTTTTTTTTTTAATTTCATGCACGGAGAAGGCCGGAATCACTGCAGCAGTGAAGGAACTTTTTCGCGCCGTTGGAGATCGACTATAACTTAAAAAATATTTAATTTTTTTCAAAATTTCACTGTATATTCTTGAAACATGTATAAATATATTCTTAAAATTTTGAAATAATTGATAAAGTAGTTTTTTAATAAAATACCCAAAATCACATTTTTTTAGGCCATCACATAGGTGTGCCCCTTAAAAGGTAATCTAAATATGCGTTTGATGAAAGTTACTTTGGAGGCGATCCACATCCTCAAATTCTTCATGGCCCCAGACTTGCACTCCATAGCACATTATCGTGTTTACTGTAGCCTCAAAGAGTTTATACTTTGTGCTGGCCAGAACGTTTCGCTTATTAAAAAAACTGTTTCCATGTACTGTTGATGGCGGTCCTTGCATCTTTTAGTTTCTCTGCAACGTGTGTGTTGAAGGACATGTTCGGCGTTAGAGTGACTCCTAGGTATTTAAAGGTTCGGACTTTCTCAAGTGGCTGACCGTTTAGCGACCAGTTTTCGTTGTCTGCTTGGCGACCTCTGTTGTCCCTTACGACCATTACTTTGGTTTTTGAGTCGTTGATCTGGAGGTCCCAAAAACGGCAATACCTGTATAGTTTGTCTAGCATGAGTTGAAGCTTTTGGGGCTATCTGCGAGTAGTGCAATATCGTCTGCGTAAAGCAGGGCTTCTTTTCTGGTTGCAAACAGATATACCACCAGGTAAGTACAATAAAAACGTCATCGATGTACAGGGGAGAATCGTTGTGGGCTGAGAAGGCAACCTTGTTTAACGCCGGTGTTATTCTCGAATTTTTCAGAAGCTGGTTTGCATCCCATATTGCTGTCATATTGTCTTCGTATATATCAACATTATGTTAGCAGGTAGCCCAAGCGGCTCTAAAAAGTAAGCAACATTTTTAAAACCCATTATAACTTAGCCATTTATTATCCAATCTTTATAGAATTAAGAACTTGCCTGTATATGATTTTAAGGGCCGTTTACTCATATTCTTGTTTTTGCAATTCTAGTTGGTTTTGGTAAATTTTGAACATAAGCTATGCCAACATGAACTTGAGAAAAGGGCTTAAGTTCTTACTTCCGAGAAATGAATGTCTTTATCCTCGTGAATTTCTTCATCGCGTGATTTTGTAATGAAATTTCGCGGTCCATCAAGGACCATTTTTTTCTGTGCTGTCTGCTCATCAAAATGACAAGTAAAATTAAAGCTCATAGCCGCGGAGAGACCAAGTCACTCATGCTTTTCACACAGACGCGAACGTACGATTGTGTGAATCGGTTAGCATAGATAAGTAAATCGGCTGTTGTCAGTCTTGCTCTCTAAAATCAATATTTTCTGTCCTCTTCATCTGGTCAGATCTGATTTTAACAGACCCGCTCATTTTCTGAACAGAACAGTTAATCGGATTTTCTCGTGTTTTCTGTATCTTGGTTATCGAAGAAAGAATCACACGAAGCTGTCGAAAGATAACAACTTGAAGGGGTTAGTTTCGATCGGCACAAAGAGAGCGAAAAACTCTCCTTGGTTGAGCAAAGAGCTTTTTGAGAAAACACAGGTAAAATGTCATTTCGGTTCCTTTTTCATGGTGACATTCGGTAACTGTTTTGTGTTCTCTGACTGCCTGTAAAAGGGGACCACTTTCAGGGACCTCTTAGCGCCGACAGTGAGAAACGCAAAGGAGATAAATAAGAATTAGCAGCACCCCTGTAGTTCAGCTGTTGTCAAGGCACTACCAGGCCTAACGACCTGATGCATCACTGAGCGTCAAACGCGTCGTTAACGACAGGTAATGCATCACAGCGCTAGTCTAGTACGTGAACTATGGTGTCCACCCCTGATATGCTCCAAAGCATGATAAATAAGCTATACGAGTACTGCCAGCTGTGGAGGCTACAAATAAATGTGGAGAAGACAAAGGTAATGGTGGTTAAAGACCTCCGTGGACGAACGCCTAGAGTCGATAAGTGGTTCCAAAATAACGCTGAGCTTGAGACAGTTACCAGGTTTAAATACCTAGGCGTCACCCTATCAGGGAACATGAATTCTAAGCCTCACCTCCAGTAGAAACTGCTGGACTCAAAGAAAGCGATAAACAGCACGTGAAAAAACTTTTTTGGAAAACCGCTCATCCTGCCAAGCACCAAATTTCGCCTGTTTGAAGCTGCTGTTAGGTCTGTAATGTGCTATGCATCGCAACTATGGGGGTGTAGCCAGTATGAAGAAGTTAAGCGCCTTCAAAGGATGTTCATTAAACGTATTTTCAAACTTCCAAGTACAACTCCTAATTACGCCATACACCTTGAAACCGGCCTACCATCGCTCCACATACACTGCCTCCAAACTCACTTCAAATACTTCCGAAAAGTCTTTGATATGCCCAGCGAAAGATTAACCCGTATTGTAGCAGGCATAATGTTAGCTAACAAAACTCAGGTGTTCGAGAAATGGCAAGAAACAGCATCTGCTTGTAACATTGATATCGACCTTGATCGTCCAGAGTCCTGGGAAGCCTCTCATAAGCAGATTTTGGAAAACATCGAGTTCCGAGAGAGGGAAAACTTTCTACACCTAGCGTCCTTAAGTGAGTCCAGACTCATCTACAAACAACTGAACCACAACCTTGGAACTCTGAACTATTTTCAAGATCGTTTAGGAATTCAATCTATCTCCATGATATGCCGCGCTCGATGTGAAATGATCAATCTGAACTATAGGCCGCATGTACACTCCATCAGCACTGACTGCACTCTCTGCAACCTACATGTAACGGAGAATGTTGCACATTTGATCGGGGTCTGTCCAATCTAGGGCGAACTACGCAGCTTGTACTTCAGCAAACCTTCCCTATCGGAAATCGAGAACATGGGAGATGCTGGCTGAACGGAGAACACTGGGAGATGCTGTCTTCATTCCTACAACATGCGCTGAAATACCGCCTTTCGATCTTAAATGAATATCTTTAAGTAGCCAAAAACCAAAATGTTTCTTTTTTCTTTCTGTTACTTATTGTTCTTTTAAATTCAAATTCTAATGTTTCTGTTTTAAATTTTAGAAATTATAAAATGTGTTCAATATGTTAAGTTATGGCTGATGGTTATAAACCAAGCCACGTTATACCAAAATAAACTACTACTACTACTAGTGTCCACCCATCACCACACTAACGACTGGTAATGCAGGGTCGTAGCGATCGGTACGTTTTCCGGACATTCTCATAGAGAATTCGTTAATGCCGCACCGGTGCAGCTGAATTACAGGGACATTATTTCTTGATCGAGCTGAGTACAAAACCTTTGACATTCCTAACAAGTAAACTTGGCTCTTATTGGTTTTTTTACTCCTGAACTAGAGATGATATTTACCTAATCGAAGGGGAGAAGAATTGTTGGCCCCGCTTGACCCTGATAAAATCACTAACCTCAGGGCTTAAAAAACACAAAATCCAGGGCTAAGGCGCTTTGAAATGAACAAAGTCGAGTAAGAATATCACAACTGCGCAGTACGCTACCAGAAGTTAAGCCTCTGACTTCCAAATAAACACTTCTTTTTTTCTATCGATCAAATCGGCATTTATAAAAATAATATTCCACATTTAGAAGCCAATTTAACGAAGTGCCCGTTAGCATTTACGTATGTACGAGTTCAAACATCATTAACGTGAGTGATCAATTTAACATCTCCATCCTTCTAACCAGAGGATACATCCTGATTTTCAATTTTTTCAATAATAACACGCAACGCCAAGTTGCCATTCTGCGCGATGTCCTTCACCGTTGCTTCTGTTAAAGCAAGAAAGTCTGCATTACTAAAGGTACCATAGGGCTCGCGTATCGAGCGCGATTTGACCTGCCACGTAATGGTGCGATGACTGCCCTCCACCGAAATCTGGTATTTAAAGCGGTCTGCATCCCGCTTTGTGCCAATCATGCGGCAAGCAAAGAAATACTGAATGCAGTTCTCTTTCAAGTGTACCTTCTCCAAGGACACCACGAAATGGCGACCGTGACACGACTGGATCATGATCCAGTCCGAGATGCCCTCTTCATAGACACTGTCGGCGAAAAAGCTTACGTCGATGCCCTCCATGGTGGCGACATTCTCGTGGTTGGTGGTCAAATGCCTATATACATCCTGGAGCGGACCCTGCCAATTGCAATTTTCAACAAGATGGGGACACAAGTAGGGTCGGAACTCGCAAATTGCCTCGTGTTCCTTCTCTTCGGCGTACCCCAGACGCAACTTGCATCCGTTTTGTGTATATTTGCAAGGAAATTTTATATGGATGGCCACCTTCTCCAAGACGACATTGCGTATATGCTTCAGTGGGACACTGCAGACCTTACAATGGGTCCGTTTGCGGCGGCAGACAAAGCAAAGCAGATGACCACTTAAGCACTGCATAATGGGAGGAGACTTGAGGTAGACCGAGCAAACAGAGCACTTTAGCAGTGAGACCAGACAATCATTTATGGCCTCCTCGCAGACAGTAGAAGCATCTGTGTTCTGCTGAACCGATACACTCCCCTCCTCCGGTTGCGTGTCCGGCACAGCCGGTGGCGGCGATGTTGCGGCTGGAGCCGGTACAGACATTATCCGTGGTAAAATATGTAGAGAAAATTTTGTAGAAAATATAAAAATTACACTTTTAGATTTTGTGTGTTGAGAGTTTTTATAAAAGTGGCAATGAGAATATGACTGATTGTAAATACAAACGAGAGCGTAAGTTAGAGTCGGTCCTGGCCTACTTTGATATACCTGTTACCATGCCTGTTACTCCGTGGAAACAATGTTTAATTAACAGAGCACTAACATTAATGTAATATATATCAACATTATGTTAGCAAATAGCCAATGCTGTTCTGAAAAGTATGCAACATTTTGATAACCTTTATAACTCTGCCATTTGATATTCGATCTTCGGTTTATCAGCTGGAATTAGCGGTTAGGTTTCGGTTCGGTTCAGGACCGCATTGCATCCTTCATTTTCTCGATGCGATCAACCGTTTAGAATTCAAAAATGTATCACAGTGTGTTATCGCAGCTGGGGTAATTATCGAGCTCGATTTTTGTGGCATTTCATTTCCATCCTGGGTAGGGTCACTCTAAAAAGGCATCTAGCCATTTCACGCCAACTTCTGTGCTGTGCAACAAAAAAAGGCTAAATGTGGCGAAAATCCAGCCAAAAAGGTGCACAGCACTCCCCGTGAGGCGAAGAAGGAAGAAGTCAATTTCGTTTTTGAAAACTTGTGAATGCAATTTTAATGGGCCAGCCAGATGCAGTTGGTAGAGTAGAGTAAAGCTGGACCAGCCCAAACGGAAAGACAGGCGGCAACGAGATGCGAAACAAGAAAAATCTATAAATCGAAAGTAGAGCAACGGCCGCAGCAGTAGTTGTTGTTGGTGTAATCGGTGAGGAGGAGGAGGAGCAGGAGGGGAGTGTGAGGATTCCAGCTTCGCAACATGGAAACGCCAGCTGCTGTGGGCTTAACTTCTATTTCCCTGCCAGATGAGGATGGTGAAGAGGGGGAGGAGGAGGAAGATGACACCAAGGATGAAGCATTCTACGAGGTGCGCAACGGAACTGAGAGCGATGAACAGGAACTGGAGCAGGCCTTTCAACATGCCTTGACATTGGCCCAGGCCAATGATGTACGCGTGAGCATCAGCCAGGCGGATGCGGAGGCCGAACCAGCGGAGGAGGCACAAAGTGATAACATTTCCCCCTGGTCCTTGGGTACAGCATTAACCTATACTGTTTTGTTTTTGCAGCTCTAAGAGACTTGACCACGAACAACGAAGCACCTTCCAGTAGTAGGCCTCATCAGACCTTGCTCTCCACCAAATCCTGCGAGGCAACCCCAGCACAACTGACCACCTTGTCGCCCACGAATTCCTACAACGGCAGCATAGCCAGTGATGGCAGCAGCAGCGTGGGCGGCGGAGCTCGTCGCAAATCCTGGACCCTGTCCCCGCAGAGTGGTGGCTCCACCCCCTTGAGTGGGGCCAAGAAGAAGATTAAGAGTGGAGTAGCAGGAGCAACCACCACCACCTGCCAGATGAATGGCGAACAGTTCAATTTGTGGGTGGCACGCGAATGCTTTGAGACGGTGCCCGCTGAAATGGTAGATCCGCTGAGTGTGGCCGAAGTGCAGGAGGAGGAGGAGGAGGAAGAGGAGGTGGAGCAGATTTTGCCAGAGGATGATGAGGAACAAGATGCGGCTGAGACGGCAGCGGTGGAAAGTCTGCTGGGAGCAGCGGCCGCTCTGCATGTACAAGGTACCCCCATTCGAATTCCGTATAGTTTTTAAGACCTTCTACTGGTCTAGAAATTTTTTTTCGACCTTTTTTCATTATTTTTTAGCTTAAATATTTAAATATATTATCCCAAAAAGGATTTTTCAAAATTCGGAATACTTCCGGAGATATAGCCATTTTAGGGACCCAAGGTGGCCCAAATTTCCTAGCAACTCCAAACTTTAAACTCGTTTTTCTCGAAACCACGATTTTCAAAATGGTTCACACGTTTTCTCAAGTTTTACTGGACCGATTTTGATGATGTAGGGCTTAAGGAAAACAAATTTTTATACTCAGTCCGTCTGCCTGTTTCTACGTAAACTCAGTTTTGAAGCTATCAAGCGAAAATTTTGCACAGAGGCATCTTTTAGCTGCGCACTGCACACATGTACATATATACCTTATGTGGTCGGAGATGATTCCTTCTATGCGTTCCAAACTTCTGGTCAAAATTATCGGCGGTGTCCCAGAAACCAAATTCCAACCCAAACCCAATTCTCGGTGTCCTAGAAATCTCTTTCGGTTGGTTTCAAACCTCTCTTGTTTTGTTGGGAGATTTTGGCAAACCAACCAATACACAAACCAGCCAATACACTAACCAACCAATAGAAACTTCACTAACCCACGCAATATATCACTGTTTTTGTAGTAGGGCCATAATCTTATACACACACCTTTCGAACTAGACTTTCGAAGAAAACGAAGTTCTGGGACACCGACGGATTTCTCTAGCTATTTTTAAACCAACCGAAGCCAAAATCTCTAGAGATTTCCTGGGCACCCCCGTATAATACACATATCAAGTGTATAAATATACAGAAGATTTTCAAATCAAACAAAATACAATTTATATGACAATTCATTAAGAAGATATTAAAAATATTTGGGCTTAAGAATTGTGTCAGGTTTCGCTAAACTTTGTCTTTATATCGATGTGCTCGAAAACCACTTCTATTTTGGTCACGTTGGAATCGCTTCTTATTTTGCCAATATTTTTGAAACAGGATTTCACTTGCTATTCACTTTAGCTCTAATTAAAGTGCCAGCTAAGAGCTGTATAATAAAGTAAAAATCGAATTAAAATTGCGTTTTATACGAACGTCTTGTAGGTCTGTTGGATATTTCAAAAATATCTATATTGATATTTTGGACGATATTGAAAGAGTATCATTTCGATTTAAATATTTTAGGGTAAAAAATATCGATAATTTCGATATTAAAAAAAAAAACAATTTCTTTAGAATAGTTGGGTCATTACCTATATGTAATTTGACACGTTTTAAAAACTACGTTATAACTGAGTTTAAAATATAGGTACCAAAGATCCAAAAGACTACAAAATATCAAGGCGGGAAACAACTGAAATTCTAGAGAAGGTTTGGTTCGGGGTCTCGAATCCGTTGGAAAGTCTAAGGTTAAGTTATCAAACCTAAGGGTTTGGTTCTAAGCTTAGTTTACAGAATCTTAGACAGTAGAGAATTTAGTTCACGGAATCTTAGACCGTGGAGAAATTTTGGGAAAAAAATAAGACATATATTGGATGAGAAGGAAGCGTCCAGCTAAAGAAGCTATTAAAAACTTTAACCAGTACCCGAATGGACCTCATTCATTATAAGTATGTATAGGTAATTAAAAACTTATCTACCATTTCCTGGACTTTTAAATAGAAGCTAGCCTAACCTTAAATACGTGGATTTGTTTTGCCACAACTTGACTTATGACTTATAAAATGCCAAACTTGAATATGGTTCGAATTGATAATGCTCCGATTTAGAACAATAAAATTATTTTTGTAAAATTATTTGTTTAATAGCTTTAAAAATTCTTAAAGAAACTGACTAAATTGATTCTTCGAACAAAACCATTTTCCAAGCAGAGGGGGTCCGTTTTAGTTTTCTAACAATTTAGAAAGTCCGGTTTGATTAACCCAAAATTTGGATTAAATGTTATGTGTTGCTGTACTAAATCGTAGGTAACACATCTTTCATTTTATATTGTTCAAATACTTCAGTTCATAGCATCCTAACGTATCGCGGTTTATCCACCAAGGACATTTTCGAATTGAATTTTATTTTTTCTTGCTGGTAATAAAACATGAGTAATGAGAAATATGAGTAACACTCATAAGCGGCCAATGCTGTTCTAAGGCAGTTTCTTGTACACAAATGCCCAAAGTTCGCGAACTAAGGCTTCGTTGATGAAACTGAAAACGCGATTCGGTATATTTTTATCTCTAGTTTATGGCCAACAAAGACTTGGGCGCGGTCAATTTTGGTTACATATATTGCGGTTTTTCGTTTCATGTTGTCATCTCTTAACTTCACATGTTGTTGGTCAGTATCTCAATAAATTTAAAATCTTAGAAAATTTTTACCGTGTGGTTTTCCATACAATCAAGTATCTAACCACTAACCACTTGTCCATTGGAGGCAGTGAACCCTTTTATCTTTGGTTAATTTAAGGTTTTATCTGTTTTCGACCTGTAACATTTATGTGTTGCTATTAAGTACCCTTGCATTGCCATTAAACACGAACTTTGGGTGATCAAGTAAAACTGAGTATGAGGTACTGCTACCTGATGCTTCATGTTTCAAACATTATTGGTCCTGAGCATATCCCTTTCAGGGCCTACCCACACACTTGTGCGGGTAAATGTTGCATCAAAAATTTTCGAAAAATTCGTATTCCAGCTGTATTTTGGCCCGCACGTTTGTGTGGGTAATTTTTCTGTGTTTCTATAAGTTTTTTCTCCGAAAATTAGTTAAATCCTAAAATAATATATCAAATGTGGCAAATATAAAATTTAAGCAAAACTAATCAATGTTTCGTGCTGGTACTGAAAGGGATAGGTCTTTTTGAGTGTCGCACTGTGTAACAAAAGGAGTTCAAACTTGTGCACGATTTTATGATGAAAAAACTTTGTTGAGTTCCAATTTCGAATAATTTTTTAAAAATTTTAATGATTTAAAGCATTTTAAGTCGTCAAATTTAGATGTGGCACACAAAATCAGCATATCATTAATTGAAGCTCAGTTCTTTGAACATAAAGATGTGTTTACTTTTAAAATTTAGCAAATTTCAATAAAAAGCATTCGAAAAGTTAAATAAAAAATATCACCGAAAAATATCACAAAATAATATTCGATATATCGCCTCGGAAAAATATTCGATAACGATATATCGTGTTTTTGGACAAAAATATCGATATTTCGATATTATATCCGACATCCCTAACGTCTTGTAGTTAAAATATGCTCTATCTGGAAAAAAAAAATTTCAATGAAATATAGAGTGTCCCTTTTGAAGAAAATATCATAAAACAGTTTTTTTTTTTTGCAAAAAAAAAAACACTTCTGATAACTTTGAGAGTTGTTTGATATTTTTTCCGAAAAGTTCACGAGAAAGTACCAAAAGAGGTTTTTGATTCGATCAAATCGGTTACACCGTTCAAAAGTGATGATTTTTTTAACGTTTTATGTGTTTTCCGGATTACACTATGGGACAAGAAAAAAATCAAAACAAAACTTCTGGGATGGGGCAAAGCGTAGGATGTAGGTATAGTTAAATAGATTTTTGTGGCACACTTGAATTTTTTGGTGCACATCGAAATTTTGAATAACCGTTTTTCGCACATGCACTTACTTATACGCCCAAGACTTCGTCACATATCCACTGATTTTCATTTTTTTACCGGTTTTGGAAAGAACAAATTTGGGTCTTTTAACGTTTCTTACATGACTTAAGTGGTTTAATTTCTAATCTTTGAATATTTGCTAGGTAAACCAAATTTTTTTGTTTTTTTTTTTTAAATTTTCTGACTTTGAAGATGTTTTTGAACACTATTTGGTTAGAATCCGCTTAAATTTGTTTTGTTATTTAAAAAGAACACATTTTCACGATTAAGACGAGTGCCTCGTTTCTAAATACAATCGGTCTATAATTAGCAAAGTTATTAAATATTTTCGTATAACGGAATTTCCGCAATATGTTGATGTCGCGCCATTATAGCACTGTCGACCGACAAGTTGTTGAGTTTTTCTCAGTAAATTCTTAAATAATTTTATTTAGAATAAGAAATGTATAGCCATGTCCGTCTGTCCATCAGTCTGTGTGTCAGTCCGTCTGTCCTTATGAATAAACAGATCTCAGAGATGGTAAGAGATGTAAGTAAAGTGCTAGGCTACTAGATTAGATGACAAAAGTTGAGGATTTGAAACCGAAACACATTAAGTCCTCCTAGTTAAATTAAAAATCTCTACGTTTATACAAAAATCTCTAGAGATTTCTGGGACACACCCAAATAAAACTCTTTAACCTCTATTTTTGGTATATTTAAATATTACAAATTACAAAATGATTTTTATGGTAGATAATGCTACACTTTTTTTAGCGACGATGCTTTCTTCTTGCGCTGAACCAAAAGCTTAGTATAGTCGGCGGCAGCCTCCTTGGACTGCTGGTGCTTTTTCTTAAGGGCAATACGTCGGCACTTGCGCTGCAGGATCAGGAGAGTGATTAGATTTTGGGGGCCTTTTTCTTTTCCTTGGCCGTCAGGGGGCGACGAACCAGAAACAGGCACACACTAACCTCCTGTTTCCCTGTCTTTCTTCGGTGCCATTCTGCACAAAGTAGAAAAAATATTAAATCAATCTGACAAAATTAAAAATCGACAAAAAAGTCGCCTACTTTTTGTTTCGAATTACGATAGACTTAGAAAAACATGCACACCACTGACTGCCCAGTGTCGAACATTCGCCGACACTCAGCCAATCAAATGAAAAACTTTCAAAGTATTGACTGCTGGTCTGCTTTCCTGTTTTACAACTGTTGTTTTTTAAATTTTGCTTTGAAGCTGACTTGTGAGATTTACAAAGCAGAAGTTAAAGTAGCAGTCAATGAAATGAAAACGACTAAGTTTTTAAACACTGCTCAGAAATATGAAAACGGTTACCAAATTCACATAAGCAACATTTGACTAATGAAGAATTAAATGGACTAATATAATAAGCTCTAATAAAATAAAATAGGAGCAATATTGTTAATCCAGTTTGGGTTAAAGTAGAATTTCCCCCAAAAAAAGTTTTGAATACCAGATCTGTTCGCGTTTTTTTTTAAGTTAAGTGAGCAAACTGAGCACTAAACTGTTTTGGGCCATATTATCGTACTATGGGGATCCACGAGGAAAACCAAGTATGAGGAAGTGCTACCTGCGTGAACTAAGTATATGTGCAAGACTAAATTTAATAAAAGATTTATGGTCAACTGAAATCAATTATATTATTTCGTACTTAACACTTAACCAAAAACGTACAAATTAATTTTAGTTCTAAACAAAATATTTAACAAATATTTTGGTTCTTAGAAATAAGTAATACAGGATGATTTTTAAACTTTTACTTATTGAACTAATACCAAGGTTTAAGTTATTGTTAGCTTAACTGAAAAGGGGTTAACCAGTTTCAGGGTGGAAAGGCTAAGCGCAGGCTTTGAGTGCTTATGTGTCAAACTGATTTATAAACGGCTGAAAGGATTCCCAATAGATCTAATTGGGTTTAATCGGGCTGGTGGCCAAAAAGGTTATCTGAAGAAAGAATGTTTTGTGAAGCCTGAGTGGGACTGAGGCGTTGTCTGTTGAAATGTCCAATTATCCATACAAATCTTAGAAAATCACTAGACCCGTAACAATTGACAAGATCTGAATTTGTTATGTTGGTATAAAGCAAAGCGGAGACTTTCCAGCTGTTAAAAGCCGCACAAACCATAGTGACCCTCACGAAATTTCTTGGCTGTTTCCCGTGGTTGTCTCAAATCGCGCCAGTACTTATTACGTCGGGCCCGGTTGACTTTTTCTCATCGAAAAATTGGGACCGTCGGTCCAAAATTTATTTTCAGCAAATGCCAAACGGCGCTTAGGTGGTGTGGCAGTGCGGTACGCGCCGCGTGCGTATTGACGTGTTCAGTTGAGCAAAACTGATACACTCGTCTTTTGGATACCTTAAGACTAACTGGCTTGATCTCCATCAGAATGTGACGCGAGACGCCGAATCGCCGTTTAACTTGTCAGGTGGTGGTGGAGCGCTTATTGACATAACACGGATTTTTAAGAAGTTGCGATTGTTTCGATGTCGTGTGCGATATTTCAATTTGGTCCAAGTTCCCGGTCCTTATCGCGCTTCAGCAGAGCGTGTGGCTTATGTATATGATGATTCAACCTATTAAGAGATATGTCTTGCTAGTTTTTACCAATTAAATTATTTCATCAATTAACTTACTTTTCCACTAAAATACACATAACTGTTTACAATTATTATTTCGGAAAACCGCGAGATTTCATACGGAGTTAGGCAAATGACAACAAAGATGAAAATCAAAGAGATGATTCATGGAAATTAGATAAACAAACAACAACGAAAACTGCATGCCAAAAAGAAAAGTAGAATAACAGTTAAGCAGAGAGAGCCAAAACAAAATTGCAATATACTAGTTCAGGTATACTCGACCTGATCTACAGCATACGCTAGGTCATTTTAAAGGTTTTTGCACTTTTGTGAAATATGTAGCACTGTGTTTTTTTCCTCAATTTTAATTTCCTAATTTCCAGTTTCTTAATTTTGTTTTCCTTATATTGATATCCTAATTTTGGTATTCTTAGGTATTAATTGTCCGAATTCTTATAGGGAATCATGTACAAAGACAGAAGCAGGCGCAGCAGCCGCAGCATCGTCCCTTGGAGCGTTCCTGGCCACCTCGAGCCGAGGGCAGGGTCTACAAGCTGCAGGGGGAGGTGTTCAAATTCGATATATTGGACACTGATGAGCGTCTGGCGGAGGAAGGTGGCAGCTCGAACAACTCGCCTTTGGCCACACCACCCATGCGTTTCAAGCCGCTGATCAAGAAGAAAATTGGCCCGGATAGTTATATCAACACGATCAGCACCCAGCAAGTGCCCAGCTATGAGTTTCCCACTTTTCCAGTGGCAGGAGCCGGCTGCTCTAATCAAGCAATGGCCGGCAATAGCTCGAATAATCATCAATTTCCTCATTTAAGACAACATCGACCCCTGACCCGAACCTCCAGCAGTCATGAAGAGCAGCCTCATCTCCTGCTCTCACCCAAAAGACCCAGAAGTCCACCTTCTGGTTGCTCCACGCGCAGTGCGTCGCCTTTGGACCTAAGTTTGAGTCCGGATCAGCATTCACCAACGCGCGGCAGAGGAGTGGGGGGCGGAGCTGAGGCACACAGACCTCAACAGAGGCTGCTGAAGAGAATAGGAGGAGGAGCTGGTGCAGTTTCTCTGATTTGCCCACCCACACCCACGCATCATGCCAGGCGTCATGCTCGCCTGCAGGCTGTGACAGCCAACTCTCAGCAGCAGCCGCCCGCAGAGTCCTCTAGTCAATTGGATTACATTTATGTGCAGACCACGCCGCCTGCCTCACCCACTGCCACCAGCAACAGCGAGGATGTGGTGCACATCAGCAGCACTCGCCTGCCCTCCATACCTGAACGTAGTGCGGCAGCTGCTGCCGCCGCAGGCCTGATAGAAGCATCAGCTGCGGCGGATCCGCCCCTGCCACCCGCCTGGGAGGCTCGCATGGACAGTCATGGTCGCATTTTCTACATTGATCACACAACTCGCACCACCTCCTGGCAGCGTCCGGGGGCCGCACTCTCCTCAGCCGGCCCCCTGGGACGTGAACAGCATCACCGACAGCAGCTGGATAGACGCTATCAGAGCATACGGCGCACCATCACCAATGAAAATCGTTCCACACAGCTGTATGCGGCGAATCCTCCCGCATCTGCTTCCCCTCATCCAGCCATTTTGATGCTCTGTCGCCCAGACTTCTATTCCCTGCTGCATACGAACGAGTCCGCGCTGACCATCTACAACCGCAATGCTGCCCTCAAGCACATGGTCATGCGGATTCGTCGAGATCCGCAATGCTTTCAACGGTATCAGTACAACAAGGATCTGGTCGCCTTGGTAAACACCTTTGCCCAGCTCGCTCGAGAGTTGCCCTCCTGCTGGGAGACCAAACTGGATCAATCGGGGAAGCAGTTCTTTATCGATCATCAGCACAGAAAAACATCGTTTATGGATCCCCGCCTGCCCGTCGAGTGTCCTCGAGTGGTGAGGCATCGCCAGCAACAGCAGCAGCAATATTTCCCACCACCTCCCGATCTGGTGGATGGGAATTGCTTGTCAGCTACCAGTGGACATATTAATTCCACACCTGCCTCCTCCACAATGGGTGGATCAGTGTCGGGCGTGCCACCACTGCCACCACCAAGACCCTCAAGCAGTGGGCTCAGTCATCGACATGGTCATAACTGTAACACTTCGGCGGCCATTAACTGCGCCCTGAGCCTGGGTCAAGGGGCGACCGGAAGTGGGGCAGCGGGAGCTACTGCCGTGGGAAATGAGGAAGTACCAGTGGCCTACAATGAGAAGGTAAATCAGTTTAATTTCTTATTAGAGATTATCTCCGCTTATCCCACTATATGGAAGGAATCTTTCGTTAAACCCCTCCTCCAAAAGGGTAGTTAGTCTAACATCGACAAGTATATGGGGGCTTTGCAAAACTATGTACAATCCTCAAGCTATTTGAGACCCTGATTACTTCTCAGTTGCAACATTTCTGCAGCTCCATTATTTCTTCGACTCAACCTAGGCAATTCTTTTCATTCGTCAACTCTAAACGAAAATCTTCGACTTTTCTATCGTTATAATACGCTCACCGCCTGCAATGACTTGAACATTTTCAATTTATTTTCTGATTTTTTCCAAACAACTTATAGCCTATTTCCACTATAGCAAATATGTACATATTGTCACATTTTATCACATATCAAAAAATATGTAACATTTTTTCCATAGGAAAAAAATGTACATATTTAATATATGTGTCCAATCGACTGAGCGTCCTCTATATGATAGGTTCATTAAAAGGCTGAGTAAATTTAACCGATGTACCTCAAAGGATTTTTGTTCCACGCAGCATTTTAAAAAATATAGACAATGCTAAAAGCATTTTAAATAAAATAAATAATAAAAAAAAGGTATGCCACCACGGGGACTTGAACCCACTTCCCACTTAGGTAACAGGCTAAATGTTTCTGTTACTGAATTCATTGTCAAAAAGTTCGTCTTTAAGCAGAAGCGAAAGATATCAAGTTTTAAAATTGAAATTTCGGAATCCCTACTTCCTAGAATGCTTGAGCCTTCTCTTTGGCCTGAACATACTATTGTACACGAGTATGCTGATAGGCCGGATACCAATACCAACGTGATCCGTACATCTGATCCCAAACCTTCAAAAAAGTAACTTCATCCTTCTACATTCACTATCAAAATGTGCGCAGTCTGTTAGGGAAGCTTAATAGGTTGTATCCAAATAGTGTCTCCTTTGATGCCAGTGTTATTGCCTTTTCAGAAACGTGGCTGAATTCTTCAGTATCTGATTGTGAAAATTTTTCAAATGACTATGTCATCTATCGATGTGACCGTTCTGCACGTCTTGGTGGTGGAGTCCTTATTGCCGTTAAAGCTTCCATTGCTTCCAAAATAGTTGCAATCGACAATGTTCACAACATTGAGTTCGTTTCTCTTCGATTATCTCTTCAAGATGTTTTTATTTACATTTCATGTTCGTATATCCCACCACGATCAGACATTAATATTTATATGCATCACTTATCCTTAATTCGCAACCTGCAATTGCATCTTAGAGATAATGATCATCTCGTTGTTTTAGGTGATTTTAATCTACCCAGTTTGGCTTGGATGCCCTTAGATGACTCGAATATTTTATTTCCGACGAGTCCGCATGACTTTCTCCACGGTATGATTGACCTCTCGCTAAGTCAAGTTAACTCTATCCATAACAGTAATGGTAAGCTCCTGGACCTAGTATTTGCCTCTGAGTTCGCTAACCCATGGTTATCAAGAATCGACCCTCTCTCCACCCCTGAAGATGTCTATCATCCAACCCTTGAAATAGTTCTTGAAATTTCTACCTCTTTGGTGATGCCATCTGAGTTGGGGCCAAGATCAAGTCGATTTTTCCGAAAAGCTAATTTTACTGAGCTAAATCAACATCTTTTGAATGCTGATTGGTCTTTTCTTGATTCTGATGCTAGTCCATCCGCTAAAATTACCCTGTTTTACCGAATACTTAATTCTGCATTCGATTTGTTTGTGCCTTGTTCTTCATTATCTGTAGCATCTCATAGGCCACCTTGGTTTACTCGCAGATTGTCTAATCTTAAAAATGTGAAAAACAGACTACATAAAAAATATAAGAGGACTGGACAACCAGCGGACCATTCCCGTTATTTAATCGCTCAGTCAGACTTTCTTCTTCACAATTCTCAGTGCTATCAAAATTACCTAATTAGGTGTAAAAATGAATTTAAGGACAACCCTAAGCAATTCTTTTCATTCGTCAACTCTAAACGTAAATCTTCATCTTTTCCATCCTCTCTTCGTTATAACACACTCACCGCCAGCAACGACTTGGACATTTCCAATTTATTCGCTGATTTTTTTCAATCAACTAAAATATTTCAACTATCCCTAAACCATAGCTTTTTTCCTGATATCTGGAAGGAATCCTTTATTTTACCTCTTCATAAAAAAGGATGTAGATCTGAGTGGGATTGCTAAACTTTGTGCCATACCCAAGCTATTTGAATTAATAATAACTACTCAGCTGCAGCACCAGTGTAGCTCACTTATGTCTCCATCACAGCACGGGTTTATGAAGCGCCGGTCTACATCAACAAATCTTCTCGAATTTACTTCCATAATCAGAGACGGATTCAAGCTGAAAAATCAATCAGATGTTATCTTCACCGATTTTAGCAAGGCATTTGATTCAGTTAATCACCTTTTGCTTTTAAAAAAATTGTACCTCTTAGGCTTCCCTAACCCCTAAATAAACTGGATTTCAATGTACTTGTCAAACCGCACACAGAAAGTCTTATTTAACAACACTCTCTATAAACATGTTAACGTCACTTCCGGAGTTCCCTAAGGTAGCCACCTTGGACCCTTGCTTTTTGGTTTATTTATAAACGACCTTCTTTCTGTCATTGTGAACTCTAAAGTTTTGATGTATGCTGACGATGTCAATATCTTTATGCAACTAAAGGACCAGGACTCACATTTCTTATTACAAAATGACATAAACCACCTATATTCTTGGTGCACCAACAATTTGTTGAACCTTAACCCCTCTTAATGTTGTTTTATGTCTTTTTACCGTTCTACCCCATTTATGGGTAACTATTGTCTTGGCCCGCACAACCTCGAGCGCATACATGCAGTGACAGACCTAAGCGTTTTATTCAGCCATAACATGAACTTTTCGGATCACATTGGCATCATCGTTAGCAAAGCGAAAGGGGTGTTGGCTTTTGTTAAGCGTTGGTCTAAAGAGTTTGATGACCCTTACACCACTAAGCTTCTTTTCGTCTCACTTGTTCGACCAATACTCGAGTATTGTTCATGCTTATGGTCTCCGCAGTATGCAATTTACCAGGACCTCATTGAGTCGGTGCAGAAGCAATTTCTCCTGTTTGCCTTACGTGGATTAAACTGGGAACCCCACCGTCGTTTGCCATCGTATGTGGATAGGCTCCGCCTTTTAAGCCTACCGTCTCTACAGGATCGTAGAACCTGCCATGGAGTTATGTTCCTTCATAAACTAATACATGGGCACACTGACTTTAGTTTTCTTATAAGTCAAATTAAATTTTCGATCCCTTCTAGACCTACACGACAGTTCTGGCCAATTTTCTTACATATAAGTAGATCTAATTTTGAATCTCACGACCCGTTTCGTATCATATGTATGCTTTATAATTAGTTATAGCTTTTGTTAAATTCTGAGGATTCCATGTTTGTTAATTTTTCTAATATTTTGCAATACTTATCGTCTCAACAATTGCTAATCTTTGCCTCGGCCCAATTGGTGTGAGTCGGAGCACATCGTAAAAATACTCTCCTAATTTGGACGGAGGCTAGATTAGGATTAATATTCTTTATTATGTTGATCTTTATTATATGTTGTTCTTTATTATATAAATACAAGTACAAATATAGGTACGACGTGGTTTCATGAAGCGGCGTTCTAGACCTCTAGAAAAGCAGTTGATGATGTTTGTACTGACTTCAGGAAAGCGATTGATACTGTAAATCATCTTTTGCTCTTGGATAAACTTTTCCTAATATGTCTTCCTGACCTCTAGGTATTTGTCGAATCGAACTCTCCGAGTTTTATTTATTTCTACTTCCTTTATAGTAGCTCATGTCTCTTCTGGTTTTCCTAAAGAGAGTCATCTGTGCCCATTTTTTTTTTGGTTTGTGTATCAATGATCTTCCCCAGGTAATTACGTTTTAATGTACGAGGACGATGTAAATATTTCCTTATCTTTTCATGGTATGGCTGGGTTAGGTTAAATAGGCTGCTCTGCAAAGACCGAGATCACCAAGATTTCTTTTGGCCCATTGTGATGGTTAAAAAGGGGAAATGACACTGGCGAATGAGAAAAATGCGAACACATTCATAAACAGAATACGGACAGAGAGCTTTTAAATGCTTCACTTTGATGGTTGACTTACAAATTTAGAATTCAGCCGTCGTCTCTGCTACCATTGCTGACCCTTGCCTGAAGCTTATTTAAATAGATGCAACTGAAGATAGATAATCTATCAACAGTTACTTCACCTCTTGATACACTGCCATTTGAAAGTGGGATTGTTATACAAAAAACTGGTCAGCCAAATGGTCACAAAAGAGGCGCCATCTTTTGGTCAGATTGGGAAATCACTCAGGTAGCAGAGTTCGAAGCGAAAATTAAATTGTGTGAAAATCACTTATGGCCCTCTTCTGGTCTAGAAAATTTGTTTAGCTTAGATATTCAAAATATTATCCCAAAATGATTTTTCAAAATTCGGATTACTTTCGGAGATACATATAGCCATTTTAGTGACCCAAGGTGACCCAAATTTCCTAGCAACTGCAAACTTTAAACTCGTTTTTCTCGAAACCACGTGGTTCACACCTTTTCTCAAGTTCTACTGGACCGATTTTGATGATGTAGGGCTTAATGGACGCTGAATTAACGTGGCTAAGGCCCAAACATCAACTATAGAAATATTTTTTTTTCCAAACCCGATTTTTCATTTTTAAATGGCTGCAACTTTTACAAATTCAATTTTTTTCATGATTCTGCTTCGGTCCATAAAGGCATTCATACTAACCAGTTTTCCGTTTTGCTTTCTGATAATGGTGACTCCCGGAAACCATCAACATATCATTTTTTACTCTACTTTGAAGACCTTGAACTTTTTGGGTAGCCCTCGCATTCACAAATTTTTAATTTTGTCTCGTTTTTAATGAATTTAGCAACCAAATACAAAAAAAAGAATTAAAAAATATCTTTTCCCGATTTCTTTTCACAATTTACACCTTTATTTACATGTGTAAATTATTCTAGCTGCAAGGTATATATAAACTTCGTTCGAGCCGAACTTAGCTTCCCTCTATTTTTTTTTAAGATTTGATGCGATTTGCTGAATCAGTTAAAATATAATGCTACCCTTATAAAATTGGGAGAAAATCATAACCTACTTTTATACACATAAACAATTAAACTATTACCATTAACCATTTCGCTTGTACCATTTCTAGGTCATTGCCTTCCTGCGTCAACCAAATATTTTGGAGATTTTGCGCGAGCGACAGGGTCAGCACACGGTGTCCCGCTCGTTGCGAGAGAAAATCAATATATTGAGAGTTGAAGGAGTTCCAGCCTTAGAGCGTCTGGGTCATGACCTACAATTGACCATATTGCTCAGGTGAGTTGTATAAAATTCCCCCAAAGTCCTCCACTGCACTTGACGTAAAGAGGGCAGGCCACTCTTTTGTTGTGGGTCGGCGTCCTGCTTCAGTGCCCCCCTACACACTACATGTGCGCAGTTTTAATTGCTTTTGAAACTTGCTGTGAAGGTTCTTCGCTAATTTTTCAAACCACCTCCACGATTCGAGCACCGTCAAGGCCACAAATTACTCCCCAAGCCATTTAGTGTCCAATATTTATTGTCTAATTGCCCGTATTTTGTGCACCAAAATGAACACTGACTCAACTGAACTCAACCACAAATATTGAGGAAATATTCACATGCAGTTTGGCATGGCCTTAATCTTAATCTCTCAACTAAGCTGAGATTTGTGGATTAAGCCATTAAATTGCATTTCAATTAGGCGAAAAATGATTGTTGCGCTTCATTGCATTCCCAAATAGAAGTGCCAATTGAGCGGTGGAAAGGGAGGGAGTGCTGGGTGGGGATTCGTTGTATGGAAGTTAAGACATGTTCAATGCGACTTATTATAAATTTAAATTGGATAGTTTAAGTTGGAAGCCTCAGGATATACCTGATACCAATGTTGTTTTTTGCAAGTCAGGGGGTTTTTTTGTGCTTCTTTTTTAGAATAAAAAAAAATAAAAACACATTCTTCTCTTTCTTCCTTGCTCCAAGGAATTTCGAACCCCGTCGGGATTCGTCTTCAGGGCTGTAACATACATATAACAAAAAACTTACAATTTTCTTAGTTTCTGGGTCAAAACATTAAACACATTAATGTATTCAATACACCTGATAACTCCCAAAATGTCATGAAATTAACCAGCGATTTAACAGTGGATATGTATATATATTGCTAATTTAAGTTGCTATAGAGATTCTTAATGGGATTCTGGTTCGGACTTAATGCTAGTCAGTACAAAACAGCAATTTTTCTGTTTTTAAAGAATCCTTTAGTAATCCTTGCTCTATGTATTGACGCATTGTCCAGTTGAAAAGTCTAGACATCGCCATTCAAGTTTCTAGCAAACTCTATTAATACGATATCTGGAAGGGTATTTACATTTCGGCATTCATTCTGGTTAAGATGAAGCATAAAGGAATCGTGCCTTTGTAGCAAAACGAAGCCCAAATCATCCCACTTCCGTCTCCAAAACCTCTTTTGAAACTGGATCACCCAACTTGGCGCATATCTCTCCAATATTTTTTGTACATAGTTGTATAAATGGAATTTGTCACTAAAGGTGACTTTTTGCCACTCTTCACCCCAATAATCCTTTTTTGAGCCTTCATGTGCTGCTGTAAAAGTTCTGCTGCAGTTTTCGGGTCTCTTGAAGGACACTCAGTATTCAATACTCAGTACTCGAAACTAAGTAACGTATACTCATCTTTCGATACTCTATACTAAGTACTTCACCGGCTTGAACTGAACCGAAGTCAGTCTTAATTCCCGAACGGTTTTCATCCCTGAAGTTAGAGGATTCCTTTAAACGAAAGGATATGTTGAAATTGTAATCATAATAATTCTATTATTAATGTTTTAAGAATCTTAGGGAACTACAGGCTCGATAAGTTTAGGAACCGGTCCGCTAATTGAACCCCAGACTACGACAGTTTTGAACAGGAATGCAAACCGCTTCTAAACCGAACCAAACCCAACCGAATCGCCAATTCGTGCTCATAAACCAAACCGCGAATCGAACAGGCATTCTTTAAAAATGATAAACCTAAATGATAATCGCAAATGAATGCGGTTCGGTTCGTTCATTAAATTGTTAAATAATGATATTTTTGAACAAAGAAATCGAAGTTTGTTACTAAAAACAAATACCCTGATATCACTGTGATCATTTGTTGGATATTTAATATCATCTGAAAGATATTAAAATATATATTATCCATTGACCAATTTGATCCTTCTAGTCGCCCTCTTATTTTTATGATTTCATTACTTCCCTGAAAGTTGTAAATTGAATCTTATAGTTTTGTATTTTGGTATCTTCATCGACGCCCTACATTAGGGACCAATATAATCTCTAAGATGCCGAACAGCCATACAATGGTTTTGCAATATGCAGCTATTTTTTTGATGGCGATGAAAATCGCGCTCTCTCCGCTCGCACAAAGTTGAAAGCGTAAAAATCTACAAATTGAACGCGCTTGCTTGTGTGATTAAACACAACGAAGAGAGCGGCTGGCTCTAGAGCGCTCTCTCTCTGGCTTTTAAACAAACTTTCAAGAGAGCCTGGAGCCAGCTCTAAAGCCAGCACGAAAAAATCGTGGGCAAAAAAATCGTATGGCGTTACTCATCTTAGATATTATATTGGTCTTTGCCTACATGCTAAAAATTTAGAACCTGCACATTTTCGGGGTTGCTATGCGTCTTTTCACTTATATTTAGTAAATGTGTGTTCTGAACCACTAAGCTGAACCGGAACCGCTGTTTGATTATCTTTAAAAGATTTTGAAGATTTTTAAATTTTTGCGAACCACTGAACCGAAACAGTCCTAGTCCCAAGTGGCTTTCATCCCTGGTTCCTGAACCATCTTTGGTACAAAGAAACGGGTAACAACTAAAAATCTGCACAAACTTTATGAGAGAGCGCCCTTTGCTTAGCTTTACATCAAAGCTTTCGGGATGACATTTCTTTTTCTTTGTTCTCCTTTCAACACGTTTTCATGCCCCCCTGACAAAAATTTTGAGAAGTAGTCGCCATCATGCCGTCCGAGCAAGAACGTCTTCGTGATCGCGTTGTAAAATTTTACGAAATGCACGCTGACAAAGATAAAGTGTTTACAGTAAACCATTTTACCTAAGAGGGGAAGTCCAAACGCACTATTTATAGTATTTTGTAACGAAAAATAATAAAAAGAGAAGTTGGAAGTGGTCGTAAGACAAACATTATGACCGGCCAAGCCCAACTTTTAAACAACAAAGACAACATAAGTCAACGAGATGCAGCCAGAATTTAATTGCAGCCAACAACACATCAGTAAAGTGCTTAAAAAGAATAATGTTGTTGCCAGAAGTAAGCAAAGAGCATCAAGTTACACACCTGACCAAATACAAACTGTCAAATCTCAATGTCGGTGGATGTGCAACCAATATCGCCTTTTTGCCAATATCTCTTTTGTACCAAAGGAACGGAACCCAACAAACTTGCCTCAGTGTCGTCCAATTGAAGATTTTTTTTTGAAGTCTGAGTGCTGCAGTTTACAAAAATAACTGGAAGGCAAAAATATCAAAGAACTGACCAACAGGATTCGCTTATGTATCCGAAAATACGACCCCAAGGTCGTACAGGCCGCCTGCGGAGACATTTTCCGGAAGCTACGTCGAGTGGCTGATAACGGACCCTTTCGACCAAATCCATTGATGCAATTCTTTTGTATAAATAAACTGTCAAATTTTTATAAAGATCCGTTGAGAATTGTGGTTATTGCGGCATTTTAAAGTTTGTGCAGATTTTTAGTTGTCACCCGTTATAAAAACAGCTAGTTTTAATTTTAATGCTTTTCAAATCACACTCCGCCCCACTTGAATACAGGATAGACATAGATTCGGGGCGGAATTGAACTATGTATCTTTCCAAAAATGTCGGTAATAAGCCTGTTTAGAACGTTTTTGGAAAAAACATACTAATTCCTTGACACATGCAGCTGTATCATGTTAAATTGGCTATCAAGATACCGCATCACTCCAGATCAGGGAGAAAGTTCTTCAGCTGAACACGTCCAGTGTAAACATCAGGTTGCATATTAAGACATCTCTCTTGGCCTGGGATTAAATCCCGCCTATACATAGAAGGGAATCACACTTTTCATGCACCTCACAATGCACAGCAAACGAAACAAAACTGGTTGTTGCTATCGACTTTGAAAGAAACATACGCAACTGTCCCGGCCCTTATAGAATTTGGCAACTGAATTCAGCGGAGTCTCGCAAATATGTGATAAACGGTTCAGATATTTATAAATTTTTCAAATTGTTTTATTAGAGAACACGCCCCAAAACAGCTGCGCGCGAAATAAAATTGAATTCTCCCCCTAAAATCTTAATCCCCTACCAAGCAAAAAAAACAACAAAATTTAACCCAATTTCAAGTTTAGAAAATCGAACGAAAATGAAGCTTTATTTATGGGCAAAACAAAAAAAAGCAAGGCAGAACCTTTAAATTTCAGCTGAGCATGTGAGTTGGGGGTGTGGCGGTGTCGTCATTATTCTTCTCGTTGAACTTCATCATCGTCACAACTGAAGTTGTATTTTAAAAACTGTATTGGTTTTCGCTTTTGGAAGACCACATAGAAGACAAATTTTGTTGTCGTCGCGCTTGGTTTACAGTTCATTGGGTCTGGTCTGGGTCTGGGCTTGGGTTCGGGTTTGGGTGATAGGGTATTATGCGCATGCGTGCAGTGTTGTTAGTTTTGAAACAGTAAACAGCGTTTGTGTTTTTTTTTTTCGCTTCCGTTTTGGGGCGTGCTAAATGACCAGGCGTGGCCGCCCAAGGAGTGCTGGCGAGGGGGGAGGAAGAGCACACAATTATAACCATGACCAACGCCATACAGTCGTCACTCTCTCATTGTTAATCGCAATCAATGTGCACTCGAAGTGAGTCAGTCCCGCACAGTCGAAAAAAGAGTAGAAGCCGCAAAGCCATTCAAGCAGCAGCTGACACTGCACAGTGGTTCCTGTCCGATGGAGGAAGGCTCCAAAAAAAAATTGAAGTAAAAAAATTGAAAAATTGTAGTATATAAAATAATTTATGCTCGTATTGAAATTTGCAGAAAATTATGCATTTTAAGAAAGTGGCCACATAGAGAACGAATTTAAGGTAAAAATAATTTAAAAAAGAATTTAATAATAACACTAGGGAACAAGGTTCACTTTATAGATGACTTAGTGGTGGTGATTCTAAATGATTTTCGTGTGCTGTTTCTTGATACTCTGTACCAGAGGTACACAGAGTATATTAAGTTTGTGCAAAAGTGTCCGTCTGTCTGTCCGTCTGTCCGTATGAGCAAACAGATCTCAGAGATGTTAAGAGAAAGAGGTTTGACATGTATAGAACATATTTTTCTTATACTTGCAGGCAGATCTAGTATATTTTCCCGCCCCCGCAATAGCGAAAAAACTTCATATCTCCCACAGTTTTATAGATAGAAGGTTCGAACCTTCTGGACATATTTAGTATTCGGGCTTCTTTATTAAGATCGGATGAACGATATTCGAGTTATAAGGAAAACATACAATTATGGGCAGTACCGGTCGCAACGGTGATAGGCAGCACTTCACAGGTACAGAGTATGCTATAGTCGGGCTTCACCGACTATCTTTCTTGTTTTTAAAGGGGTATTGCTGCTTGGAAGGCTGTTTTTTACCTTTTAAAAAAAAAATCTTATTTGAAAACGGAAATAGTTATATAAATTCTGTTTTTTTTTTTCCTTTGTACGAGGGCTCTTCAAAAAGTTGTCGGCCTTCAAAGTTGGACGTCCAAAAAGAAGGTATGCTGCTGGCGGCGCGGATAACTCCACTTCGGATCATCTGAAATGGAAAAAGTAAACGGCGTTAGATTCAGTACAGATGTAATTCGTGCCCCTATTTCAATCAAAATTTTGCGATTTTTTTATACAAAATGGCGGCCCTTGTTCGATTTTGTGCTGATTGAAATAGGGGCACGAATAGTGACAATTCTGAGACGATTGCACTTTGTTTTATTAAAATCAGAACTACGGGCGCAATCAGTGCCGTCAGCTCGAAAAAATGTGGTTTCGGGATATTCGCGCTTAAAGTTTGCAGTTGCTAGGCAAATCTGCGTCACTTTCGGTTATTAAAATTTTGGGCTATATCTTCAAATATATTTCGAATTTCAAAAAAAAAAAAAAGAAAAAATCCTTCTCAAATATCCAAGCTAATATGCAAAAAAAAAAGGAAAAAAATAGTTTATTTTAAGGTTAAGAAATAGAACTTAACAATAGTCAAAACAAAAGTACAGGTTCCGCACAAAACGCTTCTTAAAAGGTCAAAAATTTGACACAAATGATGGACCAGTTCAAAAAAACAGATTCGTGTTTAGCACGCAAAAATCATCTAGAACCACCAATTAGCTAAGTTGATAAAACTTTAATTTTGTAGCCTTGTGCATTTGCGTCAAACTTTAAGCTTCATCATAATTCAGTCAAGTTATAATCGGTCATCGCAACACGCAAATTGTCATTTCAGTTTTTTAAATAGCAAACGAATGTGCTTTAAACCTTAGAAAAAATAATTTTTATTGAAAAATTATGTCTTCAACGAAAAATTGTACTGCATTTTAGATTGTTTAGTTATGGCAATCAAATAGTTCTTATATTTCAGTTATCAAAACCCCAATAGCTACTTAAAATCAGGGCTGAAATCCGGTTCAGAGTCGCACAGAGTGAACAGAGACAAACAATTTTTTTTCCGGCCGAACCTGAACTGGAGCAAAAAACAATATAAAAAGGGCTAAGCTCAAAAAAATATGTGCTTCACCTTGAATTTGGTTTTCTAGGTTTTTTTATTTTTATATTTATTTAAGATTCGCACCCTTCGCAAGAAGTTTCGAACTCTTCTTCGATTGGAAAATCTTAACAAATCAGGACTTGACTGCGTAACGCGTTGGAAATCGACTTTTAAAATGTGCTGCGACAAAATGCTCTGCAGATATAAACGAGTTATTCTTAAAGCAAAGTTGGCGACGCTTGTCGAGCACATTTCGCTGTTCACACAGACTCGAGCCGAGCGCATGCCGAGGATTAGCTCAAGAGAGTAAAAAAGCGTGCTCTTTGCTTTCAGCCGCAGACCAGCGGTCGACGAGGGCAGATCAGAGCTGGGCTGCGTCGCTTTAATTTCGCGCACCAATAAACTCTCACTTTTCGGCCTCGCTCTTCTTGACAAACCCTGCCTTAAAGTCATTAAAGTGGGATTTGGCTGAAAATTATAAGAAGCGCAACTCCTTCCCAGCGATTTCTACTGGACTTGGTAAACTTGTCGCACAACAGTGAAATTGTATTAGCTGTTCCTGCAACACAAATATCAGTCGACCGCGCTTTTTCTACTCGTAATTTTGTCTTATCCAGCCAAGGACCCAGTATAGATGAACAATTACTGGAAGAGGCATATAAATGATTAACTTAAACTAAGCCCCAAATATTATATTCAAAATTGAAAATAAATTTGATCTGCCTGCAAGTATAAGAATTTTTTCTCCCATACCTGTCGAACCTCTATCTCTTCCCATCTCTGAGATCTGTTTGCTCATACGGACAGACGGACATGTTTGCACAAACTTATTATACTCTGTGTACCTCTGTACAGAGTATAATGATTAAATTTCTTTCAATTTACATACATTTTTTCTAAATTAACGAACAAAATTGTGACTGAACCCCGGTTCGAACCTGAACCTGGGTTCAGCAACCTTCTGAACCCGCTCCGTGAACCCGGAGTGAACCCCTCCCGATTTTTAGGAGGTTTGCAGCCCTGCTTAAAATGATTTATTATTTTTTCTATTAAGGCCCAGACGGACTCACGACTTAAGTAATTTAGCTTACGCCACCACATATTGCGTCAGCGTAGACAATGTGACCAGACTTAACAAATAAATTACGCCGATGCATCGCGTTGTTTCAGGTTCATGGCATTTTTAAATTAGCCGGTGGTGGGTCACACTACTCAATTCGCTGTGTATTGTTTTGATGATGATGATTAGAAAGAGCCTCTCCCGCAAAGCCTTAAGTCCAGTTGGGCAATCAGCAACTGTCACATATTGGTAGAAATTTTAGTCAATTTATCCAAAGTGTTAGTCTTTCACATATGGTACCAACCTTCTTTTTAAAAAAGCACGGCCACTTCACTTCACGCCTTGTTAACAAAATTGAAGTCCGAATGCTTGGGGTGGGATAAATCCCAAATGTCATCCCGATCTCTCACCCCCAAAATCAGCGCAACCTTCTCTTTATTCGAAAAAAAAATCTTAAAGCGGCCCTTTTGTTTTGGCTTCTTTGCCATTTTTTTCCGAATTTAAATTTTTTATAATTTTGGTAACTCTAGCTGATCGATGGCTTGCATGTAGAGTAACAGCGAGTATCATTTATTGCCATCAATATTGCATCAGCTGCTCAACGCAAAATAAGGCCCATGCCTATTAACATAGAGTCCACGTATGTGCTGTTAAACGCTGTTAGGCTCTGTAAAGCGCTGTTAAGCGCAAGAAGACTTTTTTAAGTCCGTCGTGCACAATTTTAAGTGCAAGGAATTCGTTACGCCAGCTTCTTCTTCACTCAATTTTTGTATGAAACTTCTCGTTACGTCGTAAGTCCGTCAGGGCCTTTAGCAAAAACGATTGCGGTGGCGCAGGAGTGAATTTGATTAGTCCCCATTCCGAATAAATTAAGAACTTGTTTTTCAACATCTTTTGAATGTATCAATTAATGGGATTCAAGTCCATTTTAAATATTCAAGTTTTGGTTTTAGCAAAGAATACAATTTTCAAAGAAAAGTTTTCTTATTTTGGGCTAACTTCAACCACTGTGCTCTGCGTTAGATTACGATTCTTTGGCTGTCGGCGGCGTGCGCACAGCACAGAACGTTTCAAAAAGAGTTCGGGCCCAGCCATTCGGCTTGCACTTGGCGTCGATCGTTTACTGCCAATGCATACGACGAAAATAGAAATAAAATATTAATTAAATAATTTTCTTTGGCGCTTTAATTTCGATTTCATTTTTTGGTTTGCGTATTTATCGGTTAGGCGTTAGACAAACGGCACCATTCTGTGTCGGACACTCGCGGACCGAGCATAGAAATTCAAATCCAAATCGAAATTGAAGTCGCCCGCCAACCCCTAGCAGGCAGGCAGACAGTTGCCAGTTGCGCGCTTCTTTATCTATGACTCCAAAAACAACGCCGGTTCCGTTTTACGTTCGATTAGCGGTGTAGCTTCTTCTATCCAACAGAAGCAATTCAACAGTCCGCGAGCGTGCAAGTCGCAGAATAATATTTGTTTTTGTTTTTTTTTTGTTTTTGTTTTGTGAGTGCCGAAAATCCCAATCCGAAAATAATCGGGGAAAACTATTATGGTTAACTATTTAATGCTGAAAGCTTTGGGAGCACAAGCAAAATGGGCTTTCTGTCCAAGGCTGCCTACATCGTTTGGGCCGTGTAAGTGTGGTGTGGGGTGTGTGGTATGTGTGCTTCCCGGAGGAGGGGCCCTTACTCATTATTGTTATTGTTTGGTCACAGTAATTAGGTGTCGTCTAAACAATTTCATCACTTGTCGTTAACTTCACTCGTCAGTTGAAAATTTTGATAAGATTTGAAGCATTTGAAAGCTTACAAAGGATAAGTGTAACAGCTTTAAGTTGAAATAGTTTACATTATTGTGGAATTTACTTGTAAAGTAAAAGAGAAGATGGTGAGAAGAGAAGTGGGTGAAAGATGGTTTATTTAGTCTCCCAGTTTCAGTCCTAGATATAAAGCGGGCTGAACTGGATGTGTCCAGAGGTTAACTGGTGTGAGCTGAGTGCACTCATTAGCTATTGTTTAATTAATCCTGTTGAGGAAACAGCAGTTCCCCGAACGAAGCTGTCTCAATGTGGTATGATGGGGGTATGGCTTTAAAGCATTGTTGCTAAACAGAAAACCTGAACTAATTTTCAAACGATTTGCCTTCGTGTTTTTATGATTAACTGCCTTAATTCTGAATGAATTTAATATTGTTTTTTCATTTTTTGCTAACCCAGAACTTGACAATTTCACTGAGACAAATATCAATCTAAAACAAGGAATACTTTCTTCGATTCGAAATTAGAGAGGTTTGTTTATAAGTATGTGTTTAAAGAGAGATTGCATGCTTTTTTCTGTTAGTTCTCTTTAATCTGATTCTTTACCTTATCTGAGCAATACTTATGAGAATACACATGTTCGGTTCAAAAAATATTTGTGCTGGAATTTGGTACACTTTTCGCACACAAGTTCTGAAGACTTCTTCAAAATACAGTAGAGCTAATCAGGGCTACAATGCACAGTACGTTCAAGTGGCCCTTACGACACCAAGCCGAAGCCTGTTACGCGCGAACCCCAGGCAAAATAGCAGCCCACCTCCCGCCCAACCGACCGAGAGGCGCAGCCGCCAACGTGCGACACGAAAACCGGATCGAAAAGTACAAAATAATGTTAAGTACGGGACAAATGAGTTAAAATAGAGGTTTTTAAAGCAAGAAGAGAAAGTTCCGAATTGATTAAGCGGTGGAGTTTGTTGTAATCAGCACAGAGGACACGAAACGGATCATGCAAGGCAAATCATGCAAGGCAAATTTACAAATGGTTAAGGTTCATTTGAGGTTCAAGGTTTTTGGACGAAGGTTTTGGTTCGAACCTTGGTTTTACACAATATTAATAACAGAAAAAAATCTATAAATTTATTTAGTAATCTATTTAATCTCATGTGTTCTACAAATTGCTTTCGACCTAAAAACTACAGAAATCGTATGGGAATTAGTTGTTTTTGGATTGGAAGCGATTTGTAGAACACATGAAAATATTCAAAATATAATTTAGTGTGAAGTAAAATTCCATTTCGTAGTCTACAAATGTAAAATACTACCAATGTTATGTAAAGCTCTTCTTTTCTGAATCATTTAATAAGCTTTAGTGTCAACGATCTTTAAAAACATAGGATATTATGGATAGAGATTCCATAAGTTATTCTGAACGTTTTTCTAAATTGATGTTTTATTGAACTTCCTTCCAGATAGCAGAAATCGCTAGTGCATAGGTCGAAGCTTTTCATGTCGATTACTTTTTTTGAACCGAACCGAAATTTAAGGTTTGGAACAGGTTCAGCTTTTATTTTTAAAGAGGTTCGGTTCAAAGTTCGGTTCACAGTAAAATAAATGTCGGAATTCCGGGTTCGAACCGGTTCTAACCCGGGGGTTCTTATTCGGGAGGGTTATGGTATAAATTGCAAAAAAAAAAAAAAAACACTTTTTAACACTTTTTTTGACGGAACTACTAAATATTTTGAAATACTTTCATTAAATCACTGTTCAGTGACATTTGAAGTATTTTTATGAATTTTTGTACAAAAAAATGTCGAGAAACAACGGAGTTACATCCACTTCAGGTGTCATGAATTGTACCGCTTACAGTAACCCGGTTTAAAAATCGTAGCATCATCTGAAACACATGGGATTAGAAAAAATTAGTTGTTTAGAAGTATACCTCCCAGCCAACGAGGCCTTTATATAAAAAAATTTTTTGAAGCCTAAAAATGCGCCATTTTGTTGCTGTAAAATCGGCCAGAAGCAAAAAATCAATAAAAGGGGATTGTTAGCTGGTAGTCAAATATATTCAAAAGAAATGTGTAAAATTTCAAACAGATCGGTGCACAAATTTTCGAGTTATCGTGGTCACCAACTTAAAAAATGTCGTTTTGAGAAAATCGCGTTTAAAGCTATAGCTCGACCGCTTTCGAAGGGGCTGGCCATTTGACTTCATATCTCATTCAGTAAAACTCCAAATGAGTTAAAATTTTAGGACAACATTTCGATAAAAATAATAAAAAATCGATTTTTGTTTTGCTAAACCATAACCCCCCTTAAAGTGTTTAGAAATACGTTTTCATATTTTACACTTAATCCCGCTCTTAGGAAACCATTTAGTTTTGATTTTAAAACAAAAACAGCTTGCAAGGAAAGAGATTGCAGTATTGTAAAAGGTGATTTTTTAAGGGGTTAGGTGGGTTTCAAAGGCTCAAAACAGGTCCATTTTTACGAATTTTTTTTTTATTTAACCAACAAAATATTTTATTCCATCAATTTACCATATAAAAGGTATATATTTTATAAGTAAATTTTCATTGAAAAATATTAAAAATTAAGGCGTGGACACGTCCCGTGACCCCTCAAAAAAAAGTACCCTCGGTGTAGTCAGGATAACTCAAGACAGATTCATCTGAAATGCAAGAACCGAAAATTTTCTGTCAGTAGATGCTTAAAGCTCGTGCTTGAATGAAGGAAAAAAAATCCATTTTTGGCAGCGTTGAGTACAAAAAAACCCTCTTTTTGAGTAAAATTTGCACCCTTCATGGCCTTGAAAAATCACTTAAAATAGAACAAAAAAAAATCCTTCGTTCAAGCACGAGATAATGTTATTTTAAAGAAGAGTGCAACATTTGAAAGAAATCGGTTCATAAGTTTTCGAGAAATCGTGACTACCGATTTCAAAAACGTAGTTTCGAGAAAAACGCGATTAAAGATTTACATTCACGCTGACATAGCCTGATGGGTAGGACATCCGAAGGCTATATCTCTTAGAATATTACTCAGATCGTTTTAAAACTTTGAGAGAATATTCTAAGCATATTGAATTAGAAGATAAGCAAAAAAAAATATCGATTTTTTGAAATTTTGAAACCCACCTAACCCCTTAATGTTTGAAGATTATTTCATGCAAATGTTGACCGTGACACTGCCTCAAATGGTCCATCCGCTTAGTCCAATTTTGGCATACTCTTTCCAACATTTCTCACGAATAAATGCTTCAATGTTGTCTTCCAATGCGTCAATTGAAGCGAGCTTGTCTGTATAGACATGAGCTTTAACATAGCCCCACAAAAATAGTCTAAAGGCGTTAAATCGCACGATCTAGGCGGCAATTGACCGGTCCCGAACGTGAAATAAAATGTTCACCGAACTCCCCTTTCAATAAGTCCATTGTTGTGCGTGCTGTGTGGCATGTGGCACCGTCTTGTTGAAACCACATGTCATGCAAGTCAAGCTCTTGCATTTTGGGCAAAAAAAAGTTGGATATCATCTCACGGTAGCGCTCACCATTCACAGTTACGTTACGATTCGCATCATCTTTGAAGAAGTACGGTCCAATGATGCCACCAGCCCATAAACCGCACCAAACTGTGACTTTTTCTGGATGCATTGGTAGCTCTTGCAATGCTTCTGGCTGATATTCACTCCAAAATCGACAATTCTGCTTATTTACGTACCCATTGAGCCAAAAATGGGCTTCGTCGCTGAACACAATTTTTCGGTAAAAAAGTGGATCTTCGGCCAACTTTCCAAGAGCCCATTCACCAAAAATTCTACGTTGCGGTAGGTCGTTCGGCTTCAATTCTTGCACCAGCTGTATTTTGAAAGGCTTCACACCTAAATCCTTCCGCAAAATTTTCCACGTTGTTGAGTAACAGAGGCCCAATTGCTGCGAACGGCGACGAATCGATAATTGATGGTCATCATTAACACTGGCCGATACAGCTGCGATATTTTCTTCAGTTCGCACTCTACGTAAGCGTGTTGGTGGTTTAATGTCCAACAATGTAAATTTGGTGCGAAATTTAGTCACAATAGCCCGAATAGCCGCTTCAGTGGGTCGATTAAACTGACCATAAAATGGAAGAAGCGCGCGATGAACTTTCTTAACAGAGCACGCATTTTGATAATAAAATTCAATAATTTGCAAGCGTTGTTCGTTTGTAAGACGATTCATGGTTAAATTATAGACCAAACTGAAGATGTTTGACAGTGAAACAAAACACGAAACGTGCGTGAGCTGTTTAAACCAGTGTTGCCAAAAAGATAATAGCTAAAAAATCACCCTTTAGTACAGCTGTCATAGAAAAGTAGAGTCGGAAAAGTAGTCTAAGGGCCGCTCTCTCATGTTCCTGCACTTGCATAGCTCATACTCAAAATGAGCAGTGCAAATTCACCAAATCCACCTAGATTTGCAAAAACAGGAACATGAGAAAACGGCCCTTAGTTAGAAAAGCTTTATTGTTTTCAATGGAAATGTCTTTCAAATTGGTATTTATTTATTTTGTATGCTTTCGCACAATTTTAAAAAGTTTCGTCAAAATCGGATGACTATAGAACCCGGTGTGGCTCAGCGGCTACTGTGTGCGTAATGAGTGTAGTAGTGTGTGCAATTAGTAATGAAAAGTTTTTTTCTTTGAAAAACTTACACACCCGGTCACCTTCACTGCTGTTGGCTCCAGTTTTCGGAGTAATTAGCCATGAAAAAGCTTCTCAAACTGCCGTACGGACTCGGCGTTAAACTGTAGGTCCCTTTCTCTTGTGCGAAAATTAGAAGCGCTCAAGCCAAGAGATTGAGGAGAGCTCGGCTTTGGCCCTTTGGGGCTGTGTCAGGCCATTTTACATAGAATATATTCAAGCTGCAAGGGTACATAAACTTCGGTGGAGCCGAAGTTAGCTTCCCTCTATTATTTCTTTGTCAAAATCACCCACAATAAATCTGTGGATAAACAACCAAGTTAGTAGCAACCGAAACAGCCCCTAGTCTATATATATTTTATTGTTCCGCTGGACTTTAGACTGCTGTTTCTTTTTCTCAATGTATGTAGTCTAGCGTAAGCTTTAAATTTCATATATTCTCATGTGTCTGCCCACACCAATCTTGTACATCCTGTCTTTGGATGCATCCGCATTCCTTTGTTTACTGCATTCCCGCCTGCATTGCACATTTTTACTTTGTCATATGCATTCTGCATAATAGCAGGCTTTCCCACGTTTTGCTCTAATATGCGCCGCCACCCAGAATATGTTGATGAATAAAGACTCTTAGAGAGGTTTAGGGTTGCCGGAATGCCAAGGCAACAAACTGTACAAATTGTAGACATTTATAATTTGTGTGAAATATTTGTTGCCTGGTGGAAGTCAAGTGGTTCGATCATATTGCATTGGCAATTGAATGCTTCTAACAACAAAGAACACAGCAGGATCCAGCTTACAAATTCTGCTAGCAAGTCTAATGTATCCTTTGTTATAGCTATATGGGCTTTGCTAAGCTCTGAAAGGATAGTTTTTTAGAAGCTCTTTACAACATTTCCGAACCGAATTTGCTTCTATCAAAATAATAATTTCCCAATTTTCAAATGGGGTTAAGGCTTCTTTATCACCAGTAGCCTTATCAGCTTTATCGTCCTATCGCCACCCCAATGTTTTCCACACTTCCACCAGCTTGTGCTTGCAACTGCAGTAACAGAGTAACATTAACAAAAGCCCCCAGTCAGTCGCTCGCCATCGACTTTGTTAGATGTTTCAAATCGCTAGTAAAGATATTGAAAATACATTTTTATTTTTTTGTTTGTTTGTTTTTGTTGTCTCGATTTACTGGTGCGCTAATTGGATATCCATTTAGGCCAGACTCTTTACAACCCCAAAAAGATCAAACCCTTGAAATGGGTCTGTTTTCAAAGTTCGTCTACAGCTACAACATGTGGGACAAGTAAGTGGTGTAGTGACTGAGTGAGTGAGTCAGTTGGCCAGCATAAAAGTCAGCGACTTCACTTTACTCATATTCCAATGCTCACGACAAATGAGAAAAATATTTAGCATAATTTGTTATGTTCGTGCATTATCATGTGTCTGCTGAATGTGAAATGAAATTGGAGATGATGAGGATGATGATGTGGGTGTTAAACAATATATTGTAGTAACTTTGTCAGCCTAGCTAAGTAAGGGGGGTTTGCAAATCGTCTTACAGAAGACTTGTCACTGAACTTTGTTTCGGCAGAATTTTGATTGGCCTCCAGCTCTAGGTGATCACGCCGGTAATTATAAACAAAACGGGAGCATAATGCATGCAGAAGGGACGTGTCTCACGTTCAATGTTTTTGTAAATACAGCCAAAAGCTAGACAAATTCTTAGGGATTTAAGTGAAGGGAGGTTTATTTGACGTAGTCTTTGCTCATAGGGAGGTAAATGCCTGCTGGTGTCCCAGTTTAGGGCACAAAGACAAATAAAAAACGGTTTCAGAACTTATTCAATGTGATCCAGGCAGTCGGTGCATCCCGCCCCTGCAATCAAAGAATACTGTATCGGCGATACTTTTTGAACAAACCTCGTATGTTCGATCTAACGGTTCCACATTAATAGTGTATTCGTAGAGATTAGAGTTAGGTTCTGCCCAAAATCATGATACATATTAAACTTAGCACTATTGAGGGGAAGACTATTAATCTACACCATCGGTGGGCACGGCCTTGCTCTTTTTGCTCCGATTGCTCCCATGAGAAGGCAGCGCCACGCAGATGCATTAAAAATTGCTTCGTCATCTCACACAAGGCAGCCGAATTCGAAGCGAAAACAACAACAAATCTATTGCGTATCGTGGCGACCGAGGCGACTGCAAAAACAAATACATGCAGTGTGTGTCTGGCTGGTTGTTGTTTTTGTTGGACTGCTCACAAAAACAAATTTCGTGTCCACCAATGATCTACACCATCGATGTTCCTCCATAGCACCCAGGGGCCGAGCGCAATCGGCTTTTTACACGCACACGTGCCGTGCGTATGCCGATGCCCAGACGTCCAGCAGGGCAGTTCAAAGCCGGGCTGTGTCGCTTTGATATCGCACACCAATACACTCTCACTCGCGTGTTGGGTGGCTCACGGCTTGCCGCGCCGCTGGCACGGTCGTGGGTTCGTCCCGCCTCGGAACATCTAATGAAAAAATGTTTTTTGAATAAACTTTACACCCGGTCACGCCTCTCGCTGTTGGCGCCAGCTTTGTAGTAATTAGCCATGAAAAGCTTCTCAAGCTGCCGTTCGAATTCGGCTATAAACTGTAGGTCCCTTTCTCTTGTGTGAAACGCGACAAGCGCCTTGGGGCTGTGTCCTGAGTGCACAAGCCATTTTGCTTTTACTTTACTTTACTTCTTGAACATCACTGATCTACACCAAGCACTCAGGGAGTTTAGGTCACTTTGCGATCGAAGTGAAAAAAACTGGATCTTCAAATGCCATCATCAGCTTAAATAAGGACACTTAAATAACTAGATGATCCAACCTAGCAGGCAAAGTTGGATGGGAGACCTGCTAAGTATAATTTATGTAGAAATTCAATATGATTAACTGAATCAAAGCTCTTAATGAAATCCGTGTAGACGACATCAGTTTGCATTAGAAACCCCTGATTGAATATTAAACATAATTTGAGTTGGTCGGGAGAAACAGAAGAATAAATAAAGCCTTGCGGGGATGGACTAACAATGGGTTGGAGAGGCAAAATATGCGAATTAATGTCAATTTTGAAATGCAATGAAGCGGCAGAAGCTTCGTTTAGAACGTACAAAATCGTAGAATTGTTATATTAACATTCAGGCATGTCACAAAATTTCACTTCCACTGCAACTTTTTGGAAACCAAATTGATTCTCGCAACACAAAATCAAAAAACATTTTTTTAACCGTTATTCAACATATTGTTGTGCAAGAAAAATTTGTGGTATCCCACAATGATACATTGAACTAATTATATGTTCAACCTACAGAATGTCGCATCCCAGAAGTTTTTTTGACTGTCACACCGTGTAATTTGTATACTTATATGAAATCGGAGAAGCTTCCTTCTGCCTTTTATAACATTTGCACTAACCTAATATACTCTTTTTATACACTTGCAGTGGGTAATTTAAAATTGTCCGGATATCTCCGACCACATTAAGTATATATATTCTTGATCAGCATGACGAGCTGAGTTGATTTAGCCCTGTCCGTCCGTCTGTTTTTATGCTATCAGTCTTAAAGCTCACCTCACCAAACTTTTCAGGAAGTCTTTTGGTATAAATACGCTGCACATTTGTTGGAACCGGCCGGATCGGATGACTATAGCATATAGCTGCCATAGGAACGATCGGTCGAAAAAGAAGTTCTAGTGAGAAAAACTTTTTTTTTTTGATGAAAACGTCCTTATCATTGGCATACACTTATTTTATATACGTTTACACAATTCTGGAAAGTTTTATCAAAATCGGATGACTATAGCATATAGCTGCAGTATGAAAGATCGGTCGAAAAAGAAGTTCTAGTGAGAAAAACTTTTTTGTTTTAAATGGGATCGCCTCCAAATTTCGTAATTTACAGTGTATTATGCTTTTCCATGATTTCACCAAATTTGGTCGAAATCAGACATCTATATAGTATAGATCCCGGAGTGGCTCAGCGGTTAGTGTGCGCGACTGCTGAGCATGAGGTCGTGGGTTCGATCCCGCCTCGGAACATCTAATGAAAAGTTTTTTTCTTTGAATAAAACTTTACAACCGGCCACACCTCTTGCTGTTGGCGCCAGCATTGCAGTAATTAGCCATGAAAAGCCTCTCAAAAACTGCCGTTCGGATTCGGCGTTAAACTGTAGGTCCCTTTCTCTTGTGCTAAAATTAGAAGCGCACAAGCCAAGAGATTGAGAGAGGCTCGGCTTTGGCCCCTCGGGGCTGTTGTCATCTTGACAAGCCGATTTTACTTTACTATAGTATAGCTCCCATAGAAAAGTAAGGTCCAAAAAGTAGTCTTAGTTAGAAAAACTTTTTTGTTTTCAATGGAAGCTGCAAGGGTATACTAAACTTCGGTCGAGCCGAAGTTAACTTTCCCCTATTTGTATGCCATGGGCCCAATCAAAATGGGTTAGAAGGGATTATCTAGTTATACAAATATATGTAACGGAGAAGAAACCATTCTCGGCCTCAACAGCTTTAATGAGGCATCAACAGCTTTAATGAGTTAATGAGCCATTGTGTAGACTGAATGAATTTTAGTATAGCTGGGATCTCTAGCTAGGATGTCTCCGATAGTCTGAGTAGGAGAAGCTGACCCACTGTCCTAAGTCTACCTCTACTTAGGGCGGGGCAATACTGTTTCTTCCTCTGCTTCGTACCTGCAGCTTCTGCAGAACCCATAGTAATTGACGCCTAGGCGTGCAGCGTGTCTGCTGATAAGAGAGTGTCGCGTCATGGTTCACACCAGAAGCGATATGTGTTCCCTTCTGTCACGCAAAAGCGTGGTAGTACGCTTTAGCTTTAATGTTGGCCACGAAAGCCTCGCTACCGCACAGAAGGAAAGGTTCACACTACAGTGATCAGGAAGACGGAACGATAAGTTCAGATTGAGGTTAAAAGAGAAAACACCATAGACAACAAACATAGACGTCGTATTATTTGTCGAACGTCCTTTGTGGTATACAGTAGTCTATATTTAAAGGTAAACCCGCTTGGTCTATAAGTATGGTGGAGTGTCACAAATTACCCCCGTTCCAGGCATCAGATTCGCTTAGTCCTAGGGCTGTTTTGATAGCCAGTTGCTTTGATGTAAGGTCTAGTGGTATGAGGTGAAAAATAGTATTTAGCGGTTCCTTTGGAGTTGTTCGGAGAGCGCCGCTAATACAAATTTCCGCACTTCTCTGTACTTTATGCAGATTGCTTAGGGTTGATTGATTCTCGAGCGCTGGCCATCATAATAGTGCTCCGTAGGGGTTTATGGGGCGGACCCCGACTGTGTAAAGCCAGTGTTCTATGGTAGGGAAAACCCCGATTTGCGGGCTATGATCTTTCTGCATAAAAAAAGAGCAATGGTTGCCTTTTTACGCGTTCGTTTATGTATTCGTTTCAGAAGCTTACTATCCAGAATGACTCACAAGTTTTTGGCATATTCTCCAATTGCAAGGCTTACTCCATTGATGTTTGGGGGGATAAGAACAGGAATTTTGTACCTTCTGGTGAAAAGTCCTAGTTTCGTCTTAGCCAAGCCACAAATAGCTGTCCACTTAGCAAGTGTTGTCGATAGGGACTATAGCCACAAATGTAAGCATAAGGGTTGGTGTATACCATACCCAGATCAAGTTTGTTTCAAATTTGAAAAATGCATATACCATATACATTCGTCTAGAAAATGCATGAAAACACAAAAACTCAAGGGTACAGGGTATTTTGTAGTCGGAGCACTCGACTGCAGCGCCGTCATTAGTTACTCTACGAGTTGCGGGTATGAATATGCAAAAATGGGGATTGATTTTTAATATCCTTATTTTGTCAAAAAACGTTGAAATCTTAGCTCAAGTCAAACGGGGCATGAAATGAATATTCTTTACATTTGTTCTCAATGTTTACCTCTTAACCAATTTCCGGCTTTAACTTCGTCATTATTGATATGCAGTCAGTCCAATGACCCATTGCCCCATATTTGCAAACATATTTGCATAATACAAAGGACCGCGCCCCATTTTATATGCCTATCGCTCAATGCACCCAAATGGGAATTCACTTTAACAATGAGAATCAACAACACAACGCAGTTGCTTTGTGGGTGATGATGATGATGATGTTGATGATGACACCACCACCATCGGCCCATCAGCACCATCCATGTATTAACTTGAGTTAATTGTAATTTCCTGCCAATATAATTTCGTTCAATTTGAAAGTATCTTGACACGGTGTCATTAATTGATCTGTTTCCATTTCGATTCTATACGAAATTGCGAAAGCAATTCGAAAATTAGTCATTTCCGTAGCCAAAAAAAAAAAAACACAAAAATTAATAAAAATTAGGCGTTAATTGCAGGCAAAACTGTTGTCACTCCATAGTTGCGGCCGGGAGCTCAACCCGCCCATAATTTGCGTCATTAATTGGCCAATTTTCAATTTCAAGTTGAAGGTCAGCAAAGTAAACGCACAACAAAAAGCAAATTAAAATTATAGATTAGCTATTTATTCTAATCCAGGCTAAGAGAAAAAGTCTTTGGTTGTTGTTGTTTACTGCCGTGTTCTGACCACAGCCCAGCAAGGTTAATCAGAAAATTCTTCCGCTTATTCAAATTTGAAATGCATTGCAGCTAAATGAACAATTCTTGAGAGACTCGTATGACATATGAGGCGAATAATTTGCCACTGATTGACCTTTGCTTTGAGTCATCTTTTGTGATATATATTGTTTGAGTTAATATCTATTATTATGGCTGGGTGAGATATTGTGGAGGTAGCTCATCAATGTTATGCTTGCTCAATGTTTTGTGTCCGAATCAATTTTCCTCCAACGTTTTCCAAAATGTCTTTCAGATTAGAGGCCAACTTAGTACCTTTCAGAAGCGTTTGCAAGTGTTTTATACATTCGTCATGACAGCAGCACCTATAATATTTAAATTTTATAGTGTTGTTGAAGTTTTTTCTTTCAGAGAAATTTCCCAGTTTTATCTGTGCTTTCATCTAATGATACCACTACACACAATCTTTCAAATTAGAATAAATAATCCCGTGATATTTCTTGATAACTTCTGCATTAGCACGTTTCCATACAATTATGAATCCTTCTTTAAACATGAATCAGAAACTGGGTTACTTATGCCCAATCTCGGCATAGTCAAAATGATCTGAGTTTAGCCCGAATGTGAAAGCTCTTTGTTTTGGGTTTATAAAACTTAACCGAAACCTAATGTTTGGGTTAACTTTTAAACTATTGTTTAAACTATTGTTTAGACGATTTATGTAAGTCTCTTGGCCCGAATAACTGAGTTATTATTATTACACAGCCCAGGCTTTCGTTAAGTTATGTAGGCGCGCACTCTGATGATGTGGCTGAAACTGAGCGGAAAAGTTTCTTTAAGGAACATTTTTCATTTTCATACGATTAACTGGAAACTCGTTTTGAAAAGGACAGCATGCAAAATAATTTGAGATGTGATTTTGCGATGCTTGAAAACTCGCAACAGGGTGCAAAAATTAACGCTACATATTCTATGGGAATAATATTTTTTTTATCCTACTGACCTGTAACTCGGGTTTTAAGGATAGTATGCAGAATAATTAGAGGGCACGCCCTTGCTCTTTTTGCTCCCATTGCTTCCAAGTGTAATTTTATGGCAGCAAGCGCCACGCAGACGCATTAAAATTTGGCTCGTCATCTTACACAAGCTGGATAGATGACAAGCCAAATTTTCGTTCAGGGTGCGTATTAGAGAAGACTGCAAAAAAAAATGCAGTGTCTGGGCGACGCGGCTCGCTTCGGGGTTTTTCTGTTGTTGTTGTTGTTGGACTGCTTTGATGACAATAAGTTCCGTTTTATTTTCGTGTTTGAAAAAAATTGTATTACGAAAATTCATCCGATTTAATTAAAAAACTCGGTTTAGAGTTTAAGAATAGTATGCAAAATAATATGTAACCGACTTCGATTTCAAACTTTGCCAGTTAGAAAATCCCAGGGTGTGAAATATTTAGTATTTTACATTTATTGGAAAGGTTGGTTCATGTCATTTATTTATGAAAAACAAATTCGGTCAAATGACCACCACGGCTGACTTGAAAGTAGCCCATTCGATCCACCCAATTTTTAAGAGAACATTTTCAATTCTTTCGGCACGTATGTCAGCAATAGCAACTCGAATCTCGTTCTTCAACTCATCAATTGTTTCAGAATTGCTTGCATAACATTTGTCCTTGAACGCTCCCCTAACGGTGTCAGATCACAGCTTCTTGGCGGCCAATTCACATCTCCATATTTGCTGCTTATTCGATTTTTGAAGATAGGGCGCAGAAGATCGCTTGTGGCGTGCGCTGTGTGGCCGTAGCGTCGTCTTGTTGGAACCAAATATCGGTCGAGTCTTCTGCTTCAATTTCCTCGAAGAACCAATCACTTAACATTGCGCGGTATCGCGAGTTGACGTCGATGGTTGTTCACGCAATTTTCCAGCAGTCGCAGAAATGTTTTCGGTCGAGCGCACCGGACGAGTACGTGCACGGGTTTTATCCACCAACATTCCAGTTTCACGAACTCGCTTCACGAATTGATCCACAAATTGAGTTTTCGAAACACTTTGGAAATATGTTTCAAATATTTCCATTTCGTAAATGTCAAAGTTTTCCTAAATATTAGTCGCTTTCCGAATCACATTTGACGTTTTTAAAGTCAAATTATGAATAGTTCAAATTCCAAACACTAGATGGACCACCCTGTAATATTGAAATATCGAATAAAAATACGATATATAGTTATCGAACATTTTTCTGAGGCGATATATCGGATATCGTATATTTTTTGAAGATTTTTTCAGCGATTATTTGCTTGCATCGTTCGGTATTTGTTGTGGTCTTTTAAGAGTGGATGCACAAAAATGAAACATGATGGCGCATTTAAAGGCAAGGCATAGAGATGCTTGGCTAAAATGCAAACCTAAAACTGCCTTTGACTTCCGCGAATTAATGTTCATTTGCGTGTGAATTGGCGACTTTTTATCCATGTGTATATAATTTATTTCATTATGCACATAAAATGTACTAATATTGTACATAAATTTGTACATGTACTAAAATATGCTTGAATGCCTGTACAAATAAAATAAAATATAGTTTAAAAAAAACTAAAAAAAACACGCTCCAGGTTCCTGTATGCTGCAAAAATCGAGCCCAAACGAGTCAGTTACAAACAGCCATACTGGTGAATCTAATAAAAGCGTGTTAAAAGCATATCCAGGATCGGACATGTTCAATCTCTGGAAGCGCTAATGAAAAACATAAAATTTATATTTCAAATCTTCGGGTTTTTTTAAACGGAAATTCAACCCAAGCAGAAATAGTTATTGGATTTATATTTAAATTTGCGACGCTAAACCTGGAGGGGAACCCCAATAAGTTTTGAATGGAAGAGACAGACGCATCGCCAGTGCTTTCTGATGTGGTATTGGCATATCTTATTATACCAGGAAGCTCAGTGCCGTCGGAGAGCTTGGCTTCGGCCATAAAAAGTGTAGTTTTTGATAACAGACATGTCCAATCTTGGCTATACTTTTTATAATCTTTGTCTAACGATTATTGGTAAGAACAGAAGTTCTTACGTTTTGTGGATTTAGCTGTATAAGTTTTTTGATTATATTTGTGGTATATTTCAGCTCGAAAGATCTATACTGAAAAATTATGAATTTGAAAACTAATCACATTAAGTACAAAAAATATAGCAACAACTATGATGATTCAATGAGCTACACTTATATAAGGTAGATATTAAGTAAGCTCCAAGTTTACTTTTTTTTAAGCATAAAAACATGTTTACTTTTTAAGTTAATCATCTTCTTTTTACATAAGTCTCAATCCCATCATGTCCAATAAAAAATTTCAGAAAGTTTCCAAAAGTTTAGAGGTCCTCAATTTTCCTAAAATGAAATACGAACGTTTTTGAATTTTACCTATTATTTGGTCGTCCAATATTTACTTAGTCTTTAAATTAACATCTTTAAAGAAAAATGTCAAAATTTTACTTTCATGAGCATAAACCATAAGTTTTGGCTATGCTTTTGCTAAATATACAAAATTTTTTTGTACATTTTTTAGTAAAAGTACTAAAACGCATGGCGCGCATGCCGCGTTGTTGTTCGAAACTTAATAAAAATAGTTTCATTTAAAACAACAAAAACTCCTGTTTGTATGCAAGTGTATGCAAACAATTTTTGGTCTTCTGCTTCAGAAGTTTTAAAAAATACATTTTATCAGAATGTAGTTTTTATTATGCGTCAAATGACACCTTCATAGAACTGCATATTGTAAAGACACATAGTCAAATAGACACATTTTGTTTTTTACCCTAACATTTGTATGACTGTTTTAATGACCTAAATACTGTTAACTTGCAGTTTTTACTGGCTCTAGGTCTTTTTATGCTATTGGCATAACTTTAAACAGAGGCACACACAACAAAGGAGGCTTCAGGTTGATCGGACGCGTTTCATGAGGGACCAAATCCTTACTCATCAGCGATCTTGAGCCTGAAATGACTATCAAAAGAGCAGTCTCTCCATGCCAGCGACGGCCAAACTGTGTGCCTCTGTTTAAAGTTATGCCAATAGCATAACAAGACCTAGAGCCAGCAAAAACTGCAAGTTATCCTAAAATATTTATATCGAAATGATACTTTTTTAATAAGTACTGAAATCAGCCCTGTTTTGGGACTAAAAACATGACTGCCCTTACTTGTTTTTTGGTGATAAACACAGGCAGGGCGTTCTTTCAGAATGATTGCTTTTCAGGCATGAATATGAGCATTTCTAATAATTATGCCTAAATTCATTACTCCAAAATTCACATCTGAGACGTTGTACAGAGAGTAAGTTCAATAGCAAAGAATGTTCAGGGTTTACAAAACAAATTGTAAGATTAAGAATTGAGAATTTTTTCGCACTTCGTCTCAAAGAGACCGAAATAACTAAAAATTGCAGATTTGAAGCTTACATTTTGAAGAATTAAATGGATTTTCACTTTCAAAATTGCTACATTAAGCAACTAAATAGTTACAATATTTTTCCTTGATGGAACGCGCATTATAAAGAATTTATGTGAAAATATTATAAGGCGGTCTTAAGGTCTTACAATTTTTTTAAAATTTGAGACTAATCATGTAAAGGTGACCCTCAGGCTCGACCTGTAAAAATGGTTCAAAAGAACGGTTTGGCCGATTTTTTAAAAATTTTGACATTTTTGAAACTAAAGTTTTATAAGAATAGGTATATATATTTAACAAATACCAAGTTATGTTCTTATTATTTAAGGCCGATTTGTTTTTAGTCTTAATTATTTGGCTAACGTATTCGGCATGGTGTCGAAAGCTCATCCTGTTGTCCAGCATTACTCCCAGGTATTTTATATACGATTTCACACCGGAAGAATTTGTTGTTGCACTTTTCCGAGCACTAACTTCTATTCCTCTCAAATGTTCTTGCTCATTGTAAGCTTCGTTCAGATCTTCTGATCATCGCGTACGACTTTTAATCATTCTGCCTCGAGCCGATTTCCTTTCGTTCGTCATGCTGCGACGATGATCTCTTCTTGGTATTGTAAAAAATATTCAAATGTAAATGATCATCACTTTGTATTAATTCCATCCTAAATTCCGTGGTATGCTGATATACCCCAGAGGAAATATGGCGAAATGCGTTCTTATGATAATCCACAATGAAACGAGTTCCTTTTGGTTACTCGAACACTTAGAGATGACTGTAAGCTGATTCAATTCGAATGCAATAACAATCCAGGGTCTACATAATGGCAGCTAAGCTCTGACTTACTAGTAATAGCTACTAATTTGTTAGTTCATATTGATAAATGGTCAGCTTAGTGAAGCCGCAGACAATCAATTGACATAAACTAGCTACTTGATCATGATGTGGTGGTGGTGGAGGCCGGCAAGTAAATCTATTTTAATGACATATTTTTTCCTCTCCCACCCACAGCCTATTCGAGCAGGAGATCATGAGCTATGTTCCTATTGAAGAGCGCAGTCCCCAAGGTTCTCCAGTGCTCAGCTCGAGGATACCCCAACGAGCGCCGCCTCCATTTCGACGTGATTTTGAAGCCAAATTGCGCAGTTTTTATCGCAAACTTGAGTCTAAGGGCTATGGCCAGGGTCCACACAAGCTGAAGTAAGTACACCGTCCGCCCGCATGAGCTTTAAATGCTAACTTTTACTTCTTTACAGACTGCATATTCGTCGCAGTCATTTACTGGAGGATGCCTTCCGCCGTATTATGTCCGCGAACAAAAAGGATTTGCAGCGAGGGCGCTTGGCTGTGCTTTGGGATACGGAAGAGGGTCTGGACTATGGCGGACCATCGCGGGAGTTTTTCTTTTTGCTGTCGCGGGAACTTTTTAATCCCTACTACGGTCTCTTCGAGTACTCGGCCAACGATACTTATACGGTTCAGGTCTCGCCCCTGTCGGCCTTTGTGGACAACTGTCACGATTGGTTTCGGTTCAGTGGACGTGTGCTGGGTCTGGCGCTGGTGCATCAGTACCTGCTGGATGCCTTCTTCACGCGACCATTTTACAAAGCGCTTCTCCGCCTGCCAGTGGCCTTGAGTGATCTGGAATCGCTAGACAATGAGTTCCATCAGTCGCTGCAATGGATACGAGACAATGATATAGGCACGGGTATTGATCTAGGACTGACGTTCTGCGTGACGGAGGAGCTGCTGGGACGGGTGGTGGAACGGGAACTTAAACCAGGCGGCAAGAATCTCATTGTCAATGAGAAGAACAAGAAAGAGTATTTGGAGCGCATGATCAAATGGCGCTTGGAGCGTGGAGTTCAAGAGCAAACCGAAAGTCTGGTACGAGGATTTTATGAGGTGGTCGACTCGCGTCTGGTCTCCGTGTTCGATGCACGCGAACTGGAGCTGGTTATAGCGGGGACTGCTGAGATTGATACAAACGACTGGCGCCTCAATACCGAGTACCGATCTGGCTATCACGACAACCATCAGGTGATTGTCTGGTTCTGGCAGGTCATTGAACGTTTTAGCAATGAACAGCGTCTACGCCTGCTGCAGTTCGTCACCGGCACCTCCAGCATACCCTATGAGGGATTCTCTGCTTTAAGAGGCTCAACGGGGCCGCGACGATTTTGCATTGAGAAATGGGGTAAACCGAATGCGCTGCCACGCGCTCATACCTGTTTCAATCGTCTGGATTTGCCGCCTTACCCCACTCCCGAATTGCTGTATGAAAAGCTGTTGTTGGCCGTGGAGGAGACCAATACGTTTGGCATCGAGTAAAAGAGAGGAAGAAGAAACGAAAACGTGATATTTCCCCCATAGATTCTTGTGTTGCGCTTTATATTGCCTAGTTATTTATAGATAGTACGATATGTTAGACCTATTTGTTCGTATATTTGAGTGAGTCGCTGGCCACAAAGCTATAAAGCTACAAGAGAAATTTGGCACTTTGTGGCAACGATTTCCTTATAGATTGATAGAGATTATACACTGCATACTTTTAAGTTACCGCCCATGTTTGCCGTTACTATTAACTAATCACTTTTCCAGCGCCAGTCATTAGTCCTAAGATTTGAGAGCCCATTGACGAAACTGAACAACCACACAAATCCCTCTTAGAATCTAAGTCTTTCAAGTAATTATACTTGACCTAAGCTAACCTTTAGTTCGACTGTTTTGATCTGATTCCAACTGCCTAGACAAATTTTAAATGTAATCAAAAACGAAAGACAAAGAAAATATGCTTTTTAGCATTCCAAAAATACAACAACATTCTACGCCAATACTTAATAGCTTGTAATTTCTTGATTAACAACAACAACAAAAATGTTAGCCTTAATGAATAACTTCTTTAGATGTGTGCGTTATTTAGCTGGATGGATGATGGTTGGATCATCAGCTATAAATGTTAGTTGATAGCTAAGCAAAAAAGGTCCGTAAATTGTAAACTTTAACTACATTTGTATTCCCAAGTGTGTGATACGATGGCACTCATCTGGGAATATTGATCTATATAGAGAGTATATTATATATACACAAGTAAAACAGAAACAGAAAACGAAATTAACAACCACATTTTGTCGCAAGCATGCAAAATTCAAATTTGTATGATCTTTCAAACTTACCAAATTAAAACAAAAACCATGATGATTTATTTAAGTGTGAAGGAGACGGCATGCAAGTTACCGAGTTAAAGAGAGACGGAGAGAGAGAGAAAGAGAGAGACAGAAGCGCTTTTTTGAACTACCTTTGGATAAAATTAAACAAAGTTTTAATGAATTATTATAGATGTGCGTAAATGTATTAAAAACACAAAAAAAAAAAACAAATCAAAGCTAATTATTTAATAAATGTGAGCCTTTTACTTCAAAAGCAACAAATAAAACACCCAGCTGTAAATTTAATTCGTGTTCGAGTCTCCCCCATGGAAACCAATCACCACCTCCTTCATCACAAACTTCCAAAGTCGATTAGTACTCGCCGAGTACGATTACCTTGCTGTCAATTCGGCACCGTAGCATCGTTAGAGCCGCACCGTTTTACTCATTATACCCTTGCAAAGGGTATTATAATTTTGCCCAGAAGTTTGCAACGCTGAGAAATATTAATTTCCGACCCCATAAACTATATATCGACGCAAATTTGCGAAAGTATCGAATGTCGAAAAATCAAATTTTACAGGAGAAGTTTTTTTTTAATTTATTCAGCATAAAAGATCTAAGTCATCACTAATTTTGTTCAGTTTGAATGGTTTTAGCTTCACTATCGATTGTCAACTTAAATTTTGCCAAAAATGGCGCCATTTCCTGAAAAAATAAGGATGTTTGCACATACGATACTTTTGCGCGCTCTGTTATGATGGGGTCGGCCGCAAAATGTGAGACATACGATAATAAAATAAAAAAATTATTTTTTATTTATGAAACAAGTTGCGATCATTTTATTATTTTATTACATGATTAATAACAACTTAAACTAAAGATACATCCTCCTCATCTGTTTCCATTAAACAATCTTTTATTATCTCGGAATGCTTAAGATTTTTATATTCATTTTGATATTTTGGCGGTATGCTATTTTGCTTACATAAGGTACTAAAATCTAGAAATTTTTTTGTTGAAATTTTTAGCTTACTAATATATAAAGATTTTATTTCTTGGTTTAGGTTAAATAAATTAAAACAATATGTTTTTGAATTTTCAAAATATTCAGTACTTAAATCTATTGAAATTGGTCCATTTCTAAATTTAGCGACACGCACTTTACTTAAATTTAATGTTTTCTTCTTAAATAAGGTGTTGGCAAAAATGTTCCAGATTTTAAAGTCTGTATAATTTAATTCAACACACTCGTAGCCTGCTTGATTAGTTCTTGAATTTTAATATTTATATATATTTATTTATTTATATTCGCTGGGTGCCCAAACGTTACGGTCTCGAATAAATGATTCAATTGTGCTGTGTAGTGAATCTACCGGCATCATAGTTTCTTCAGGCAATAAATAGATTATTTTTATCGTATTCAGAAAAATTGACGAATTTAAAAAGTAAGATATCATTGCTAGCACCGCCTTGTTCTTATTTTGTCCAGCGCAACTATCACAATAAAGGCATAAATCAGTTGTTGTTTTCCTATTATATAGCATATTTCTTTACTGCCCCTCTTTCCATCCCCCTACAAAAAACAATATCCATTTCGCGTCCCACTTTCATATAAACTGAGGTTCTAGTACGCGTACTTATGCGAATAAAAAAAGAGTTATATTTTTTGAAAGAGGCATATGCAACACCTTTTGCATATCAAAACTAGCACAAAGAAATGTTTGCTCCATTTTACTATCTGTTTGTTCTTAAAGAAATGTTGAAGTACTTAGGTTTTTATTACTTATATGAGTATTGTATTCTTCTGAATTTTTAACTTTATCTTTCTCTTCTTCGTTAATGTATTTTAAATCTTCACAAATTGAACATTTGTCCTTTTTTGGCAAATGAAACCCTATAGAAAATTCCGTATTGAAAATGTTTCTAAATATTTGCAAGGATACTGTAAAGTCTTTCAGGTTTTGATTTTCTAAATATGTGAGGTAAATTCCCTTGGTAAATAGACTCTTGTATTATTTTTACGACAATAGTGCGAGGGAACTGCTGGTAACTTTTTAATGTAGTCTCTAACTATTTCTATTGTAGATTCATCCGTTTTATTATGTGATGGTTTTCTTTGTGTTTGAGAACAATTTGTTTTTTTTAAGTGCATGTCTCAGAACCACTTGAGAAAGGTTTAAGATTTCAAAAAAACTTCTGTCAAACTTTAAATAGGTGTTCATTACACAGTAGGGAATATTCAAAAGTCCAATTGCGCCTTGGCATACCCTTTGCTTTCTGACCAGCTCGCCTTTTTTTGATGGTCTTGCGTTTTATATTTGAGTGAAGCCAAGCTACCTGTTTTGCCTTTGACATACCCCAGTAGTGTAGTCATTAAAATTTTGCCTGGAAAATTCACTCACTACTAGATTGCAATCTTTCCCACATTTTGTATTTATGCATGGATTGGGAAGGACTCCATTGCCATTTCTCTTCTTCGGAACATCTTTTTTCGCTGGCTTTTTCTTGAGTCCACGTTTTCCCACACAGCATTCTTCATCATCGTCGTCGCTATCACTATAATGCACGAGAGATTTCGAGATCTATAATTAATAAAAAAAAAAAATGTTTGTTGTTTTAACATAATTGTACAGACTTAATTTACACATTTATACTGTAACGAATAATTTACTCACATTTTAGATGTACATTTAACAGCCTGACGAGCCGGCTAATCAAAACAATTATTCACATTCAACAGTACAAATACACTAATTCGGACATCACAGTTTAAATATAAATTATTAAAAAAGAATTATCACTTACATTTTCTTGGGCAAATTCCATAACAAATTACTTCATCTCAAATCACAATTTGACACTTTAGATTCCAAATAAGCACTAATTCGAGCTTTCACAGCCTATCTTATCACCAGCTAGATCAATGAATATCAAAGCAGAGACCAAGGATTAATGGCGAAAAACGAAAGGAATAATAAGTAAGAGCAAAAGAGCACAAAATAAAGAGATACAAACTTTGTTGCACTCCATATTTTTGTAGGCTTCAAGATTTTCGATTCACATGAAAAAGAATTTTGTATGACATACGATAATTTCGCGGATGCAGAAAAGTGCACAGTTACATACGATAAAATTGGAACTTAATTTCCATAGGAACTATTGCGTTTTCAGCTATAATATTTTGCAGGATGGTGAGTCGTACCTCTTAGAACAATTTTGCATTAAAAACCCATTTTCGTAAAAAGTCGACTTACGATACTTTCGCAAATCTGCGTCGATATATTCTTGATCAGCGCGACGAGCTAAGTTGATTTAGCCTTGCCGGCTGTCTGTATGTTTCTACGAGAACAAGTCTCTCAGCTTTAAAGCTATCGAGCTGAAATTTTGCATAGACTCCTCTTTCTACTGCACGCTGCTTATATGTCGGAACCGACCGGATCGGATGACTATCGGAGGTGACACGGAAATCTTTTTTTTTTTTAATATAATTGGAGATATTTGATTCAAAGAACTTAAACTATTTACAAATAGTTAACAAGGAGTACAAATTTAATACAGTACTAGAACAGCACGGCAAACGCCTGGGATCGAGGCATACCAAGCCTTACAGATACTGAAGGGGTCGTTCAGCTGAGACCAGCAGCGTGCAACCATATGTAGCAGAGGGGCGGCAATATAATACACTTAAGCTAAGATCTCCCCATGTCCAGACCGCTACGAGGCTTGAGAAGCCAGTCAAGTTCCTTTGCCTTAGCCGAGACAGTAGCTGCTGCCCGAATCACATGGGCCTTCCACGTCAAGCGGCGATCCAGAGACACACCAATATATTTAACAGCAGAGTCCAGATGCCGGATTCTAGTCCCTTGGAGTCGCACTCGAGCAACTTTCCCGGGTCTCAGGGAGAACGGGCGGTGTTGGCTTTTTAAACCATTTACCATTTTAAACCATCCAGAAACTGCTGGACCTTAGCTGATACCCTACTGCGGCTATTGCTGGAAGCCAGAAAAGCGGTATCATCAGCGTAAGTAGCGATTAGGATGCGATGAGAGACTGGATACGGCAGATCCGCGGTGAAGAGGGTATAGAGTACTGGTCTATTGCAGAAAAGCGGTATCATCAACGTAAGTGGCGATTAGGGTGCGATGAGAGACTGGATACGGCAGATCCGCGGGGAAGAGAGTACAGAGTACTACCCTGTGGTACACCCGCACAAATAGGATGGATGGTTGATCGCTCGCCTCTGAGCTCAACCATAGAACTCAACCGGAAATCTCTAGTGATTTTCGTATAAACGCTTGTATTTCAAACTAAAATTGCTTGCCTTGGTCTGTGAAGTGTCTCCAAAATGCTAGGCTACTAGATTAGTTGAGAAAAGTTGAGCGAATTGAACCGGCTGTTCAATCTCAAGTAGATTTAGTTAGTAGGTCCAAATCACTTACCATTTACCATCTGATCCACCAACCGAAGATTTACTTGTCACTTTACATATAAAGGTAACGAATTTAAAATTGAAATGCCAACGTTTATACGAAAATCACTTGAGATTTCTGTGTCATCCCCGTATATCTTATAGCTTCCAAAGGAACGATTGGTCGAAAAACCTGTTTTAGTAAGAAATACTTTTTTGATTTCAATGTAGGCTTCTCAAAACTTTGTATTTATTGGTTTTTTATGCTTTTTCATAATTTTCCCAAGTTTGGTGAAAATCGGACAACTATATGGTATAGCTTCCATATAAAAAAGATACGTCTGAAAAATGGTCTTAGTGAGAAACTTTTTTGTTTTTAATGGTACCGTCTTCAAATTTGGTATTTTTTAGTTGTATACAGAAATCGTTCTTTATAAGCAACTTTCTATTGTAACAACTTCTTTGATTCCAAAATTTCTGTACAAGCAACCATGGTTTAATTTTTATATTGAATGTTCATTGTTCCGTTAAAATGGAGAAGAAAAGCAGAGTTTAAATTTCTTTAAAAACAAACCATGAAGGAAAGGGTCACCATTATGTTTTGTGTAAATGCAACAGGGACGCATTAGCTCAATTTGATGATGATTGGAAATTAAAATATCCTCGGCTATTAAAAATATCAATTTGATAGTTGAAGCCTGGAATGAAGTCCCACGATCTGTTGTCATGAGTTTATTTAAACATCTCTTTTCATCGATCGACGAAATAGAATTTAATAATACCGGCTGATCATTTTGTGGCTGAGTGACGAGAGCATAGGGAACAACCAAGATTATATGGAAGAAGAGATAAAAGTCAGCATTGATAACGTGATAGATTCTTTCTAAGTGGCGTTAGAATGGGCAGAGGAAAATAACCTAACAAGCAATGAGATATTGTTTTTGCGACGAATCAGAGAAAAAGCAGTTCTTAAGAAACATAAAACAGATTAGTCTTAAAATGAATGCTCCTTTTTATACCCTTGCAGAGGGTATTATAAAATTGTGCGAATGTTTGTAACGCATTGAAGGAAGCATCTCCGACCACATAAAGTATATATATTCTTGATCAGCATGACGAGCTGAGTTCATTTAGCCTTGTCCGTCTGTCCGTCTGTCTGTTTCTATGCTATCTCCTCCGTCAGTTTTAAAGCTATCCTCACCAAACTTTGCACGAAGTCTTTTGGTACAAATACGCTGCACATTTGTCGGAACCGGCCGGATCGGATGACTATAACATATAGCTGCCATAGGAACGATCGTTCGAAAAACTAGTCTCAGTGAGAAAAGCTTTTTTTAATGAAAACGCCTCCAAAGTACGTATTTCTTAGTTTACTATCCTTTCCCATGATTTCACTAAGTTTGGTCGAAATCGGATGACTATAGCATATAGCTCCCATAGGAACGATCGGTCGAAAAACTAGTTCTAGTGAGAAAAACATTTTTGTTTTTAATGAAAACGTCCTTATCATTGGCATACACTTATTTTTTATACTTTTACACAATTCTACAAAGTTTGGTCAAAATCGGATGACTTTAGCATATAGCTGCAGTATAAATGATCGGTCGAAAAAGAAGTTCTACTGAGAAAAACTTTTTGTTTTAAATGGGGTCGTCTCCAAATTTCATAATTAACAGTGTATTATGCTTTTCCATAATTTCACCAAGTTTAATCGAAATCAGACATCTATATAGAATAAATCCCATAAAAAAGTAAGGTCCAAAAAGTAGTCGTAGTTAGAAAAACTTTTGTGTTTTCAATGGAAGCTGCAAGGGTATACAAAACTTCGGTCGAGCCTAAGGTAACTTTCCCCTATTTTTTAAAGTACATTTTGCAAGGCTGCAATCTGGGCCTGAGAACCGTATCGACTCTGGTTTTTGCGTCCATCAAACCGGACCTAGAACCGGTTCTTCTAAATGGTTTACTTTTCCGAAACGGACCCCTCTGTTTGGAAAAAAGATTGATTCAAAGAATCACTTTAGTTCGTTTTTTCGGAGCTTATAAAAGTATCACAATTTATTAACTGGACAAAAAATAGTTTTATAGTGCTCAATCGGATCATTATCATTTTACGAATTTGAAAAGAATAAAAGCATAAGTCAAGTTGGGGCAAAACAAATCCGAGAATTTAAGGTTAGGCTAGCTTCTAAGTAAAAGTCCAGGGAATGGTGGAGAAGTTTTTAAATCAATGGCGCCTACTAAGCCTGAGAAAGAACCGACTGTAGAAAATTCTTGTAAGCAGGTACAAATAGCCTTATATTGATTGTGATAGTCACTATAATATAGATATTTTTTATGACTGTTAACGACCTTTAAATACTCTTAACTTGCAGTTTTTACTGGCTCGAGGTCTTGCTATGTTATGACATAACAATAAACAGAGGTTCAGACAACATCAACAAACAACAAAGGTGGAGCATCAACCTGATCGAGATCGTTTCATATGGGACCAACCTCAAACATCACGTCTTGAGCCTGAAATATCCTTTCCAAGTCATCAGTCCCAAAATATGCTTATAAGCAAAATTTGTAGTCAATATCCTAACAACTAGAGGTTATGCCAGAAAATCCACTGTAGATGGGGAAAAATGCAAATATTTCCACCTTAGTTACTTAAGAATAAAGGCTACCAAGAAGACGTCCCATATATCCGAACACAAGGCCCATAATACTTCCGATTTGTATTGCAAAGCTACAAAAATGTTCGGTCATAATTGAAAAATGTTAATTTATTGAATTGCTAAACAGCTTACAATGAATTAAAATAATAGTCTCCCGCCCATACAAAACCAATCTTAACTTTTGGCGCGGGGGATTTTTGAGGGGATCGCTGAAAGTTAAAGTCCTGCTCGTTCTGACGCTGCATCGGCATCATCGAATCCTCTACTTTTTGTAGCGCTTGGTTTAGGTATATATGGAACCAAAGCCATCTCAGCGCTTGATGACGGAAGCTGTGGTGGCATCCGCGGATCATCTAACGGGCGTACAGAACCACGCCGTCGTTTTGAAGCAGGTTTTTGAGAGGATTCCCCAGGAGGTTTGATTGACACCCTAATGGGACTATCGGAACCTGGGGCTGATAAAGGTCAATGGCCAACGTGCCCCTTGCAGCCGCCCAATGACCGCCGTTCAGTCGAACAACTGCGTTTCCACTCGGCAATATTTTCCACTCCCACAACCTTGGCATAGGCTCCGAAGAGAGCACGCAACTTGTACTCATCATACCACGGAGGCAAGTTTGAAACATTTAAGTTGGTGACGGCTGACGGGTGATTGGCGAAGGAAACCTTAAGTCGTTTACCACGTATGTTGGTTTTTGTTCACCATCGATTGCGCTGTGACCGCCGCACTCTCCTCAAAAAAATTCCACAAATCCATAGCACCGGCTTATACCCGTGTCTTTATCAAGTACGATCTTTGTCCTGCGTAAGGTACCAAATTTGCTAAAGATTTCACTCAGCTCCTCCTGGAGCATATCCGGCGGTAAAAAATTAATCATAAGATTAGTCTTTCCCTCGGTAGATGGATTCTCTTCGTAACTGGGTTCATTCATGTATCTAGGAGTCTTTGATTCGGTTTCGTTAAAGTTCTCCATTATCTCTGTAAAATCAAAAAAATATGAAAAAATATGAAAGTATGAAATATATGAAAACTAATTTTAACTTAAAGCGTTTCCCCCACACTGGCAGCTGTCAGCGAGGGGAGAAAATAGAATGTCAAACAAATTGAGTTGAAATGAAAAAAGTTTAAGCCAATTGCCAACAAATTGACAATAAACTAATTTATGTAAATTATTATTGAGTTTTAGAATAAAAATCATTAAGTTAAATTCAGATTTACCTTATTTCTTACCACGCCAACAGCAAATGCAAGAACAGACTTGTTCAGCAGACGGCAACCAAAAGGAAGATCTTCACGGCAAGATGATACACAACACTGGCAACTGTTAGCGAAAAAAAAATAGTGTCATACAAATTGAGTTGAAATGAAAAAAGGTGTAAGCCTTGCCAACAAATTGACAATAAATTAATTTATGCAAATTATTATTGAGTTTGAGAATAAAAAGTATTAATTAAAATTCAGATTTACCTTATTTCTTGGCCCAAAAATCACACAGCAACAGCAAATGCAAGATACAGACTTGTTCAGCAGATGGCAACCAAAAGGAAGATGATACACACACACTGGCAACTGTCAGCGAGAGAAAAAAATAGAGTGTCAAATAAATTCAGTTGAAATGAAAAAAGTTTAAGTTAACCAATTGACAATAAACTAATTTATGTAAATTATTATTGAGTTTTAGACTAAAATGTATTAAGTAAAGTTCAAATTTACCTTATTTCTTCGCCCAAAATCACACAGCAACAGCAAATGCAAGAGCAGACTTGTTCAGCAGACGGCAACCAGAAGGAAGATCTTCACGGCAAAGATGACTGGCAACTGTTAGCGAGAGAAAAAAATAGTGTCATACAAATTCAGTTGAAATGAAAAAGGTTAAGCCAATTGCCAACAAATTGACAATAAACTAATTATGTAAATTATTATTAAGTTTTAGACTAAAATGTATTAAGTAAAGTTCAAATTTACCTTATTTCTTCGCCCAAAATTAGACAGCAACAGCAAATTGAAGAACCGAGGTGTTCAGCAGACGGCAACCAAAAGGAAGAGATGATACTTCAAGGCAGAGATGATACTTCTTAGGCATTTTCGATAGTATCGATAGATGCCTAGTCGATATTTTGAGTAATTAGTATTGTAAAAGCTCTGTTTCCATTTGTTCTCGTGCCAGTTCTTGTTACTTCGATAAGTAAAGTAAAATTTTCATACAAAAATTATGAAGCAAAAGGGCATAATAAATATTATGGGCCTTGTGTTCCGTCTTCTTTGGTACATTATAATTAGGGGACGTCTTCTTGGTAACCTTGTTGTTAGGATATTACTACAACTTTAATATTAAGGTTGGAAAGTATATTTTGCATTTTTCGCTCATCTACAGTGGATTTTCTGGCATAAACTAACTAAATTTGTTAGGATATTGACTACAAATTTTAGGCTAAAAAATATAAGGTTGGGGGAAAAGCAACCGGCTTAATTACTCTTGGTCTGCAGTTTTATGTGATTTTTTTTTCTAAATGAGACTTTTTTCGTTCCTCGCTGTCATAGGAAAGATCGGTCGAAAAAAAAGTTCTAGTGAGAAAAACTTTTTTTGTTTAAATGGGATTGCCCCAAATTTCTCAATTAACAGTGTATTATGCTTTTCCAAGATTTCACCAAGTTTGGACGAAATCAGACATCTATCTAGAATAAATCCCATAGAAAAAGTATAAGGGTCCAAAAGCAGTCTAGGTTAGAAAAACTTTTTTGTTTTCAAGGAAGCTGCAGGGGGTATACAAAACTTCGGCCGAGCCGAAGTTAACTTTCCCCCTGGTATTTTGCACCCTTGCAGAGGGTATTATAAAATTGTGCGGATGTTTGTTACGCATTGAAGGGAAGCATCTCCGATCACATAAACCATATATATTCTTGATCAGCATGACGAGCTGAGTTGATTTAGCCCTGTCCGTCTGTCTGTTTCTATGCTGTCTCTTCCGTCAGTTTTAAAGCTATCCTCACCAAACTTTGCACGAAGTCTTTTGGTACAAATACGCTGCACATTTGTCGGAACCGGCCGGATCGGATGACTATATCATATAGCTGTCATAGGAACGATCGGTTGAAAAAACTGGTCTTAAAGAGAAAAACTTTTTGTTTTTTTAATGGAAACGCCTTTGAAAGTACGTATTTCTTAGATTACTACTTTTCCAAGATTTCCTAAGTTTGGTCGAAATCGGATGACAATAGCATATAGCTCCCATAGGAACGATCGGTCGAAAAACTAGTTCGAGTGAGGGGAAAACTTTCTCGTTATTAATGAGAAAATCCTTTTTATTGGCATACACTTTATTGTACATACTTTGGACACATTTCTACAAAGTTTTAACAAAATCGGATGACTATAGCATATAGCTGCAGTATGAATGATCAGTCGAAAAAGTAGTTCTAGTGAGAAAAACTTTTTGTTTTAAATGGGATCGCCTCCAAATTTCGTAATTAACATCTTTATAGTGTAAATAGTGTAGTGAAAAATTGGCCATCTTTTTACAGTATA
>JAEIFV010000643.1:0-185148 GCA_018904265.1 Lordiphosa collinella | reverse complement strand
AAACATTAAAAGAAAAAAGTGATGAGCATTCATTGTAAGGGTATTCGAGAAAAAAGGATATATGAAACAATTTGAGACTTTTTGGAATTCCTTATTCAAATAAAGGAATCGAAAAGGCCAAGCTATGTCCGTGAGCCGAAGTTTTAAGTGATTGTTTTATACTTAGCTTTAGAGTTTTCAATATCAAGAGTACCAATTCTTGATCCAAGTATACATTTTGTAGCATGTCGTGTTGTTTTTTCATTGAAATTCAATGTGACCAAATGTGACCATCTCTTGTCAAATTTCTACGCTTGTACTCGTATAGCTTCTCGTCTCTATCGACAAAAACGGGTCCAAGTTCTTTTTTGACAGTCCCAAAATGTTTTAGAGATCGAAACTAAGAATGAAACAAGCTGAAAGTTGGGCGTCGGGGCAATATAGTCGATGTGCCATCACTTCTCAATTCAGCAACGATCGTTTTTGACGGGTGACCAAAGATGTGTGTGTTGATGTCCTACACTCAGAAAAAGACAGAACGAATAATTTAAGTACGAAAGAAGCTCTTGAAAAAATATCTATCGTTCTTGAATTTTTAAGAATTTCACTCTTAAATCGAGCTAAATTCTTCTCAGTTTGGTGTTTTTAGGCGAGTGAGGTAAAGAGAGCCTTTACTTTTGAATTTGTGGAGCTCTTGATTCAAGAGTGAACGATCTTGAACCTTGAACCTGATGAGCTATAAATACAAGAACGATCATTCTTGGTTTTTGACAATGCACTATGCTTTTAATTCAAGAATGAGCAATCTTGGATTTGAGTACGTTCAGCACTTGATTCAATAATTTGTATACCCTTGCAGAGGGTATTATAAAATTGTCCGGATGTTTGAAACGCATAGAAGGAAGCACCTCCCACCAAATAAAGTATATACATTCTTGATCAGCATGACGAGCTGTTGATTTAGCTCTGTCCATCTGTTCGTCCGTCTATCCGCCTGTTTCTATGCTATCTCCACCGTCATTTTGAAAGCTATCTTTACCATACTTTGAGTCTGAGTTAGAAAAACTGTTTTGTTATCAATAGAGGCTGCAAGGGTACCCAGTCGTACCTTGCGAAATGTGGTTCCCAAGAGAATGCCATTTTTCATACTTCTTTTTACGGGGAAAACTCACTACGTAATTAGAATTAGAAATTAGAAATTTTAACCGATAAGGGTATCAGTTTTTTTTCCGACTTGGGGGTGGATTTCACAAATTGGAAAATACTTGACCGTATCTTACATACATCGGCTCAACGCAGAGATTAACTCTTATGCCCCGCCCGCGGTTAAAAATAAAGTCTCTCCTGACATTTCCGATTTTGGGGGTGGACTTCTAAAATTTGAAGCTTTCAAACCCAATTTGATAAAGATTGGGCCTTGAACACAAATTTTGGGACATTTTCCACCAATTCTTCAACCATTCCTCAAAGTTGCTTTTGCAATCGGATAAACGCTAGAATTTTATAATTTTTCACATTTCGCGGTTTGTGCACCCATTTTCTTATTTCTTCAACTTAGAGACCTTCCCGGGCAAGCGTCCACCATTCCACTAAGTTTCACTGAAATTCACTGAAAAATTTGCCAAATATCGCGGGTTGTCCACCATTTTCCGCCCGTTTCTTCTACTTAGAAATGATTCCCTGGCAAGCGTCTAGCCAATCCCCAAAGTTTTACCGAGATTAAGAATTTTGCAAATATTGCGGTTCTTGGACCATTTTCCACCTCCATGTCCACCTCCAGGGCCACCTACAATGAAAAACGGCAGCCCGCGTTGAACTGAATATTTTTATAATTTCCCAGTCAGGTTATGGCCACCTTTATAATAGAGATATCTTCAACCCACTCAACCTTTACCCACCAATTTCCGCCAAGAGGGGTAGATTTTCCAGAAGACTGGTATGCAGTCATTGTTGAATTTTCATATAGATCTTTGAGAATGAATTTGAGCTCGATCGGATGATAAACAAAAAATTTGCATACAACAGTTTTCCGCCCATTTCCCGACTTTTGGGGTAAACTTTCCAAAAGTTGAAAGTCACGTTGATCATATTTTTTATGAGTAACTTTGAAAATGAGTTTGGAGCTTGGAGTTTGGAGTTAATCGCTGGGAACTAAAATTCAACCCATAAGACTTTTACCACCCAATTTCCACTAAGGGGGTGAGTTTTTCGGAAAATTACTATGCAGTCATAGTTAAATTTTCATATAGATCTCTGGAAATAAGTTTGAGCCTGATCGGATGATAAACTAAAAAGTTGCATACAACAGTTTTCCGACCACTTTCCGACTTTGGGGGTATATTTTCCAAAAGTTGAAGGTCACGTTGATCATATTTTTTATGAGTAACTTTGAAAACGAACTTGAAGCTAATCGCTGGGAACTTAAATTCAACCCACATAACCTTAATCACCAAATTTCCACCAAGGTTGGTGAATTTTCCGGAAAATTAGTAAGCAGTCATTGTTGAATTTTCATGTAGATCTTTGAAAATGAGTTTGACCCAAATCCGACGATAAACAAAAAAGTTGGACACAACAGTTTTCCGACCATTTTCCGACTTTGGGGGTAGATTTTCTAAAAGTTTAAAGTCACGCTGATCATATTTTTTTATGAGTAACTTTGAAAAAAAAATTTGGAACAAATCGCCGGGAACTAAAATTCAACACATACAACCTTTACCACTCAATTTCCACCAAGGGGGTGAATTTTTCGGAAAATTAGTATGCAGTCATAGTTAAATTTTCATATAGATCTCTGAAAATAAATTTGAGCCTGATCGGATGACAATCAAAAAAGTTTCATACAACAGTTTTCTTCGAATTTTCCACATTTCCCGACAGAATTTTCCAAAACCGTTTCTTAGTACTTACTTTCAGCTTAAGATAAAACTACTGTACAAAATTCAGCTTTCTATCACTTATGGTTTGCCCTGTGCGACGGTCACGAGTCAGTCAGTTAGTCAGTCAGTCAGGTTGAACAGTTTTATATTTATAGATGATAGAAGTTTAAAAGTCACTTAGAAGGCAAAAAGTCACGTTTACATGAAACCTTGTCTTCTTTGGGTTGTGCTTTCGGCATGCGTAAACAATAACAATTCTTGTTCTTTCTTCAAAAAACCACAAAGGTACATTCTTTTTGGTTTTCACGCCTTAATAAAAGCGAATGGATCTTTTCAGTTTTTGGAACTACTTCTTCGGTGAAAAAGATTATGAAAGATGTGCCTTTTTCATAGTGTCAAGTCCGACTGGGTACACAAAACTTCGGCCGCGCCGAAGTTAACTTTCCCCTATTTTGTACTTGATTTGAGAATGTTTACTATTTGTTTAAAGTTCATAAATTCATACTTGGATCAAGTATTTCGCTCTTGGATCAAGAATTTTCATTCAATTTTTTCTGAATGTATGTCCCTATCCTATGTTAGAATCGTATGTTGACGCATGTTTCATGTAACAGGGAAATCCGGATATCCTAATAGTAGCGGGTTTCAAAAGGACTTTTGTTGTTTTCTCCGCTTGTGACAGCAAGTCATTTTATAGCCACTTCGTTTGTCAATTGTTGAAAAAATTAACGTGTTTAATTAGATAATGAAACTATGCGAATATTTCTTCGATTTCAAGCATTTTGCAAGCGCCCGGCGCAGTTTATAACAGCAAAGTGCTCGAGAATGGATCTAAAAACGAGTATCGAAAAATAACAAGAGCGACAGGTTATATTTTTTCGGACTGAAAACGGAACACTTTTGTTAAGCCAGATCCGTTCTTGCTAACGATTGTCTGGTGGGACTGGAACTAGAAGAAGAAGAAGTCAAAGATTTTTTTGGTTAATGGTTTTTTTGGGGAAAAAAAAAAAAAAAAACGGTTAAGCCTGTTGATGCAGACGTTTATTGCATTTATTCTTTTTGTTGCCGAATAGATGGTCGTTAAGTGGAAATTCTCTTTTGTGAATGCGATTTGATTCACCCGCTCACTTGTCGTTTATGTGTTTATGTTCAATATGCTGGAAAAAAAAAAGCCGCACACTTTCACTGTTCAGCTCAGTATCCTTTCGTCCTGCCGCCGTCGCGTGATTATTACCAAGTCAAATGCTCAATTCGATGCGCTGCCAATGCACATTTTGGTTATGCCACATAAATTTGTAATTAAAAGGACGGCCACAGGACACAGAGATGGAAAGGATTCAAAATAGGCAGACCGTGTGGCTAAACGGCGGGAGGTGAAGCACTTCGTAGGGCAGCTGCCGCTTGGTATGCTGGTCAGCTCTAGAACTGACCATAAATTACACAAGTCGGGGCCAGCAGGAGCAGCAGGCGCAATCCTTTCGATGTTTTGCAATTTCGTTCTTCTTGGTGTCTATCCCATTATTGTCCTGCATTGTGCCGTGTGGGTCCTTTTTGTTGCCCACACATAATTTATTGTCCTTTTTTGCTCGCACTCTGTGTTTGCCTTTCTCACACAGGCGACGCCAGGATCAGCAGAGTGTCCTCTGTCCTCTCGATGCTATCGCCGGTGACTCCATGTTGCGTGTGTGTTCGACTTCTAGGAACTCTTTGCCGAGATTCACAGTTAGCCTTGAAAAAAAAAGAGTTCGTTGGAAAGGAAACTCAGGGTTGACCCCTTTCCCATTTTTTTCTTTGGCTACGCCCACCACTTTCGCCTTTCAGCATCCTTTCTCTTGTATGTCATGAAGCTATAATTAAAACTACAGTTGGTCTATTCCGAAACGACCACTCAACTACATCCTTTTCATCAAATCAAATGTAATTATCCTTTAAAAGAGCCACACACGCACTTAATTCGGTTGAGTTGAAGATGATGCACGGTACAGTTGCCTCCAGCAGAGAGTCTCATTCTAATTTTTCGCATTCTGACACCAGTTAGACTGGTGTAAGTAAAGTTCATAAGATTTAAGTAAAATAAACCACTTCAAATGCCGTTCAAATTTTCATATACGGGTGTGTCCTGGAAATCTCTAGAGAATTTGTCTTCGGTTGGTTTGCAAATCACTCGAAAAATCCGTCGGTGTCCCAGAACTTTGAGAGATTTAATTTTCTAAGTGGTAAAGACAATTGGTCCAATTGGGTTCAAAATAATTGTCCATCTCACAAAACAGGGTTGCATCACGCGCAAACAAATTTCCCTCATATTAGTTTTGAATTAAAATGATGTTAAACGGAAATCTGTTAGTTGTGGCATTAGTTTTATGATTCATGCTAACATTATAGCTTAAATTAAAGTCGCGTAACCCAAAATTAAAATGAAAAATTTAAAATTATTTGCGCGCCAATCATAAAGAAGAATTTGCCAACCCTTGGCACGTTTGTTGATGTTGGATTTCTTATGTGGCGCTAGTGAGGCCGGTAGCGCCATCTAGTGGCACGACGGTTTTGGTTGATATGGCAGCCTCCGGTTGGTTTTGCGAAAAATTATTAAAAAGCAAATTTCAATATTAAATCAAATTAAAAATGTTATTTATTTGATGCAGTTTTTCCAGTAAGAAAATATAGTTTAAATTTCCAAAACTAATTTTGCTTATCAAAATAGTTTTAGCGGTGAATTTAGCAAAATCTCTAACCAAATCACTAGAGATTTGAAACCAACCGAAAGAGATTTCTAGGACACCGAGAATTGGTTTTGGGTTGGAATTTGGTTGGAAGAGATTTCTGTGACACCGCCGATAGAATATTTCGTTAAATGTATTACCCCCAAGTGCCAAACCATTTAAGTAGTTTGAGAGCCTGTGTGCTTTGCTTACCCAATGAACAGTTTGAGTGTCACTGGAAAATTGCTCTAGCTTAGAGGCTAACAGCTATAAAACAGCAAATGAGCATAGCAATCAGCTCTTAAGAGCTTCCATAGAATTCCATAGACCAGCGCACAGAGTTAAACTAACAGAGCTCTGTTAAACTAACAGAGTTAAACCAACAGAGCTCTGTTAAACTCACAGAGCTCTGTTAAACTAACAGAGTTAAACCAACAGAGCTCTGTTAAACTAACAGCAAGGAACCAGCGCTTGACAAAAGAAGTTAACTTTTTTGATAAAGTTATATTCCACACTAACTGATCCGAACTTATTCGGCGATCGTGTAACAAATGTGGGCTTCTCAAAGTGTTCCTTTTTTTCATGACTGCATGGAAATGGTCAGGTTTGCAAGAAACACAAAGACTCAAATTAAATTGTCGGCAAACAATACCCACCGATCATTGTCTTTTTGGCCTTTTATGAAAAATATGTTTGTTTTAAATAAAAGAAAAGAAAAAATACGTAGAACGGTGGTTTACTTTTTTAAATAACGCCATTTGGAAAATACTCCGTCTTTTTCAACTTTGGTAGACTCCCACAAAAAAAGTTTCAAAAAGTTTTTGATGTCATTTCTTGGATAGCCTAAAGTAATCAATTATCTATCTAAATTGATTAAAATTGCTTGCGCTGGTTTGCGTTTGCGTAAGTTATGTCAATAAAACTGACCTAACCTCGAAAAGAAAAACGCGCGTCGCGGTGAAAGAAGTCGAACGCGTGTAGAGATGTTACTTAACAACTTGTTTACTATAAATTCTATCAAGCTACCAATTAATTAGATCAAAATATGCATGTAGAATGAAGAAATAAAAAAAATTTTGTTGGACTTGAAATTTTTTCCTCTCAGAACTTTACATTAAAAAAATCTTTAAGGTCTGCAGAATAGTACGAAATAAAAATTAAATCAATAACTCATACAGTTTAAAAGTTATGATTTTGCAACGTGTTATGGGAAATGGCCCCACTGTGCAGCGGTGGGCATAAGATTTGAGATTGAGAGTACCAACAACAACAGAAAAACAACCCTAATTGGCGAGACTGAAGTCCTCCAACCAGACACTCACTGCATGTACATACACTTATGGACAAAATAATAGATGTGTTTTTTTTTAACTTTTTATTTTTAATTCCTTTCTTCTCTAATCTCTACAAATCAAAGTGTTTCCAACACATATTAATTGTCTTTAAACAAAAAGTAAAAACAGTTTCACAAACCCGAAGATAAATGGTTAAATTAAATCAATATTTCACTATTTTTGGTCTTGTTTTATATTGAACTAAGTATCTGGCAGCTAATAACCGGTATATCCGCCATTATTTTGCAAGACTTTCTGCATTCGTCTTGGCTTGGAGGATATTAACTTGCGACAAGATCCAATTGGAATGTTGAACCATGCTCTTTCGACAATATCCCAAAGTGGATTTTTATTTTAACAAAAAATCTTTCCGACCTCTCTTTTGAGTCCACCCCAGAGATTTTCGATGGGATTGAGGTCCGGGGATTGACTTGGCCACTCAAGAACAGCCACATTTTGCTCTCGATAATAATACTACTCGAGAGTAGTGCTTCGGGTCATTATCCTGCTGGAACTTCCATAAAAGTGGCATATTATCCTCGGCATATGGTAGCATCACCGTCTCCAATAGATCTTTGTATACGAATCTGCCCATTATTCCGTCAATACGATGAATCGGACCAACACCATACCATCAAAAGCAGCCCCATACTATTAGGCTACCACCTCCATGTTTCACAGTTTTATATGTGTACTTGGGATCAAGTTCTTTGCCTTTCGGACGACGAACATTTCTTTTGGCAACATTTCCAAATAAATTTATTTTGGTTTCGTAACTCCAGAGGATATTACGCCATTTTTTCTCACCCTCCGGTCCGCACCAGGTTCTACGATCTAATGCAAATATGTTCCTCATCTGCAAATTTGCCGACCGAAGCAAAGGAACCCTGCGAGCAATCCTTCCTGGTAGGTTTGCTATTGCCCATCGTCACCGAACGGTCCGGGATGACACAATATTCCCAATTTCATTGGCGATCGCCCTGGAAGATTTGAACCGGTCGCGTTTAACCAACTGAACCATACGATCGTCGGTCTTAGATGATGATTTTCTAGGTGCTCCCCAAGTTTCACCTATTTGTTCCGGTTTTAAGGCATTGGTTACGAAGTTTTGAGAACGTTTCATTAACATGGCAATGGATATATACATTTTTCCTTCATCTCGGAGTCGTCAAGCGAGCCTTCTCTCCTTCGCACTGCAGTGACGCCCACGGCCCATCTAATAGAATTTTAATGGTTTTTTTAAGTCCCCGGTTCTTTATTAAAATCAACAATTAAGTTTGCATTTAAACAAAAAAATATTTTATGTAGTATATATCCTCCTCCTCAGTAAGAATCAGTGCCTTGCAGAAATTTCCGTAAGCTATTGGCGAAACCACGCCCTCTGCCAATACATTTATTAAAAACAAAGACATTTTCATTCTCATTTGGTTTCTATCTTTTTAAAATAACGTATATTGTCGATATCTGTCACAATCAAGCCAATCTAACAAAGCATTTCTTTGACGGATTCACATCTAACACAATCACGAAAATTAGCAATTGATTTCACATCACGCCCGTTCACCAGCACAATCTAACAAAATTAATCGATTTTTGCTTATCGATTTATTTGACCAAATGGTTAAGAAATTAAGGGGATTTGTATTGTCGGCTCTGAAAAAAATTGGCATGGAAAAGTCAAGCGCTTAAGCCCTTTATTAAATGTAGTGTAAGTGAAAAGGTCAACATTCGCACATCCATAAAACTTAGCTGAGCCACCATTTTAAATAATGTTCCAAGGAGTGAACAACAGAAACAAAGAACTAGTTCCATATTCTTAGTACTAAGGTTCTTTGGGATGCAGGGTTGATAAGTCATTAAAATATCGATAGCATTGCCCTCGCCAAAAAATATAGAATAAAAAAGAGATTTTGTATTGAAAACATGACGAGTTTTCGCAAGCGCACCGTCCAATTGCCCATCCGGGGCACTCGGACAAGTCCCCACACTGCTCAGGTGATCACCTCCAGTGGGAATCCGTCATTGGATGTGATTTTAGGCGGTGGTTTGCCCATTGGCTCGATATTCTTGTGTGGTAAGCAGCAAAGGGCACCTGCTTGGTTACAATGTCAATAATGTGTTCCATAACTTTGTTACAGAGGAGGATCGCTTCATGACGCATGCCAAGGTGCTGGCCAAGTACTTCCTGGCGGAGGGCGTGCTGTCCAAGCAGGAAATCTTTCTGGGCAGCCTGGACGACTTGCCTGCTGAGATGCTGCGCCGTTTACCCCGCCCACTAACCGATCTGGAGGCCGAGGTGGAGCAGCGCGAGGAGCAACACGCTCAGGCAGAGCCGGCGGATAAGAATGGCCTAAGGATTGCCTGGCGCTACAATGATTTGCCTTTGGTCAACTCGGAGCAGGCCACCACTAAGATAGGACATCATTTTAACCTGATGGAGCACATCGATCCCATGATGTTGTATTACGCCAATACCACGGTGTGGGACGATAGTTACAAAGAGCCTGATATAGTGGTGACAGGAGAGGTATGGGATCAGCTCATTGTCGCCGTCAAGAGCAGCTCTTCGTCCACATCGCTTGAGCAGCCTCCGTCGCAGGCAGAGATTATAGGCGACGGCGCTGGCGAGGCGGAAGCAACTGTGGATGGAGACAATAATATTGCGGCCACTGATAGTACACCAACGACTGCCACCTCTACGACTGCCATTCAACCGCTCATTGATCCCAGTGTCTTCTCCAATCCCCGATATGGCCGCCTACTCAATGATATACAGCAACTGCTACGCGATGATAGTTTTGTGCCGGGCGCCAAGAAGAACCTATGCAGGGTCTGTCTCACCTCCTTGGGCTCTCCCTTGTGGTTTGATGAACAATTTGGCGAAGATTTGCTTAAATTTCTCACCATTCTGATGGCCAGTGTGCGCAGCTGCAATTCCGTTTGCTTCATCACAATGCCCATGCATCTGATTGCCAAATACGTAAGTTTCCCCCTTACAGTTATGATTGAAGATCAATGGATAATTTCTATATGTTTGCAACAGGATGCCAGTTTAGTGCCCAAAATACGTCAACTGGTCGACTATGCCGTTGAGCTGGAATCCTTTGCTGGCTCTGAACGTGAAACGCATCCAGCCTTCAAGGAGTATAGTGGTCTACTCCATTTGCACAAGATGACCGCCCTCAACACGCTGGCCGTGCACATGCCAGAGACCACGGATCTGGCCTTTAAGCTGCGACGCAAGAAGTTTGTCATCGAGAAGCTGCATCTGCCTCCAGGTGAATATCCTCGAAAAGGCAAATAAAATATATAATTAAATACATGTTTTCCCTCTTCTCCAACAGAGCTGCAGGAAACGCCTGCTGCACCACTGGCAGCTGCAGTAGATATAATGGCCTCACCCAAGTGTGGTACCAATGCCCTGATCAGCTCCAATCAGGCCTCTACCTCACTGGATTTCTAGCCAGCAATTGCCACAGTTTTGTTGGTTATTTCATCAGCCTAAACTTACAATTTTCCGTATACTCCTTCGATAGCCGTGCGCGGAAATTGCAATTCAAATCAAGAAATGTGCTGAAAGCGGAGTAAATACCATAATTATACATCTAGAAATACATACACATATTTAAACATTACAACCGCGAAGGAAATCGACACTTTTGGACGATTCCGCCCAATTGCGCTCAATTTTAGTACAACCAATTCTAGATTAATGTGTTTACGCGCAAAATTCCCCATAAATGTTACGATCGTTTACAAAAAAAAAAAAAAACCCGCAATGTGAGCAAAATTTTTAAGAATTTATTTAGTTGTAATCACTACATGAAAAAGCCATTGAAATTTTTTTAACCTAAATTTTTTCTTAAAATTGGTTTTATACATAAACAATTATATAACATTTTAAGTAAAACTGATTTTTTATTTTGGATTTTTCCTCATTTTAATAGACATAAACCAGAAGAACAACAACATAATCCACTAACATCAAGATCAACTTGAAACACAGGAATTATACAAATAAAGACTGAAATATTGAACTAATCAATCCAAAACGAAATAATAAAAAATGAATCTATGTATTTAGATGCCAAAACCAGCAGAAAAATTATGCATTAATTTACAAGTATGAAAGGGTGAAATTTAATTGATTAAACTATGCAATGGCCGAAATGATCCCAGACTGCAACCGATTTTTTGAGCAGACTGTAATAGTTTTAGTAAAGATCCTTTTTTGCAGCCTTATCTGCGCGCTGAACTAAAACTGAAGAAATGCGACATCGGGCAAATAGCTCTTAAGTCTATAACTTGTCCGCTTTACCACAGATTGTAAAGAACGATCACTGGTTTCACTTTTAATACATTTATTTTAATGATCTAAGCAGTAAACTGAGCTGAAGCAGAAATTGTACGTCAAAATCATTAATCTCCCTATGCAAATTTCAATAATTCTCAAACTATTGTATGTAAATATAGTTTCTGTCTGAAAAATTTTGAAAAAGTAAAAAAAATTCCAGTTTTTAGAACCTCCCAAAAAAATTCAACTAAAAAAATAGAGAGAAGTTAACTTCGGTTCGGCCGAAGTTTTTCTAAGAATACTTTTTGGACATTACTTTTCCATGGGATCTACACTATAGAGATGTCTGATTTCGATTAAACTTGGTGAAATCATGGAAAAGCATAATACACTGTTAATTACGAAATTTGGAGGCGATCCCATTTAAAACAAAAAAGTTTTTCTCACTAGAACTTCTTTTTCGACCGATCATTCATACTGCAGCTATATGCTATAGTCATCCGATTTTGATAAAACATTGTAGAAATGTGTCCAAAGTATATACAATAAGTGTACGCCAATAAAAAGGACGTTTTCATTAAAAACAAAAAAGTTTTCCTCACTCGAACAAGTTTTCGACCGATCGTTCCTATGGGAGCTATATGCTATAGTCATCCAATTTCGACCAAACTTTGTAGAATTGTGTAAAAGTATATAAAATAAGTGTATGCCAATGATAAGGACGTTTTCATTAAAAACAAAAAAGTTTTTCTCACTAGAACAAGTTTTTCGACCGATCGTTCCTATTGGAGCTATATGCTATAGTCATCCGATTTCGACCAAACTTTGTAGAATTGTGTAAGAGTATATAAAACAAGTGTATGCCAATGATAAGGATGATTTCATTACAAACAAAAAAGTTTTTCTCACTAGAACTAGTTTTTCAACCGATCGTTCCTATGACAGCTATATGCTATAGTCATCCGATTTCGACCAAACTTAGTGAAATCATGGAAAAGGATAGTTAACTAAGAAATACGTACTTTTGAGGCGTTTCCATTAAAAACAAAAAAGTTTTTCTCACGAAGACTAGTTTTTCAACCGATCGTTCCTATGACAGCTATATGCTATAGTCATCCGATCCGGCCGGTTCCGACAAATGTGCAGCGTATTTGTACCAAAAGATTTCGTGCAAAGTTTGGTGAGGATAGCTTTAAAACTGACGGAGGAGATACCATAGAAACAGACAGACGGACAAGGCTAAATGAACTCAGCTCGTCATGCTGATCAAGAATATATATACTTTATGTGGTCGGAGATGCTTCCTTCAATGCGTTACAAACATCCGCACAATTTTATAATACCCTCTGCAAGGGTATAAAAATCGGTTTCTGATGGGATCAAAAAAATAAATGTTGGGGATGTGTGTTAAGAAAAATAAAAGTATTAGTCGTAGCTCTCTCTTTATTCCATGCTTACAGTTAAGCTACGGAATTGTTGAATTGAGGAATTGTACACTTTTTTTAAAGAAGTCAGTAGAAGTGTTATGCGCTCTTCTTCTCGACTTGTAAAAAACTTAAAAATTCCCCAATTTAACAGTTCCGTAACTCAACTGGGGGTCGTGAACCCCCCTTATAATTTTAAGAATTAAGATTTAATTAATGGCAGGGCACTATAACCATTTGTCCTTGATGTTAGACACACGCAGCTTCCTGGTTATGCTAGAAGTCCTCATTCATTATTATGTTTTTCCGGTTGAGCAAGGATTGCCTCAGGAAGCTTATCAGTGATTGCCAGTTTTTGCCGTTAAAACGAACAAATATTTAAAAGGACATCACAATGAAACTTGAAACTTAAGAGTTTAAGTACATGATTTGTCAAAGTTTCACAAAAATCGGTCCGTTTTATCTTATGCCTTCCAAACAAACGCAATATTAAAGGTGTTGCAAATGTGCAAAATTTATAATTTTCATGTTTATAATTATTTAAACCTAAAAAAACACATTTCTTAATATTCACATTTAGAACATTCAGCTCAAACATTTTTTTTAATTATCCGACATGACTTCCGTCCCTCAACAAAATGTTATACTTTTCGATCAAATTCTGCTAGTTCCTTCTCAGTAAAAAAGTAGTAGTTGAACTTTTTTTGGGCTTATTATAGGCATGGCAATTTCCCGTTAGCCTAAAGACGTTTTGATATTCGATAATTACATATTTTGTTGCACTTAATATAATATTAGCATTTCTACATATACAAAACCTAACAGCTATGGCTAGCTCATTAGATCCAATTGGATTCTTGCAGCTAACTGGGACGCTCTCATTTTCCCCCTTCCCTTTCCCACATACACAATATTGAGAGAGAGAAATTAGAGATGGTCGCGGGACAAATACATCGCCCGATACCCATCTGACTACTAAGACGAGGATTGTTTAAATTGCAAATAATATACAAATAGTCTAGTTCTTTAATTCTAACATAATATCAAGCAATCACTATGATGTTAAGTCATTCTGGTCACTCCGGAGTCCCGCGTAGTTTTCGATGTACGCCCATCTCTAGCTCTGGCAAATGCAAAGGTTTTTTTTTGTCTGCGGCGCGTGCCAATCCTCTCTCTCTCTCCCTCTCTCTCCTAATTATACTCTGTACCAAAGGTACATAGAGTATAATAAGTTTGTGCAAAAGTATGTAACAGCACCTTAAATGATAAGTATTTAAGAAACTCAAGTCGACTCGTAGGTCTTTATTCATATATCGACCCCATTGCTATTGCAATGGCCTTCTCGTGGTGTTCCCTGGATACCGATTTTAAATAATATTATTATTACAACTGGTACAGAGTATAATATAGTCGGGCTTGACCGCCTTTCTTCCTTGTATTTTAATAAATTTGTATTACACTGCGTCGATAAGAAACCGTTTTCTGTGCAGAACTTCTGGAAAGTTCACCGGTTTGATTCGCTGATCTCTTCACGGGCACAAATTAGCGGCTTGCATTTCTAAACTTATAGGCGTTTAATGACAAAGAAGGTTCAATTAATGGCCCTGAGCATGGATGCCTGAGCATTCAACGTTCAAAATGCCAAGTCAAAACTAAGACAAAACTAAAGTGTCAAGACAAAAGCTGTTTTTTTAAAAGACTGGCAAACTTTATTTCTAAAGGGTTTAAATTAATGAGGGCATTAACTAAGCTTTAACTTGCGTCTTTATTTGTAACACATGTTCTCATAAATTAGCCCTCGTACATAAGTTATATCTTTCGAATGATTCACCTATAATACTACATCTGTGATGACAGTAACAATCTTTCTTTGCTTGATTTTCTATATAAGAGTGAGGTACTTGCAGTCAAGACCAGAAAGGTAGTAACTATCAGATGGAGATCTTTAAGCTTTTAATTCCTTTTCTTTTGCCCGGGACTTTAGGCAACGAAACAGTACAATTTTCATCAAACAATGTGCAATGGGTAAGTATTCACTTTAAGTGCGATCCTTCAATTCTTGTTTGCTTTTCTGAATTCCTTTGCCGCCTTCATTGCAGCTGGATAACCTGTATCAGCTTACCCAAGATCTGATTCGGAAATTGGAACATCAGTTACAACAATGGGAATATTTCAACGACTTGCTACATAATCCGAGTTCCGATAGACCCTTTGCTAGCTCCTGTCTGGATGCGAATGTAAATACCGATGGCATACAGAAGATTCAAGTGCCTGGTCTCGAGCCCTTTGCCGCTAATTGTGACACAAATGTGGCCGGTGCCGGTTGGATGGTTATTCAGCGTCGCCTCGATAGTGGAGTTAATTTCTTTCGAAGTTGGGACGAGTATCGCGAGGGGTTTGGAGACTTAAGAGGTAGTTTCTTTATAGGCTTGGAGAAGCTAAGAGCCATCACAGCTGCCCAGCCCCATGAGCTGTATATCCATCTGGAGAATTTCGAAGGAGAAACTCGCTTTGCCCGCTATGAGGAGTTTGCCATTAGCAATGAGGAGCAGGACTATGCCTTAAATACTTTGGGCAAGTACACGGGCACAGCGGGGGATTCTTTGCGAGTGCATGAGAAAATGAAATTCACCACCTATGATAGGGATAATGATAAGGATAACACCAAGAACTGTGCAGTGGCTTGTGCGGGAGCCTGGTGGTATGAGAATTGCATTGAAAGGTTGGTATGGTCCAAAATGTATGTTGAACTGGGTTTTTAAAAGCACGGATTTCCATTTGCAGTAATCTAAATGGTGTTTATCTAGCTGGTGCCTATGATGAAGCATTGTCTGGTCGTGGCATATGCTGGAATGATTGGCTTGGCTTTGAATATTCCTACAAACGTGTCATCATGATGATCAGACCCCGACTGCCCATACAAAGCTAAATGGAAGACCAAATATTTGAATGTAGTAGATAATATGCTGATTATATAAAATTTCTATATATTTGCAAGTAAGCACTAGCGACAAATAGAAGAAAGCACCATTTTCATATGGAGCTTTTATTACTGCACAGACTTTTTCTTTTTCTCAATCGGCTTAGAATCGAACTCTTTAGAACGATACGACTTAGATATACTTAGGGACGTCAATAAAACTAAAAAGCTAATTGTCGGCTTTAAAGGTACTTCCCAAAATTCTTAAGAGGCAAAGCCATTGAACTGATTTACATGCAGGTAATCCTCTTGGTTTATTTCTTAGAATTGGACTCAAACCCACGACCTAGCCATTCTTAGGCAACGGTCTAGCTATCTGCATCAACGGCCTTTTTCTTGCTGAGTGCTTAACTTATGGCTGCATTCTTTACTGTGACTTGCTGCACTGTCACGCGTGTGGTCGATGGTAACCTGAGTCTTAATACAGCCGGTCGTGTTGAGTCCCGAGGTCCTGATTTCGACTCCCAGGGATAAGTTTAAATTACAAATTTTATGAGTTTATGTTTTTCAAAAAGAAGACTTTACTTTACTTTACCAATAAGAGCAAACCATATCTAGCTTATAGGGTACTTTGTTGGCCAGGCATGCTCTTTCTTGTTCAATGCTTTCATTTTCCATCAACATTACTTTACGTTCAAGTTCATTGGACTCTTTCCCCCAAGGGAGCGACACCTTTTTAACCCCATTTCCCCTTCTCTAATGTTCTATCTAATGCTGATAAGAAGAAGCCGCATCACTTTCGACTTGCATCTTGTGCCGCCTGCACTACTTTAAGTTTTTAATTGCCACCACCCTCGCCCCACGCCCAAAAGTAAGTAAGTGGCCCACCACATTTGACCCCAAAAACCAGAAGCAGTGAATTAATGTACGAATTATGCAGCCACCCATCCCTACCCCTGACAACTCATCCAGGCTAGTTCTATGGCGCAGCGGAAATGCGAGTACCAAGTGGATCACAACGGTAATGTGGAAACAGTGGTCAGGGAGAGAGCATGTAAACAAAACAGAAATCAAATTTGAAAAAAAAGCACGCCCGATGGATGACCCCCATTGCATTGCAACTCTCTTTCACTCTCTGGATTCTAAGCAGGAGGGAGGGCTGTTAAAGAAGTTCTAGAAGTCTAGGATGCAAACCGGTTCTATACCGAAGCGAACTGGACCGATAGGTGGTGCTCGTGAACGAAATCAATATCGTTTCCAAAAACTCTCAACCGAATATTTAACGCATCGTTTTAGCGACACAGCATATTGAAAATGAGTTAAAATTAAATTCTCCAATTTTATATAGTGGGCCCGAGTGTGGCTCAGAGGCTAGTGTGCGCGACCGCTGTGCAAGGGATCATGGGTTCGATCCCGCCTGGGAAAAAGTTTTTCTTTGAATAAAAACACCCGATCACCCCGCACTGCTGTTTTCGCCAGCTTTGTAGTAATTAGCCATTCAAAAGCTTCTCAAACTGCCGTTCGGACTCGGCGTTAAACTGTAGGTCCCTTTCTCCAAAGATAATTTATTATATATTACAGAAAAGAAATGGACTATTTTGAGAGCCTGATGTACCCGAGAACTCAGGTGTTTTTTAAAGAAATCCTTGAGAAGAGTCATTTTGAAGAGTTTGTGAATCGTCAGCAAATTTTACCAAAGAAAGACACCAACTTTTGGAGAACCACTCCACTGGACAAACGGATTGCCATTGCTATGTACACCCTTGGGTCGTCAGCAGAGTATCGCACATGGGACAGGTTATTTGGCGTTTCTATGACAATGGTTTGCAAAATCCTGGATGACTTCTGTAGGATTTTTAGCACCCGAGTTCTTGCCGCGAAAATTTATCAATCAATATACATAAAATAAATCAAAAAAAATATTGAACCTTCATAACATCTCAAGAAGTTTTCTCTGAAATTCGGCGCTTGCCTTTTCCAAACGCTCCAAGACTTCAAGCGGACGGCATCCATGTGCTTGAGCTCCTCCGTCCTTTCTTTTGATGCTGCCACTACAGCTTCCTGGAAAGGTGAAAGCTGTTGGGTAATCGCACACAGGTTCTCCTCCCATAAATCCATCACTATGGCCTGCTGGTAATCTCCCCAAAGGATATATTGCTTCCGCTCACTTTTACTCATCTATAAATACAATTATAAAAATTTGTAATATCAAGCAACAAATTTACTTACCTAGCTGACACTTTGGTTATTACTGATGACACTAATGTCACTGTGAGAAAGTCGAATAAAATACCAAATCCACTAAAGGCGAATGTCATAATTTTTAAGAAATGACAAGAAATGGAAAGCAAAATGAAATTGAGAAACGTATGGCAGACATTATATAATTTCCTTCATTTCTTGTCATTTCTAGTAATGATGTTTTATATCTTTGTTGGAAATAGGCTATTACTCAGTTATCAGTAGGAATGACATATACCAGCGGTTAGTGCGCGATGTGCTGGGTCGTGGGTTCGTCCGCCTGGAACACTAAGTTTCTGAATAAAACAGTGGGCGCAGCGAACAGCCGTTCGGATTTAAACTAGGTCTTTGTGCTAAAATTAGAAGCGCACAAGCCAAAGATTGAGCGTTGTGATCTTGACAAGCCGATTTTACTTTACTTTACATATAGGACTATGAAAACAATGTGAAATCAGCCCTTAAACGATTAATGTTGAATCCGTAGAATTAAAAGAATGTAGAGACTTAAGGGTTGATACCGGCTTCCTGGACAGCTTATGAAAAAAGAGAACATGAACGATATTCGAAATCGAATTTTCAAACGAACAACATTATCTTCTTCTTCTCTTCTTCTTATTTGGCGCGATAATTCAATAACAACCGTTTGACGGTCTCGGCCGCTGCTATTAATGCCCGCCACTAGCCTCTGTTTGGTGAGAGCTGGCACCAGTTGGTCAGTTTAAGCGACTCAATGTCTTTCAGCACCTCATTGAAGTTTAATGGCGACACCAATTACTACTAACAAAGTATAAAGGACTTTGTTGTACTTTGAGGGCTCTGTGCTTTATAAAAGCAATTATGCTGTATAGACCGAGACTCAAAAAAGTTTTATTAAGGCCTACATATGCTAAAGGGCACTTCTGTCAATCTTTCGTGGTTGCAAGAAAGAGCTTTGTTCATTGCCGGGATGATACAGCAAGTGAAGTAAAACTAAAATAAAATTCGAGTCAGCAAAGCATCAAGAAGAGCAAGACGCATTGAAGCCTATCTAGAAAAAAAGTCGATGGACCCACTGCCTAATCCAGGGCCTAGCGCAGTGGTCAACGAATTCATTTCTTTATTTAGAGGATATTAAAGTTTTAGAAGCTACCTTATACCTACCTGGAAGATACCAAGATACATTGTAAATTATTTGAAGCTGATTACCTGTTAAAGTAGCGAATGCCAAAGAGGTAGTGCAGTCCCAGGAAGTAGAGAGCACCAGCAAAACCAAGTTAAAGGTATGTTTGGCTCACAGTTCATATTCATTTCTTTAGCTATAATAAGGGATTAGAAAAGTATCAATAAATTTGTTCTTTTTAAATGTTTTCTCATACAGTACATAAGTGTAAACGTATTTCAAATGTCTTTCAGCTACCCTCGCTGCTAGAAAGATAAGCCTGTTTAACAAGTTTCCAATGCAATGTTCTGTCCAGCTCCAAAATTTTGTTGCTCTTCTTCTATTGTTTTCCTGGCTGGTATGGTGGTTGGTTCCATTTGGTTGCCGATGGAGCAAGTTGAAAGAGAAGAGAGAGAGAGAGAGACAGTGACCACTTAATTCTCCATCATATGATGGCTTGTCTTGCAACCGCTCTCTCTTCTCGACTTCAGTTGTTGTTTTGCACTCAAGCGACGCGCGCCGCTTTACAAGAACAAAAAATCGTTATAAATTCAAATCTCGTTCGGGTTTGCGTTTTGTAAACAATATCCGCTGATACCGACGAGCATGTAATATTCAAACCCCCGTTTTACAGTCGCCTGTCGAAGATTGCTCATGTCACACTTATTATCAACATCAATTAACATTTAGTTCTAATTCAATTAAGTTTATCCACACCCACGCCCAAGCGCTCAAATCTATTGGAGAGGCCTCATCATGGGGCGATGTTTTAATTACAAATTTGTGCTCAATTTTTGCAACTTGTTGTTTTTGGTAAGTTTACAACATCATTCGCAGCAAATTAAGTGAAATCGAGGCCCTAAAACAAAAGCTGTCTAAAATTGTTTTTTTTTTTTTTGGTAAAACTCCATTTATTTTTTTGATACCTTCTGCCTGCAATGAGTTTGGATGTGCGTAAGGGTATAGTTAAAGGTATATTCATTTTATTGTGGGATACCAAATCAAGATTAGTGTCTGGAGGCCAGATAGAATCTAGCTTCTTGGCAAAGAAGGCTTAAGTCGTACTTAGTTCGTTCTGTTGCAACTGACATGGCATGGATAACTTTGAGTATAGTTCTATATAATTAAAAGACTCAAAAATTTGAAATTTTTAAACGATAATTTTGTTTATCCTTTTCCTTACGATTCGCACTGAACTTTACCCAAAAATGACAGATCTTGATAAATATAGGAACGAAAATCAAGCTAAAATCATAGGTAAGAACAAAGCGTCGACAAATGCAAATTACTATAGAAGCTGAAAAGAGCATGAGAACGATGTTTCACATTTTTGGAAAAGAAAAATAATCCATAAAACTGGATATAAATAAATATATTTACTTTAAGTTTTTTTTACATTAATAAACTTGTGCGCGTCGTGCTTAGAAAGTTTTCGACCGTGCGTGTGGTGTGAGTTTTTTAAATGCACCTTTTGAGAGTCGTGTGGTGTTGAAAATATTGGACACACGCCCATCTCTATTTCTGAGATATGGCTCAGAACCCCTTTTGAACTGGTTCTATTTTTGAACCTGTTCGAAACCGGTTCTAAACCAGCAAAGTATCCATCTTCATAATACGAACCTATATACCAACTTTCTTGTTCGTAGCTTAAATTGCTTCTGAGATATGGCTCTGAAACACTGTCGAACCGTTTTGAAACCGGTTCTGAATCAGAAAAATATTCAACTCCATATTATAAACAGAACAGATCTTCACGAAAATTTCACTGTCGATCAGAAAAGAGTCTGGGAACCGGTTCAAAAGCGGTTATAAGTTGTTCAGAGCCATATCTCAGAAGTAATTTAAGCAACGAACTCAAAATTTGGTTAGTGGTTCAGATATATATATCTCAGAAGTTATTTAAGCTACGAACTTTAAATTTGATGTGTTGGTTGCGAAAATGATCTTGGATATTATACTGGTTCAAAACCGGTTTTGAACCGGTTCAGCAGTGGCTCAAAACCATATCTCAGAAGTTATTGAGGCTTTGAATTTAAAATTTGATCTGTAGGTTGGTATAATGGATTCGAATATTTCACTGGTTTAAAACCCGTTTCGAGCCGGTTCAACAGTAACTCAGAGTCATATCTCAGAAGCCATTTAAGCTATACACTTGAAATTTGGTTTGTAGGTTGGTACTATAGACGGGATATTTTACTGGTTCAGAACCGACTTCGAACCGGTTCAAGATCTTGAAATTTTGTGTACAGATTGGTATTATGAAGGTAGATGCTGGGTTCGGAATCGCCCTTTGCTCGCGGCTAAAACGGGCAGCGATTGGCTCGCGACTCGGGAACTGTTGCCCTCGGCTCGGGGCAACGAGCCACAGTTCGCGGGCACCGGGCCAAGAGTAGCTCGCAGCCCCCTAGGAAATGCCCGCGGCTCGGGGCTGCTGGCATTAGCCCGAGGGCAGCGGGCAAGCAACAGCCTGTAGCTCGTTGCCGCGGGCAAAGGGCAAACTGCCCCGGGCAAAGGGAAAACTGCCCCGGGCAAAGGGCAAAATGCCGAGGGCAACTATGTAAAACTATGCTACATTCTTCCAAGTCTTTCCAATCTTCTTTCCATTCAGTATCCTTAACAATTTCTTCCGAAAGACTTGGAAGAATGTATAGAGCTTGCTAATCAATCATTAGACCACTTTCTTAGATATTTACCATAGGTCATCCATGGTTTTTTTTATCGCGGTTAAGAATTTTCATAGCCATGGCTGTGTAATTAAATGTTGACATTTATGGCCTTCAAAAGCAGTTTATTGAGTATTTAGCGGTTTTATTACCATGGAGATCCATTTACTGCGAATAGTGCTTATGCATTGATCCTGGCATGATTTTCAACTTGATTGACAGTAATCTTTTTATAATTAATAATTTGTATCCTCTTTGGTATTTTTCCCAACTTAATAATAGTTACAAATCAACTTCCAATTCCTGGTGCTCTCCGACATAGATGCCCTTGGCATTTTGCCCTTTGCTCGGGGCATTTTGCCCGTGGCTGTTTTCCCTTTGTCTGGGGCAGTTTCCCCTTTGCCCGGGGCGGTTTGCCCTTTGCCCGGGCCAACGAGTCACAGTTTGCGGGCAGCGGACAAGCAACAGCCCGCTGTTCGCGGTCTAATGCGCTGCCCGCAGCCCGCGGGAGCGGGCAATTCCGAACCCTGGTTAGACGTTCAGTTGAATCATGAATCATAATCTTCTCATAATGCTATTCAGCTAGTCTTTAATGTTTTAATATTATTTGATATGTGAAAAATGAAAGACAATTTTGGGAAAAATATCAGAGTGAAAAAATATGGCACACAAAAAGATAAGAATATTCAAGTTTCATTTGAATTACAGTCTAGAGACCTGCGCGAACAAGTTAAATGTTAAATAGTAATCGAGTAGTACTCGCCGAGTAGAATTACAGATGAGTACGGTTACCTAGCTGTCAAATTGGCACCGTAGAATCGTAGGAGCCGCACTCTTTTACTCATTTTTACTCGTTTGCGACCTGAGCTCTACCCCGGCTACGGAAGATTTTTTAAAAACATTCATTTATTAATTCAATAACCCTAATACTAAATTGTGACAGTTTACTGTAAGGGCCTGTATCCAGATTCGATGTAAAGTAAAATTTTCATACAAATATTGAAGCAAAATTTTATTTCTACTTTTCTTCTGTCATTTTTGGATGAAATTTTTACTTTACTTCGAATTAATTCACTTCTGGATACAGGCCTTAGCTATTTAAAGTTAACTTATACTGTAGGGGGAATTATTCAAGAGTTTATTTTATAATGTGTTTGGGGTTTGATTTGGATTGTGTCTAAGAATGGCGGTTTTATTCTAGAGCTTATGGTTCTTATACTAGTGTGTGATTTAAAATTTGATTGTGTTTTGTGTCTTGTATCAGTTAATAATGTACACGCTTAACTGTTTACCTAAATTTTAACTTATATTAATTTCAAGTCAGGTAGGTAATAGGATTAATCAGGTGGGTAATTTTAAAGTGTCTAACCAGTGAGTTGTTATTAGCTTAAAGCAGGATTAAATCCTGCGATCTGGCAGGTCTGCTGGATGGATCCTTTGAAGCCTTTTCCAAGCCCTGATCCCATTGATGCGGCGAGTTCCCAGGAGTCGCCTGGCGAGGTTGTTAGGGTGGGCAGCGACCGTATCCAGATACTTGGATGCCTGGTTGTTGATTGTGTAGCCAACTAGGGAGACGCCACACTCTCTCTCGATGTCACGAGTTCGGATGTACCACTCAGCACCTGTTATTCGCCTGAGTCCTTTAGCCTGAAATACCCGGATTTTGATCAGGTGTGTCTTCGCTGCAATGCCATACACGGCCGCGTGAATTTAGGCCGCGGTGCATTTTGTTTGGGGGCCTAATTGCATTCTGCAAAATGAATTTGAGCCGCGACCGCAAAATGAAATTAGTCCGCGCGGCCTTCTTTCATTTTTATATTCATATATGTGAATGAAAACACAAGAAGTCAAGGGAACAGGGTATTTTGTAGTCGGGGCACTCGACTACAGCTCCCTTACTTGTTGAAAATGAATTAAGGCCGCGATGTCAAAATGAAAGTAGACCGCGCGGCTTTAATTCATTATACTCTGTACCAAAGGTACATAGAGTATAATAAGTTTGTGCAAAAGCCATGTCCGTCTGTCTGTCCGTATGAACGCACAGATCTCAGAGATGGTAAGAGATAGAGGTTTGACATGTATGGGACTTATGCTTCTTATACTTGCAGGCAGATCAAGTTTATTTTTAATTTTTGCCACGCCCCCTCCCGCCCCCGCAAATTGGAAAAAACGTCATATCTCCCACAGTTTTATAGATAGAAGGTTCGTTCCTTAACACATTTAGTAATTATTAAACGATCGGAGGGGCGAGGTGTTTACAATAGGGCGCCCGGTCAAGTGATGGGCAGCACTAGTGTGTATGTGGGCTTACCGACTTTCTTTCTTGTTTTACAAATGAAATAATACCGCCCGGCCAAAATTCCGCGAGGTCTAAATTCATTCTGCAAAATGAATTTTGATAGAATTTTCTAGTCTTGAATGTATTTTTTATGGCCGATCACAAAATTAAATTTGTTTTTATGAATGATTCTAGGCGGCAATAGAACATGACCATGGGCGGTGTTATTTCATTCGTGAAATGAATTAAGGCCGCCCGCGGCCTTATTTCATTATGAGATATGAAGGATGGCCGCGCGGTCTAATTTCATTTTGTGGTCGCGGCCTAAATTCATTTTGCAGAATGCAATTAGGCCGCCGACCGCGGCCTAAATTCACGCGGCCTAATTTCCATCCCCCGCCATACACCTGAACGCCGTACCTCCCTACGGTGCCAGGATGACTTTGTATATGAGGACCTTGTTCCTTGGCGAGAGTTTGTTTTTGGCGTTGAGTAGCCAACTCATCATCTTCGCCTTGCTGTGCTACGGAAGATGAAATACATTTTTTTCGTTAAAAAAATTTAGAAACAAAAATGTAGTTCTTCCTCATACTTTGATTTTCGCCGATACCCCCAAAATTTGAAAATACATTTAAGTTAAAATAGTCTTAGTCTACCGAAATCAAGCACATTCTACAAAAGTAGAGTAATCCCGCTTATTCTTTCTACTACTCGGCTCCGTATAAACGATTACATGATTACACACAAGTATCGTCGCATAGTAAAAATGATTACTTTTACCTGTAATCATACGGTGCCGGAATCACTTGTGCAGGTCTCTAGTACAGTCGTTCATACGTTAATCTCTGAAACTTTCCGGTACACTTCTGAATATTATTTCTTCTTTTTGGTCACCCAATTTTTTATCAAAAATTACCCAATTAATTTCTGGGCAAGAGCATTTGTGCTTCGCCTCTGGCCAGGTTAGTTCATTTAACTTGATTTTGTTGTATTATTTTGTTCTGCTTGGCTGATCGCAAACATTTGAATGAAGGGGCCAGCATACCACACACGTAAACACATACAAATATTTTCGCCAACGCGCAGGCGCAGCTTGGCACCGACTCCAAAGCCGAGCAGGTAAATGTATGTAAGGTAATTGGATGTAAGGAGGGGGGGACACAACTTCCGTTTGGCTGCTCTCTACTATCTACTCTTACTCTCGCTCTCTTCCAGCTATGTGGCATGCTGCTCATCGTATCTGGCTGCTATCTCTATACGGATAGCAAACGCATCTTGCTCTCCCGCCTACTTGCCGCTCCCAGTGACAGATTGAATGCTCTGCCACAGCCTTTGCTGTATTACATTTCACTAGGATTGGCCATAGCGGGATTTGTGGCTGTGCTTGCCTCTGTGGTGGGCTTCTGGGCCAGCTGCCTGCATACTTACTGCTTTCTCACCATCTATTTCCTCAGTGTGGTTGTGCTGCTGCTAGCGGAGTCTGTGGTTTGTCTGGCCATTACCCTGTGGCCCCATTGCCTGGGCATCAGTTTGGATGAGCAACAAATGGTCAAGGCTCTGCAGGGTAATTATGGAGTCCCCGGCCAGGAGCAGTTCACCAATGCCATGGACTTGGCTCAAACACGCTTCGGCTGCTGTGGCATGCGGAGTTCCGTGGACTATGACACCACGCTGTGGCGTTTACAAAGCTATGGCCAAAGGAATTGGGCAGTGCCGCTCAGTTGTTGTGTGCTGGAAAATGTAGCCCAGCCGCAGGCCTATCTGGATCCCAAGCCAGCCAATGAATCGCAGTGTCAGTCGCTTGAGCGCAGCTCCTACGAAAGGGAACGCTATACGGAATCCTGTCTGCCACATCTAGACAGTTGGTATCGGGAGCAGTATGGTGTATTCCTGGGAGCCAGTCTGGTAATGGCTCTGGTGGAGTTCTGTGTGCTGCTGGCTATTATATTAAGCTGCACAGGTATAGCCTCTCAAAGGGCTACATTGCATGGGGCTATTGAAGGATTGGGCAGGAGCAGTCAAAAACGACGACGCCCGCCCAAGGCCAAGTCACGGCAAGCTCTGGTGGAGAACATCTACGAGCCGGAGGTGCAGCTGCGAAACGGTATGATGTGTCTGGGAGGAGGCGGTGGAGCCAGCAGACATGTGAGCAGCGAGGATTTCAAAGAGCTGTATGTGCAACCCCGGGATCTCTACAAGCAGCGGCACAATACCACCTTCAAACCCATTGCCAGTGATTATCAGACACCCACACGAAGCTACTTGGTTTAGTTTTGGGAAAAAAAGGTACAAAAATATATATTGTCTTGGATTATTACTTACAAATTTCCGATCTTTTACATTCTAAACATTCTGCTTCTTTGTAGTGCCCCTTGGAATAACCGAAAAGACCAAAGTATTAACAAATCAAAATACCAACAAAAACCAACTTAAATTACTTTAAGATTACATAAACTAGGACACTAAAAAAGGATATTCAAAAGGGGCGAAACTTAAACTAAAATGTACAGAAAACAAAATAAAATGTAAAGCACCTGAAAATGTGGGAATCTTTTAATTCAGAAACGCAACATCATCCTCATCGCTGGAGCTGCTTACTGTGTGCACGCGGCGTCTCTTGTGGCTCTGAACAACTACAGCATTGGCTTGTGGAGCCGACGCCTGACGACGTCGTTTTCTGCGCTGTTCCTTGAGTATACGTTCCGCTCGTTCTAATGGACACTCGGATATATCCCGCGACTCATCAACTCCATCTCCATCCACAATAAATGAACAGGGCATATACTGTGAAGGTTCTGCCTCTACAGGTTGAGAGAATATATGCGAATCATCGCGATAGTCACGAGGAGCAGGCATTTTAAAACCGCCCGGACGCTGAATTGGACTCCTGTTAGAAAAGGAAAATATATAACTTATTGTCAGAGCTGTAAACACAATTACCATTAAAATTTTTCAGATAATTTGAAACAATTCCTGATTACAATTTTTAAGTAATCGTAATTGTTACTTGGAATTACGATTATTAGTGATTATTACAAAATATAATTACTTTTACAATTACTTGAATAGTTGTACCTGTGAAGGGGGATTGTTGAGTATTTGTGATTGAATTGTTGAATTATTCATGTATTTCTAGGTGAAAACTGAAATTATTTATTAGTTCGAATGTTCATACATCCAATATTTGGAATAAATACCCATATAAATAGTAACGCAGAATCAAGGGTTTATGGGTGATTGTGTGGAGTCGGGAAAATTCCGAGTGACTTAACGACCGTGTACTTCAATTAGCAACTTTGCAATGCGATTGCTTCGAGTTCTAGTAGCAACAATTATGCGTGTGAGCTAGGATCAAGTGTCCGTCGAGTTTGAGAACGAATTAGCAACTATTATGCGTGAAATAAGTAACTGGTCTTAGGTCTTGCGAGGCGGATTGCCCAACGCTGCCAAAAATGCAAGCAACAAAGAATAGAAATAGAAAGGAGAATAGGAGAGCGCATTACAGTTAGCGCGGCTTATGTATAGAGCGAGAGAATGGGATCAGCACAGACGCTGCCAACAAAAATTTACAATATGTGTGTGTGTGTGTTTGCGTATTTTTGTGTCTAAGCGACACCATGGGCAATAATCAAATCATAACAGCGGGCTTAAACGGGCTCATGATACAACTATATAGGTACGGCGCACATATTAAAAATGCGGACTGACAGCATTTGCTAAGTGAGCCAGAGAGCGTATGTAAGAAAGAGTGTGTAGGTGAGAGAGAGTCTGACAGGGCACACCCACACAAATTTAATGTTTGTGTGAAAAAAAGATTTCAAAATTACATACTTGATGTAAATCAACATCAGCAACAACAAAGTGAGCTGTGCAAACCAAAACCCTCCCCTAAATTTGCCGCTGGCAATCGGAAAGAGGATAGAGTGATAACCTTTCACATGGAATGACAGCAACAGACTGAAATAATGAGAACTAAATTGAGTACATATCCGCCATACCTATATAGTTGTATCATGAACGGGCTCCATCTAAATTTGAAAGAATTTCAGACTACTACTATAACGCAGTGCTACAAATTTCACAAAAGTGCAAAAACCCGGAAAATGACTTGGCGTACGTTATATGCGACGTAGAGCAGGTCGCATATAACACTTCCACATACTTGGATTTCCTTCGGGACCCCCAAAATCTGAAGATATGGCCCAAAAACCGATTTGTGCTCATTTTGCTCACTTAACATAAGATGACTGTCGAATGGATCTTCTGATTTTCTATAAACTTGTTAGTTCCGATAGCGACAAAAAGATTCCCGTATATCAAATTTATAGCTTTCATAGATGTAACGCGATGGCTGATAAATGCGAGTTACAGATCTGGTATTTACAGCTTTTTTTTTTCAAATTCCTACTTTAACCCTTGCTGGTTAACAAAATTGCTCCAAGCTATCAATTTTAGATTTTTTATGAATTCGTCAGACAAATATTGTTTAGATGAATTTGTTTACCGTCTGCCGAAGTTATTCGCGTTTTTCTGAGCAAACATCGGCTATCTAGTATTCTTTTTTAATGTGTTTAAATATATTTTTACATTTGGGACTGTTTGGGAGCTGTTACCTTGTAGGGCCATGATAATCTCCGGTCAAATAAACAATTATTACTTGCTTCCTGACTGGGAGTCCCCGAGGAAAACCAAGTACGAGGAAGTGCTATATACGACCTGCTCTACAGCGTACGTTAGATCATTTCCCAGGTTTTTACGCACTGTAGCACGGTGTAGTTATTTTAAATACAATACTGTTTTTGTATAAGCGAAATAAATTTAAAAGGGTTTTTAATTTTGTAAAGAGTAGGTAGGGTTATAATTTAATAAAAATTGCCCTTATAAGTTTGATTATATGATCAGCAAACCATTAATTTGGGGTTTTCCAAACTTGATTGGTAAAAATTATATTTTTCACCCATAATTACATTAATAATTAAACTTTTCAAGCACAATTACTCAACAATCCCCCTTTACAGGTACAAATATTTAAGTAATTACATTTTTAAAAAATCATTGAATAATCGTAATTCCAAGTTACAATTATGATTACTTAAAAAATCGTAGTCAGGAATTGTTTTTTCATTGACTCAATAATCGAGATTATTGTAATGAAAAGTAATCTGCTTTTTGCAGGGTATGAAAAAACACAATGCTCAAAATACTCACCTAACTGCCTGCAGGTACATGGCCTGGACGTTGGTATCATTGGCATCCTCTTCACTGTCCGTTAAAACTATTACAGAATTCAGCTGGTAAGCACCAAATGTAATCTCTGCTTCCTCTTCATGGTCTGAGCCACTTTTATCTGCTTCATCCATAATAAAGGAATTGTGCTTGCGTCGCTTATGACGCGCTCTGGTTGGTGATGAGTGGGTAATCGGCTGAAAAAAGTGGAAGCGGAAACAAATCAGGACTACCAAAAAGCGACTTTTTAGAAATAAGTAAACTCCACATGGTTTTTTTCAAGTTAATGATTTCTCTTTAAAAACATATTTAATTTTGCAAAAAAAAAGTCTAGTTAATTACAATTTTTACAGTTGATCATGTGTCTTACGTTGACATTCTCACAAATAACACTTAATCGGCAATTTTATTCCTGACAGCCGGACATGGCTATATTGACTCGGCTGTTGGTGTTATTGAATAATATATTTACTATACTAAACTTTACCATACCCTTTTTATACTCTTTCAGAGGGTATTATAAAATTGTCCGGATGTTTGTAACGCATTGAAGGAAGCATCTCCGACCACATAAGGTGTATATGTTCTTAATCAGCATGACGAGCTGAGTTGATTTAGCCCTGTCCGTCTGTTTTTATGCTATCTCCTCCGTCAGTTTTAAAGCTATCTTCACCAAACTTTGCACGAAGTCTTTTAGTACAACTACGCTGTCGGAACTGGACGGATCGGATGACTATTGCATATAGTCATAGGAACGATAGTTCGAAAAACTAGTTTAGGTGAGAAAAACTTTTTTGTTTTCAATTGAAACGCCTCCAAACTTCGTATTTCTTAGTTGACTATGCTTTTCCATGATTCCACCAAATTTGATCGAAATCGGACATCTATATAGTATAGCTCCCATAGAAAAGTAAGGTCCGAAAAGTAGTCTTATTTAGAAAATCAAACTGCAAGGGTATGCAAAAGTTCGGCCGAGCCGAAGTTAACTTTTCCCTATTTTTGATTTTACAAGCTTCTAAGAAAAAAACGAAGCGTTGCGTCGGCATTTTTTTTAACTTGATGCTTTCATGACTAGTACGCCTGAGATAGGCAGTTTCCAAGCATGTGGGCAAATGTTCTTTAAAGACAGTCTTCCGCCGTTGCACCAGCATTGATTGGTCCAAGAGTAGTCAACGTGGGATAGTCAAGTACCAACCCTGACCAAACCGAGTGCCCCAACCAAAATATTTCTTTGCACCAGCTTATCCTAGCCCTTGACTAGGCCATTTGAACTAGGCAGTGGACTAGTCTGCGTATGCAAGTAGCTCTTGCCAGAACCACAGGGAACTTAGCGTCGGATTTATTGTGAGGGTTTTTATACTTATGCCGCCTTGGAATTCCCTACCAGTTACAGCACTTCTGTTATGCCGAGGGTGTGCAATCCTCGAGCCAGCTAGAACTTGCTAGCTAGCTTAAAAATAGATGAAAGCTAACTTTGGCTCGATTCAATTTTATGTACCCCTACAGTCGTATTTTTATAAATAACAAGAAAGAAAGTCGGTAAAGCCCGACTATAATATACTCTGTACCTTCCAAAGTTTGTGTTAGAAACAGTTCAAAAGAGATATTTAGACATATCTCAGAAGTTATTCAGGCAACGAACTTGAAATTTGATTGGCAATATGGAGTATAATAATTTACAGGTTCAGAGTCGGGGCTGAACTGGTTGAAAAGTGACTTAGAGCCTTATTTCAGAGTAACTTAAGCAATGAACTTGAAAATCGATAAATATATTAGTAATATGAGGTGGATATTTTACTGGTTTAGAAGTTACTGAAGCTTAGATCTTGAAATTTGGTGACACTATGAAGTTAGGCATTCAACAGTGGCCGGGTGGCTCAGCGGCTAGTGTGCGCGACCGCTGTGCAAGAGGTCGTGGGTTCGATCCCGCCTCGAAACATCTAATGAAAAGTTTTTTCTTTGAATAAACTTGACACCTGGTCACCCCTCTCTGCTGTTGGCGCCAGCTTTGTAGTAATTAGTCATGCAAAGGCTTCTCAAACTGTCGTTCGGATTCGGCGTTAAACTGTAGGTCCCTTTCTTTTGTGCGAAAATTAGAAGCGCACAAGCCAAGAGATTGAGACAGGCTCGGTTTTGGCCCTTTGGGGCTGTGTCAAGCCATTTTACATTACCATTTTACTTTTTACTGGTTTAAAAGTTATTTAAGCTTAGATCTTGAAATTTGGTGACACTATTAAGTTAATAATGTGAGTGTTAGACCATTTCTAATACTCATCACCTTTTCGCATTTTGCCTTGAACTGAATTCCCATTACTCGCTAGCTGGATTGCCCATTACAGTTAAAAAAAAAAAAACATTCGAAGATAACACATTTCATACCTAATTACTAAATAATGTTCTAAGCTTTGAGTTCGTTTTTATCAAAGCAAGATTTGTGGGTAAATTGCTCTACTTAAGTCTGTTTTTTAAATACTAAAAGTTTCAGTTTAACACAACAAGCACTGGGCTTAAGAATTAGTAAGCCATGTGCCAATTGATAGTGATTTTATTGTTGTTGCTTCAACTCGTACCGTGCTACTATACCCAACCACGTATAGTTGGTGGCTTTCCGGCCAACATTATCAATTTTCCCTACATAGTGTCCATACAATTGCATGATATTCATCATTGTGGAGGTTCTATCATTAATAAACGCACCATACTGACTGCAGCCCATTGTCTGGAGGGGACAACGCGAAAAGTGCTCAAAGTAAAAGCGGGCGGGACCAGTCGCTCGTCTAGTGATGGACAAATCTATGCAGTGGCTGCCATACATAGCCATAAAAATTATTCCTCAAAAACAATGGACTATGATATAGGAATTGTGCGTTTAGCCAAAGATCTGAACTACAGCAAGAGTGTGCAAGAGATACGCATTAGCCAGAGTAAGGTAGCCGGAGGCAAATATGCCAGCATAGCCGGCTGGGGATTTACCACAATTTCTGGAGCCACTACGGACATTTTACGCTTTGCGCGAGTTCCCATTGCTAACCAAACGGTTTGTAAGGATCTACTTGGAAGTAAATTAATAACAAAACGCATGATCTGTGCGGGATATTTAGAAGGTGGTGTAGATGCCTGCCAAATGGATTCTGGAGGTCCTTTGGTAGTGAATGAAAGATTGCATGGAATTGTGTCTTGGGGTATTGGTTGTGCCTTACCGAATAAGCCAGGTGTTTATGCGAGTGTTCAGAACTTGCGGCCTTGGTTGAGGAAACAAATGTCAAGGCGATACAATGAAACAATTTAAAATTATTTGAAATCTACTAAAAGGGGAATAAAAAATATTCGAGATATGAATATGAAAATCTAATGAATACTTTTTTTTTAAGTGGAATTGCAGATGAGGTCTCAAGCATTCGGCCAGTAACAAGTCGCTCTCCCACTTGGAACAGAATAGATTGCGATACAATATATGTATGATTTTCACGAACCAAACCAAATGAGCGAACAGTATAAAGCAAATTGAATGGAAAACCTACAAGAAGCGAGAACTGTTCTCTTATTTGCCGGAAAAGAGATTTGGTATCCTTCCCTTTGTGAAGTTTGAATAAGCCAAAGTCATCCCAATTGTGCTCATCTCTAAAAGAAACTGAATGATCCAAAATAAATCCATTTGGAATGAATATTTCTTAAATATCCTTTAAATCATCTTTAATATCCTTTCAATCATCCAACGGAGCTAAAAAGATCCAAAGGATATGAAAAATGGTCATCCTTGGGACGATTTTCAGCACCGTTGGATGATTAATAGGATATTAAAGAAATATACATTCCAAATGGAAACGATAATCATCAAATGGATATTTTTTAATATCCTTTTTTTTCTCTGTGTAGTATAGCCAGTTTCGTGTTCTTATGCAAGCAATTTGGCCATATTGGTATAGAAGTGAGTGCCTTGGGACCGTCTGAGAAATTAAAGACTGAACCAAATTTACTATTTTTTCCTTTTTTTAGTCAAGGGCCCTGAAAATGGTAAGTAAGCTCTACTATATGTGATTGCACATAAACTTGAGATAAATATTACCAATTTAATAATTTTTCAAGTGAAACTTTTTGGCGAAAAAGTTAACCAAACACAAAATAATCTTGACAACCCAAGGTGTCACATTTTAACAATGCATTCTTCGATAAACAATAAAATTTATATTTTCATCAAATTGAAGCCAATATATTGTACTCACAAACTCATAACTTCTGTATCATTCAAATGATTTCAATAAAATATGGATCCTTATATTTGTATTTGATGATCAGTCCAAAAAACTAATTTTATACAATTTTACTCTTGGTTGAAATTGCACTGAAAGTCTAACTTTTTTCTTTAAACTGACTTAAGGCAATTGCCGATGTATGCCTCATATACTAACGGGTGACAACTAAAAATCTGCACAAGCTTTAAAATGCCGCCATAACCACAATTCTCAACGGATCTTTATGAAAACAGTTTTACAGTTTATTTATGACTTCGTATACAAAAGAACTTCATCAATGGAATTGGTCGAAATTACCGTTATTAGACACTCGACATAGCTTTCGAAAAATGTCTCCGCAGGCAGCCTGTACGACCTTGGGGTCGTATTTCCGGATACATAAGCGAATCCTGTTGGTCAGTTCTTTAATATTTTTGCCCTTCCAATTGTTTTTGTAAACTGCAGCAAAAAGACTTCCAGAAAAATCTTCAATTGGATGACACTACTGCAAGTTTGTTGGGTTCCGTTCTTTTGGTACAAAAGGGATGTCTTTACTGCTCAGGAAATCTGTCGTCATTTTAGCAGTTTGTATTTGGTCAGGTGTGTAGCTTGGTGCTCTTTGCTTACGTCTGGCAGCAATATTATTCTTTTTCAGCACTTTACTGATCTGTTGTTGGATACATTAAATTTTCTGGCTGCATCTCGCTGAATTATGTTGTGTAAATTATGTAAAACGTGTTGACAGGAGAACAAAGAGAAAGAAATGTCATTACGAAAGCTCAGCTAAGGGCGCGCTCTCTCAAAGTTTGTGCAGATTTTTAGTTGTCACCCGTAAAGGAAACATATTTGTTTTCATCGTCAACTTCTGCGAAGACTAATTCTTAAGTTTTTCCCATACCCTCAGCATTGCAATGAATTTGTCTTTCATTGCGTTAAATTCAGAGCCGGAACAGAATTTTTGAATTCTGGACCATTCTTGCCTATATTTCGATTTACTGAATTGTTCGGTGTAGGGTTGTCGATTTTTCTCAAAATATAAATATCGATAATTCCAAAAATCAACATTTTAAATATCGACATTTGCTATATAGAGTGAAAAACTATCGATATATCGATAATATCGTTGTTTTCTAAGGCTTACACAAAAACTGAAAAGTTATTAAAGAACGTCTGCACCATAAGACTACTTATGACCAGTGCAAGTGGCCGTTATATCTGATCTTTCCAGTAGCATAACTGTAAGATATAAATGACTTAGTTTGCTGAAATTAGTGAGGTTTTTTATTAAACTTCAAAGCCTCGTACTCAGAACAACTAACAATAGCTTTCGACACAGTTCATGAGAATCAAGAAAAGCCAGTTATTCTACTAATATGAAGTTCTTAGACAAAATAAATTTTTGTCTTTCTGAGTACGCGGCTTAAAGACTAAAAGATTTAGCTTACTAAAAAATATCAAGTAACAAATTGATTCGTCATATACATATAGATTGTAGCTTGCTCTTTACCAATATTAATTTGACCACGATTCTAACAAAGTTGCCCTGAATCTAAAGCCCATTCTACAAGATTATTAATATTCTATTTATTACTTACATCACAGAAGGTTAATCTGTGGCGCGATTCTGCTTAAATTACAATTAAATATCCGACGGTCTTGGTATGTAAAATGGCTTGACACAGCCACAATGGGCCAAAGCCAAGCTTCTCTCAATCTCTTGGTCTTGGTATGCCATAAACAATATAAAGGGTCTTCCATGAAATGCGGTATCTTTATATGACCGCACACTTAAACTTTTTAAATTGACTCATTCAGCTCTACACTAGCACACAGGAATGAGCTGGAATACAATTTTGTTAGGTTTGTTGGGAGAGCGCCACTCATTCAAATTTCCCAAATTCTTGGTACTTCATGCAGAGTGTTTAAGATGAATGGATTTCCAGGAGTGTTACATAAAGTAGTAAGGGGTTTTTGACGTTCTTTAAAAGGACTTGTGGCTTGAACAGGCCAGAGGACCAGAGCCGAGCATTTCTCATTCTCTTGGCTAGGAACTACAGATTAACAAGTTTAAGCATAATTTCACTAACATTAGAGCAAGCGAAATAGAGCTGGATGGGATTGACTTACCATTTGCGTGGCAGGAATTTGTTCGTAGTCATCGCTCGTATAATCCAAAGCCTTAATACCCTGTGTTTCCTCCTCTTCCTCATCGGAGCTAATGATGATCTTACGTTTTGACTGCCGTCGGTGTACAATGGGTGAGTCTTCCTCCTCTTTGCTAGGCGTCGTGGAAGCTTTACTGGTAGATGTTAGTTTGTGCAGTGACTCTGCAGCTTTAGCCAGACGCCCGTGTCCACGCGTGCGCTGCAGATAAAGGTCAAAAATGCTAGGAGATTTATCCTGAGTATTTAAACTAGTGGGGTTTCTTCGTTCTGGCGATTGAGGCAGAGTTTGTGGCAATGCTTTGGGACTGGAGGTCCTACTGGATGATTTGGCAGCAAGTTTGGCGGCCAGACTTTTAATTTGTGGCTTAACGGGTGACAGCGATTCTTCGGCAAAGAGGTCCGGAGAGATGGCACGTTGACTGGGTGGATGATTCTCCTTCAAACTGGTAGTGGGGGAGGGTGTGTGCTGACTAGCTCTAAGAGTGGGTGAGGGTTCGGGCGCCTGCTGCTTCTGCTGCTGTTGGTGACTAAAAACACTAAGACTGGGTGAGGGTTCGGGTGTCTGTGGTTTCTGCTGCTGTTGGTGACTGAAAACACCAAGACTGGGTAAGAGCTCGGAGGCCGACTCCTTCTGCTTTTGCTGTTGTTGACTTATAAGCTCTTGTTCCTCCGGCAAGGGTTCGAGAAAGTCGTTTAAGTCCAATTCCAAATCATCGGGAGTAGCCTGAACTGTTTCTAGTTTGCTTAGATCGGCTTCTGGTGGCGCTGGCTCACTCATTAGGTTGTTTAAACGACTTAGATTAACACTCAGATCGCTAGCCTCTACTCTAGAGTCATTCTCCTGCTCTAAGCGTTGAGGTTTTACTCTCAGTGGAGTGGATCTATGTTGAACCGCTTCATCATGGAAGTCTAGCCATTGACTTTGGTACATGGAGTTATATTCCGTTTCCTGTTCCTGCTCCTCTTCTATGTCCTCCTCTAGCCAGCTGTGTTCGTTGTCCCCCAGCTGCTCCCGGACTGTCTGATCTAGGTTACGCAGCTCTAGTTTTTCCATCAGCTGCTGTCTCAGCTCATAGTTATCCGTCATCAAGCCCTGTTCGGGCAAACCTTCAAAAATTTGATCACATGCTTCGTCAAACTGCCGCTTCCTTCGATCATCTCCGGAATGAGCCAGGTCTTGAAAGGTTAACTCCGCTGAAGATTGCCTAGCTACAAGTTGTTCCAAACTACCCGGGCTTATCTCCAGCAAGAGTTCATAAATCTTTCGAGTTTTCTGCTGTCGACAGTTTAGACGTTCCTGAGGCAACTCAAATTCATTTTGCAGCTGCATTTTGTCTCGAATATCCTGAACAAATTTCGGATTTGTCCGTAAAAGGAGCAGCTTAAGAGAGCTGGGCAAATGTTTGTCTTGCAATTGTGCCAAAAGATCTTGATTACGCTGCGAGTCGCTTATCAAAGGCTTCGAGGAATGAAGCAAGCGTGTGAGCTTGCGTAGACGTTGCACCTCTTCCTGGCTGCACGAAACTGGAGCCTGAGTGTCGACCAAGAAATTCTTGAGGTTAAGACTGCGACGTTCCATTTCCTTATTGATCAGACGTTGAGAGGCTTCGCTCATTTGATAGGGTTGCTCTCCCACTAGCTCGCGTTCCTGACTGTTCAGCGGTGGAGTCTGCTTGAAAAACTGTCGTAAGTCTCGACTTTTGACTGAAGTCAATTCTTTACGTTTCTTGGTTTTGCTGGGCAATGTGGCTACCTCCGTTCTGTCCGGCTTGGCCTCGGGTTCCATAAACTTCTGTTCGCATTTGGGCTGTAAGTGTGCGGGCACCATTCGGGGATTGGGTTCATATAAGGCCCGCGTTACCACTGAGGAGTTTAACATTTTCCGATTCGTCTGCTCCTTGTTGGCCAGGACGTCCTTCAGCATTTGTTGTTCGCGTCCTTCGGTGGCCAACATAACCACTTGACCATTTTTCTTTCTTCCCGTTCGTCCTATACGCTGCACAAACCGTGTGGGATTTGAGCTGCATATGTCGAAGCATACAATCATTTCCACCTCACCCACATCGATGCCCTCCTCGCCTATGGAGGTGGCTACCAGTATATTGCTCGTGCCCTCACGAAAATCCGACATTATTTGTAACTGTTGCTTCTGGGTGAGGGCATAAATGCCCCCGCCAGAGCCACCCTGACCCACAAAACAACGTGGACGTAGGAGCGGGCGATGCTGCAGGAGTAAACGTTGAATCAGCATCACTGACTCCCGATACTCGCAGAAGACTATGGCACGGGAATCTGCATTCAACTGTAAATGTAGAAAATATGACTTAAGGATTCACGTATTCATTTGGAGATGGGCGCGGGATTCGGGATTGAATTTAAACGGAACGGGATTAGTGCAGTGTTATAGGACAAATCAAAATCGTATGTAAGTAAGCGCTGCAAGCCATCAAATTTGCATTATTTTTGAATTATTTTTGAGTTTCTTCACTGAGAAAACACGCAATGAGGTCTATTGCATGTTATGAGGTATGTTACAACCGGAGTTGTCTAATAAGGGTTGTAGGTTTTCCGGTTTTTTAGGTTGGCAAAGCTTACATAGCGCAATTCTTTTGAAAAACGTTTATATCTTTCAAGCATAAAATCCCAAAACTTTAAAATTTTATCGGATACTGGTATAAAAACAAGCTTTCAATAAAATATAAGTGAAATTGTTCAAACTTGGGACACTGTTTGGTTTGGTTCGATTCCGAACTGGTTTGAATCAGGATTCCAAAGAAAAAAAAACCAACAAGAATATTAAAAACATTTTTTGGTTAAGTTGATGAAGCTGCAAATTACTTTTAAAAAGTACTCTTCTGTCTTTCTCTTTTCGCGTCTGAGTCTATCATGAATCTTATCAAAAAATTCCCGATCTCAGTACTGGGAATTTAGTGCCAAAATTTGCGCGATTTTGAGCAAAACAGCGAATGCAAAATCAACTAAAATCCATACTTTTTATACAGTTGCAGAGCGTGTTATAAAATTGTCCGGATGTTTGTAACGCATTGAAGGAAGCATCTCCGACGACATAAAGTATACATATTAGAGCAGGTCAATTTGTATGAGTTTCACGATCCACCAAGACCTGTTCCGAAATTTCCCACTCATATACAAGGAACTGAGCGACATGTGCAATTGTATACCAATGTATCCAGACGAGCTATTAAAGAAAATCGTGAGGACATAATGGCCATAACTGGACAAAGCCGAGCCAGAATACCAAGAATGGAAAGCAAACGAAACTTGAGGTCTAATTCTTAAGATTATTCATCAAAAAGTCGAAGACTATGTATTTTTTTCGTTTCTTTTTTTTGTGATGAATAGAGCATTAAAAGAATAATGTTAAGAAAATGTAAGTTTTTCTTTTACGAAAGTTTAAGTGAAAAGGTACAGCAGCTATTAAACGCTGCACATTTGTCGGGTCCGGCCGGATCGGATGACTGTAGCATATAGCTGTCATAGAAACGATCGGTCTAGTTTTGGTGAGAAAAATATTTTTGTTTTTACTGGAAACGTCTCCAAATCTCGCATTTATTGGTTTTCTAAGCTTCTTCATAATTTGATGAAAATCGGATCACTATACGCTATAGCTCCCTTACAAAAGATGGGTCTGAAAAAGGCTTAGTAAAAAAAACTTTTGTGTTTTTAATGGGGTACCGTCTTAATATTTGTCATTTAATTATTTTATATGCTTTCACCTAATTCAACAAAGTTTTGTCGAAATCGGTTGACTATAGCTTCCTTAGGACCGATCGGTCGGAAAATGGGTCAAGGATTAAGAATTATATTTTAGTTAGGACAGCTTAGTGCGTACTTATACGTGGTTTCCCCAGGAAGCTAAGTCCACTGTAAATACCGTTCAGTTCGGCTCAGTACTGAATTATAGCTGAATCAGCACTGAAATAAAGGGCTGGTACTGAGTTCATGGCATCCCTCAAATGAGTTTAAGCTTTAAATTTAACACAGACGTCATGACCTTAGCTGATTTTAGGCATGATTTTATAACTGAATTATGTGTAAGTTTCATGGGAAGTACTGAATCATACCTGAATTCAGTTATTCCTACAGTTCAGGTCTGATTTCATCCTTGAAAAATTCAGTACTGAAACTTATGCAGGGTAATACACAAATTGCTTATGTAAAATTGTTTCACAGGCCGACGTGGCCGATTGTTTGGCATTTTTGACATAATTTTGGTTTCATAAAAAAACCTTTTTTCATACTTTTGGCGTCCACGGGTATATATTAGACAATTCTAAAAACGTGTTCTAATTATTTAAGGCCGAGCTGCCCAGTAAAATACAATTGTGTTCCTTAATAAAAAGGCTCAAGCTCAATTTACAGGACATGATCGCTCAGCTGAGTTTTTCAGACCTGAATGTCAAAAACTCAGCTGAGCAACTTAGTTCAGCATTTACACATGTCTGAAAAGCTTAGTTGACTCAGTTACAAAACCAATGGTTCATTGAGCGTTTGCTGTGCGGTCAGTTCAATTTGAGCCGGTTCTATTACACCTGAGCGCTTAGCTGAGTAGGCTCAGACTCCTGTTTTCACGGGCTAACATATACTCAGATACAAAACTCACCTGAGAGATCATGTCGTGTAAATTGGGCTGAAGAAATTTTAAAAAGTTTTTCAGGCCTGTTCCGGCTTTCACTTTCACTAAATTTGCTAAGATTCGATTTGGTTACCTGTTACGGTCTTCACAATTCGATAGATTTACTCAATTTGAATTCACATTTCTTAGAGCTGATGAATTCAAAAGTAAATGCGATTTTTTACATAAAAGCGTAAAAATAATGGCTTAAAGTTAATTTTGTACCATTGTTTAGTGTATTTTGATACTCTTTGCAATCTTACATTCCCTTAAAAACTGTTTTTAATAAACAAATTATAATTTTTATGAATAGCTTAAATTTTGCAATAAAAGCTGTTCTGGTTTTCACTTGTTTATGAAACGCTGGGAAAATGTTCAATAAATACCCTTAAAAATAGAAACGACATTTTAAACACCTATATTCAACTACTATCAACTATTTTTAGTGATTATTTATTGAATAGTTTGGCTTCACGAGCTGATTAAGGTAAAAGTGTTGTCAACGGAAACAATTTGGAAATGAAACATTCGAATTGAAAATCGTTCGAAAACCAGAACAATACTAAAACTAAAACGAATACTAAAACAAAATCGTTCGATTTGGTTTTTATTTGAAATCGAAGAAATATGTGAAAACCGTAACAGGCCTGTTTGTTATAATGCATTAATAATTTTAATATTTATATCTTAGTATTATTTTAAGAAGTTCGTTTCTTAATAAATAAATTGAAATCTCTACAAATATAAAAGATTTGGTCCTCACTTACTGATTCATTGACTGATTGGCAATCATCGCAAAGCCTAATCGGAAAGAGATAGAGGACAGAAATTTGGACACGAGTTTCCTTATGTGGTGAAAGTGCGTACTAAGATGTGGTTTTGGGAAATTCCACCCGGAAAAGTCGGAAAAACGTCGGAAAAGTTTGTATTGGGAAAATTTTTATTTTTTATCCGATGGACTTGAAACTCGGTTTGTAAGCAAAGTCCGCCCACTAGAAAAATTCCCGGAAAATTCGACCTGCGAAAATCTATTTTTCACCCGATTGACTTGAAATTCGTTTTGTTAGTATAGTAAGTGAAATAAATTGAGATGTGATTTTTCCATGTTAGAAAATTTGACCGTAGGGTGGAAAAGCTCCCGGAAAACTCTGACTTGAAAAATCCGCACACAAGGAAAATGGATGGAAAAATCGAAATGCCAAAACTTATTTTTGAGTCGATTGACTTGAAATAGGGTGTGAAAACTATCCAAAATTTCTGCCAGCGAAAATTATTATTTTATTCGATTGCATTGAAAAGCGTTTTTTAATGATAGTATGTGAAATAATTTGAGATTTTATTTTCGATTTTGAAAAATCCACTCTATGGGACAAAAAAAATACAAAAAGGTTCTCGCTTTTTTGGAAATCCACACATAAGGTTGAAAAATATTGAGCGGGGGATTAGCGGCAATCGCTATTTTCAAGCCGATCTGAATAAAATTCGGTTTATAAGCTCTATGGGCCACGGATATTTGAAAATAGTTCACAAATTTCGAAAAAGTCACTTCAGAATGAAATTTGGTCGGTGATCTTTTTTGGGAATATGTGTGAGTTCAAGACCAACTCTTATTCTTGGGACGATCTATATCAAATTGGGGTTGCAAGCTTTAATCTTCAAAAGTCCTCCACCAAGATCGGACATTTCAGGAAAGAGCTTAAGAGTAAATCTCTGCTTTGGGGATAAAACTAGGTCAAATATTTTCCCCAGGTCGGAAAAGAAAACCTGATAATAATATCGGTTTTAATAGCTTAACTGATCAATCAGTATAGACTGACGGCGGCGTAGTGAAGCGCGCCGGATTATATGCTATTATTTTTATATAATTTTGTATACAAAAATGTTAACGGTCGGAACGGTTCGGGATAGCTTGGTTCGGGATCAGGAAGGGACAGGACTGGATTAAAAATTTGGCATCAGAAACGGGACGGGATCAAATTTCTTTCCCGCGTCAATCTCTAATTTCATTCATTCGCTGGCTCACCTCGAAATGCTGCACCAGCACCTTGCGCACCTCCTCGTACTTGGGATGTCCAAAGTCTAAATTGGCTGGCATGGCAGCCACTTGACCATTAGTCATGGTTCCTGTGGAGAAATCCAAGGGATTTGGACCCAGTTGTTGACGTACCTCTTCCACCAAGTCCCTCAGTCCTGCATCCCGAATGAGCACGAACTTGGCCTTGCCCTCCTCATCCACATCAAAATTGTTGACAAACACACGCAAGCCATGCCGCTCCAAAAGCTCCAGCGCATGATACAAGCTAATGCACATGGAAAAATTTCCCATAATAATACTATGCTCCGGATGACGTTGTCCCTGATTGGAGCGTTCAAGGAAAATCTTTTGATCATAAAGCAAATTGTTTCTGGTAATGTTTCCTCGAGCTCCCCTCAGCACTTCCGCCTGTATCAGCTGTCTCAGATATGGTTCAATAATGTTGAGCAAACGCTCGCGCGGTTCCTTAATGCGATCCTTGAGGGACACCACAATGGTGCGTATGCTACGCTTATGAATGTACGGTTGTACATCTATGGAATTCTCCCAGCGCACCGCTAGATGCGAAATACATAGATTCCGACAAACAGCGGCCACATCGTCCATGGTGCGTCCCGGAGTGGCAGACAAGGCGAGCATACGAAACTGCGAATTGTGGCCCATCAGCGAGTCCGTGACTTGTGTGTAGGCATATCGACCCTTGGCTCGATGGGCCTCATCCACTACGAGTAGTTTGATGGACGAAAAAGGAAATGGTCGGCCCTCCTGTTGGCACTCCAGCATATCCGAGTGCACCACCTGAGGTGTGGCAAAGAAGACGCGTTTTGTGGCCCACAACTCCTCTCTTTTGCTGCGGTTAAGGCGACCTGCATAAAGGAATATGAGAACATAAATGCATTTTGTATATATCAAGCCAAGCTTACCTGTCAACTCCACCGTATCCTTATCCAAGAATGGCATTATCTTCTGACAGGCAGCTATCTGTTGCGATACCAGTGGTCGCGTGGGTGCCATAAAAATCACTTTGCCCTGAGGATACCAGCGATAGAAATTGTACATCACCACAGCGGCTATAAATGTCTTGCCCAGACCAGTGGGCAGCACCACCAGCGTATTTTTAAATAGAGCCGATTGGACAATGTTTTGTTGATAGGATCGCAGTGGATAATTGCTGGGATAAATCCAGTTATGTCCTGTACTTAGATCAAAGCCAATGCAACAGGAATCCTCATTCAATTCTTGGCGGGATGGACCGGGCTCTGGACGTTGCTGTTGCTGCAACTCCAGCAGCTCTTGCATTTGCAGCGCCGCCTCCAGTTCCTCAACATCTCCAGGCCAGTCAGTATCATCCATTATGACATTTAAATCAACGTGTAAAACAAATAAAAACAAAAACCAAGATAAACAAAACGAGAGTTGCCAATTTTAGACCAGCTGTTTATGCTCAAAGTAGCGTCGCTCGGCTAGCGACGCATTGGAACGAGGGAGTGTGGAACAGCTTTGCATTTTTTTTTGTTTTTCGATTTTCTGATTATTTCTTTATTAAAATCTTTAAGTATCAAATTGCTGAGAAATGCAGGAACTATATTTTTGATTGACCATAGCGCAGTGTAACAATTTGCCCATCTAGGGGACTTAAATCTAAAAAAAAAGATTAAAATTCAATGATATTTTTGTATATGCTAGAAAAGTATACAATTGCCATAAAACTAAACAAAAATCAGAACGAATTATCATTAACAGCAAAAAGTTATTAAACAGGCCTCATTGCAACGGTGGCCAAATTACATTTTACTACCTGCAATATTAAAGTGATTAAATTAATTCGTTTATTATACACTTGAAATGTATTATAATTTTGCCCAGAAGTTTGAAAAGTATATATATTCCTGATCAGCATGGCGAGCTGTGGCGATTGAGCATTGTCCGTCCGTCCGACTGTATGTTTCTAAGCAAGCTAGTCCCTCAGTTTTGAAGCTATCGAGTTGAAATTTTGCACAGATATATCTTTTAGCTGCACACTGCACATATGTTGCAACCGCGAATATGGCAAGTCACTTCTTGTAACTGCCATACAAATTAAAAAAAAAATTTTGTTTAGTATTCCAATGACACAAGAAATAAAGCTAATAAATTAAGTCATTGGTCACAGTGTACTTAAACTTCAAAATTTCATGTCGATATCTCCTAAAATACGGCCGCAATTGATTTAAGACCGCCTAGGCATGCCAAAAAAAAGCATAGGGCAGAGCACTCACCCATACTCACAAAGAAAAGCACATTGAAATTGGGTAAGGCAACAACAAAATCACGCACAATTGTTGTTGGTTAGTTTGCTTGCGCCAATCAAAGAAAAGAATAAAAACCGGTTTTCTTCCTAACATCGGTGCAATTACAAAACAAATCGTAGCCAAAGAGCATAAGGCTGGGCATCGCTGGTATAAGGAGAAAAGCCTTCCATTCCAAATTGCTATCGATATATCTTTAACTACGGTCGCAATTGACTTAAGTCCCCCTAGATAGACAAAATCTTTCACTTTGCATCGGGTGGGTTTATGCAGTTATCAAAAATATAAAACAGATCATGGAGATTCGTGCTCAGCCCTGAGCCAATCGTTAGGTAACCGTCAAGTGCGGCCTAAAAATATTTTCAAACCCTAATTCTCTGCTCGAAAAACCATTTGACAATTAAACGCTAGAATATGCATCGACTTAAATGTAACGGTATTTTATTCAAATAAGTAATCAGCATTTTTCCGTTTGCGTCATACGGTCACACCTCAGCTCTTTCCAGCACCCAACTCGGATTCACATTTCTCTTTCTAATTTCCAAATTCATTTGTTATTGTCGCAAACACAAGCCAAGATGTCTATTTACTCCAGTGTGGAAAAGGGACCGGCGATCGAAGTGTTTGCTTTGACACAAGCGTATAAGGACGATGATAGTCTCAACAAAGTCAATTTATCTGTGGGCGGTAAGTAAAAAAATCACCGGGCAACGACAAATTGTGGACATTACAGTAGATGTAAATATACACATGTATGTAGTTTTATCTCTCTGTGAGTGTGAGTGTGTTCGTTGTAGCTATCAATTTGCTAAAAACCCTCTCGCCCGCCTTGTATTTCTCCTGCCGTCTTAATTGACCAGCCACACTGTGTGGGCCCCCTTGCGTCTGCCTGGAGGTCGTTTGGAAGTCAATGGAGGCAAATGAGATGTTTTGATTTTTGTGTCTCTGTCCTGCAGCTTAGCTGTTGGAAATATAAATTTTAGTTACAACTATTTAACAGAAATAATAATTGAAATTTCTGAATTTTTACCTACATTGTGTATATTTAAAAATCTAAATTATATACCCAAATGTAGAGTACCATTTATATTTTCCTTGTATAGGCCTAATTAGTCTTTCGACCAGTTAAGTTTGCTGCCGACGTCGGCAAGTACCTTGTACATATTTATGTGTATATTATGTGAATTGAGAACACATGTCTATAATTATGATAAGCAACTTTAGTATTTATGTTCGTGTATTTCTTTCAACAGTCCCGCTATCTTCCCATACATTTTTACTATTTAGAATTTGGCAAGTGGGTCCATCATGAATGGGTCGTTCGGTCGCCACATTTCACCTTTGTTATTATGATGAATGTTATTGCATAACTTTTCCACAATCAAGCTTTTCGCTTTTGTTTTCGCTTTAAGACTGACAAGCGTCAGCATATAGTTTATTTGTTTGTTATTTATTTGTCAGTTGGGAAAAGTCATCAACCTTTCTGATACCAGTTTTGCTTATTGATTAAAATATCAATGTGAGATTTTGAGAGACGGGCAATTCTTTCGAAATGATTTAGATGCTTTCCATTAATAAGAATTTACGACTCGGCTTAAGAAATCATTCTGGGGTTAAAACCCTTGTGTTAAGCATTGCTTTTAAATTTTTTACGTTTCCTTTGAGTGATTTTGGAAATACGAATATAACTGTATTTCAGACTTAGCTGCAACCAAGATATGAATTTATAATTCCTTCAGTTCTGTGATAAAATATTTTAGAACTTCTTTCATAAACTATTTTAAATTTACATCTAGGCTAGAAATATTGCACCCAATTAAAAAAGCTACAGCTTGCCATTAGCAATATACGTTTTTTTTTTAATTGAAATACATTAACCTAGAATGGGTCGTAAATGTTTTCCAATAATAAAACTTGGACACATGTTCTTTAATATTTATGAATGTGTGATTAGACTTAATTAGTATGAGTTTTAAGTGACGAAACACTTCTTAACTCTCAGCTGTGAAATGACAAAACTTATCCTTCTGTTTATGTACATAGAAGGTGGTACTAACTGTGGTAACCGGTTTTGAACCGAACCTGTTCGATCCCGGAACTCCGGCTTTTATATTGCCGTGAACCGAACCTCTTTAAAAATAAAAGTTGTACCTGAACCTGTTCCGAACCTAAAATTTCGATCAACAAAAATCAGACATGAAAAAATATGACCCACGGTCTACCGAATTCTTCTGTTATCTAATCGGTTTTGGGAGACTGACTCTTTCAATCGGGAGGAAAATTCAATAAAACATCTAGGAGAACGTTCAGAATAACTTATACTAATAACTTATAGAATAACTCCACTCATAATAGCCTCTGTTTTTAAAGATCCTTGACTCCGAAGCCTGTTTAATGATTCTTAAAACAAGAACTTATCATAATATTGGTAGTATTTTTCAAATGTACGAAATGGAATTTTACTTCACAGTAAATTATATTTTGATCCAAAAACTACCCAATTCCCTTACGATCTGTTTGAAAGCATATATTACACCCTGTTACAGCGAAAATATACTTTTGAAATGACCCACCGTACGCTGTAGAGCAGGTCGAGTATAACATTTCCTCATACTCGGTTTCTTCCTAACACCCCCAAAAATCTGAAGTTATGGCCCAAAAAACGATTTTTTCCATTTTTTACTCATACAAATTTTAATAACTCACGCATGGACTGTCTGATTGTTTATAGCCTTGGAAATTCCGATAGCGACGAGAGGAATCTAAAGTATGATAATCAATAGCTAGCCAGATTTAGCTTGATGATGAGTATCAAATGGAAAAAGCGGATTTTGGAAATGCTAGACTCAACCAGCCCGACAATTTGTACTGGGTCCCTTTAAAGTTATGTACACATATTTTTTTGTAACACTGTGTTATTAATGGTGTCCTAGATAAAAAACAGTAACATTAACCGACGGATCGGTCATATGGAAGCTATATGCTATAGTCATCCGTTTTTGACAAAACCTCGTAGAATTAGGTGAAAGCATTTCAAATAAATAAATGCTAAATTTCAAGATGGTACCATTAAAAACAATTAAGTCTTTCTTACTAAGCTTTTTTCATGGCATGGGAGCTATACCATTTTCATCAAACTTAAAAATATTATGATAAGAATAGAAAACCAATAAATACGAAGTTTAGAGACGGTTACATCGAAAACAAAAAAATTTTCCACTAAAACTTAATTTTCGACCGATCGTTCCCATGGGAGCTATAAGATATAGTCATCCGATCCGGTCTTTTCCGACATATTAGCAGCGTGCAAGAAAATGGAGACTCGAGGCTCACCTGACCTAATATAAATTGCTCCAGCTGCAAGTGATTCGAAATAGTAAGTAATCGGAAAATATGTAGGCCTTAGAGCCGTTTTCTACATAGAGCTATCAGTCACGCAAGCTTTCAAATACAGAGCAAATTCAACCTGACTGACTGGTGACACTCGCACAGCGCAAACCATAAGAGATAATAATGTGAATTTGGTACAGTATTACAGAATTTTTTACCGAGATCCGGTTTTGAAAATTTCTGTCGGGAAAATAGAAAATTTCGCAGAAAAATTTTGAATGGAATTTTTTTGTTTTTCACCGGATCAGGCTCAAACTTATTTTTAAAGATATAAATGAAAACTCAACAATGACTGCATACCACTCTACTGGATAATCTACCCCCTTAGTGGAAATTATCTGCAACTGTCGATGAAATATCAATTCATGAATTCGTCCTGACCGGGAAAACTTTTAAAAAATTCAGTTCAACTCGTGCTGTTGATTTTTATTGTACTTGGTCGTGTGCGGGTCCTGGACGTGGACCTCAAATTTTGTTTTGAGTATATAATAGTGGTATTCCAGAAAGTGATTAGCTTTTTGATTTGCTTTGGATTTCGTGTATCAGCTGCTCACGACTGCTCCATACAAAACGTGCAGTCTGCCCAGAAACAGTAAGGAAAATAGTTGATTTCACGAAATCAACTTTGAGGCTGGTTTCAATTTGATTTCGTTTTACTGTCACCATTTTCTTGCACCACGCGTTTGGCGGTTGTTTAAAATCTGCTGTTACTTAAATGTGAAAAAGATGGAAGTTTTATCGCATTTCAAATTTGAGTCACTAAATGAATTATGTATTTATTGTTAGCCTTATAGAATGCATACGAGCCTTTTGTATAAATAGACCAGCGGCCAACAGTGGACGGAGTCATAAGTGCTCGAGTTTTTGGAACGTGTGCTTGACGTAGGCAAATATTTTCAGGAATTATGTAATTTGTATAGTTCTCCATAAATTCTTCTCCAATTTTGGCCTGCCTTTTCCTATTAAGTTCTGCCAAATGGCATGTCACTTCGCTTGACCATAATCAAATGCATAATTAATTGAATTAACCTTTGTAAAGTTTCAAACATTCTAGACCACATATTCTGCCCACAAACTTACTTAAGAAACTTAGAAATCTAGTTTTTACAAATTTATTCGAAATTTTTTGGTTTCGCGCCTTTGTTTAATTGGCGCCAATTGATCTGCAAACGAAAATGCTTTTACGAAATCGAAAGCAAATCACTTTCAGGAATACCACTAGTGTTCTCAAAAACGGGAGGGAAATGGTCCAAAAACCGTGAAATTTCCAAAAATATCGTATAGTATATATGGAATCGCTTTATGATAAGATTACAATGCCGGCCTTGGTAATTGAAAGATGTAGATATTTTTCAATTTAGCCTAGATTGTCATGAAGATTTTATAGACAGCTAATGTAGACGGGTAAATAGAAGGTGTAAATCAAACGTTCAAAAAAATCGCGAAATTTGCCAAGTTTTCATATGAGATTTAAAGACGGCTAAATAGGAGATAAAGATCGAACTGCCCAAAAAACCGCAATAGATGCAAAATTTTATGGTGAGTTATTTGAGTTAATTTTGGATATCTGTCAATTGTAGACTGGTAAACTGAATGTGTAGATGGAATGGTCCATTGACTGTAGACCATTAACCTAGGTGGGTATTATCGCCTTCAGCTTTAAGTAGGGGAAACCATATCATTCAAGGGTATAAATACGGCGGAACTTAGCGTTTCATATTTGTCTTGTGTTTAAAGTACTAGAGGAGACGTAGTAATGCAAGACGGGTATTTGCTAGTTATTAGTATAAAATTGTCTTGAGGAATACGCTGTGCTATTCAACTTTTTCGGCTAGTAATTTGTTAGTATGCTATGCATTTTAAATGTTCAATATCACAGCAAAGCATTTCAAATGTGCTATTGCTATGCTTTCGAAATTCTCATAGCATAGCAATAGCACAGTTTTGCTCTTTGATTTTTGTACTATTGATTTCCATGTGAACACAGACAGTAGCAAATGAAATTTAAAATTGACAGTAATTTTAAACCCTGACTTAAGCTATGAACTTGAATTTTGGAGTGTAGGTGGGATATAGGATATAGGCATCTAGAAATTTTCCTAACTCAAGTGTGATTCACACATAATTTCGTTAATTAAAAAATGAAAATAGCGATTTTCTAGCCAAAACTGGCAAACCCTGTTAACTTTCCTATGCTATCTAACTGCTATTGTTTCGCAATTTGGCCTCAATATCTTACTTTCACTTAGTTTATCAAAGGAAACAAATAAAAACCAATTGCTTTATTTGGTTTGTTATGGTTATGCACGAATTAAAAAATAAATGAACTTTCGCGTAGAAACAAAACAAAAATACAATGCCTTATTGATTTCTAAACATTAACCTTTGATAACGTATACTAAATCTCTGAAGATAAGCTATCACAAGTATAAGATTGTAGCTACTTCCAATGTTTTTTTGATATCACACCCCCATTAAGTAATGGATTAACTGTCAACGTAACTTGGAAATCAAACCTGGAACACCAAAGAATGGTTCAAAGGCATAAATTCCAAAATACCAATTTATAATTATTATCAATTTATATTTAAGCAAAAGAACAAATCGATAACAATAACTTGCGCCTAAGATCAATAGCATATTCAGTTGGTTTGAAAGTGGTTTCCTTCGGCGGATATAAACCGATCTTATCGCTTTATTAATATTTCTGCAATTGGCCAAAAATTTTGTGGCTTTGAGAAGTCCCAATTCCATCGCAGCGATTGCTATTCTATCGATTAGGTCGTGAAAAGGGGATTGATGTCTTGAAAAACCGAGCAAATAAAGGGTTTTACTTTCGTGCTCCTCAACAGAAAACACCGCCAGACCACTCGGAGTATAATGAGATCACAGTCTTAAACATTCTTTCAAACTCTTCTTTTCCAGCATACAGAACAGATGAAGGACAGCCGTGGGTGTTGCCTGTGGTGCGGGATACCGAGATTAACATTGCCAGCGATGATACAATTAACCATGAGTATTTACCAGTGACTGGTGGGTAATTAAATAATAACCCTTCTTGAAGCCACCAACTGCCATGTGACCCCCTTTTTATTTTAGGTCTGGATACATTCACACGTGCGGCCACTGAATTGGTGCTGGGTGCCGATTCTATAGCTCTTAAGGAGAAACGTGCCTTTGGTGTGCAGACCATCTCGGGAACTGGGGCCTTGCGTGTGGCTGCCGACTTCTTGCATCAGCAGTTGAAGCGCAACACAGTGTACTACTCAAATCCCACATGGGAGAATCATCACAAGATTTTCGTGGATTCGGGCTACACCAAATTGCATTCATATCGGTATTGGGAGCAAAACAAACGTGAATTGGATTTTAAGGGCATGCTGGCCGATTTGGATCAAGCTCCGCCCGGATCTGTGATCATTTTGCATGCCTGTGCTCACAATCCCACAGGCATAGATCCCACCGAGGAGCAGTGGAAGGAAATTGCTGATCTAATGGAGCGCAAGAAACTGTTCCCACTGTTTGACTCTGCATATCAAGGTTTTGCCAGCGGTGATCCTGTTCGTGATGCCTGGGCTGTTCGTTATTTTGTGCAACGAGGATTTGAGCTTTTCGTTTGTCAATCGTTTGCCAAGAATTTTGGCTTGTACTGTGAGAGGGCTGGCAACTTGACCGTGGTGCAACAGCATCCATCAACCAGGGACGCCATACACTCACAGCTGACCCTGATTATACGTGGCACCTACTCGAATCCACCAGCCTATGGCGCACGCATTGTATCCAAGGTGTTGAACACTCCGGAATTGCGAATGGAGTGGATGAGCTGCATTGGATCGATGTCGAGTCGCATACGTGAAATGCGAGAAATGCTACGCGAAAAGCTCATCGAGCTCGGCACTCCCGGCAACTGGGATCATATTGTCAAGCAAATTGGCATGTTCTCCTACACGGGTCTGAACGAGCAACAAGTGCGCAAGCTCATCAGTAAATATCACATTTATCTGCTGAGAACGGGACGCATCAACATGTGCGGACTGAATAAGGGCAACATTGACTACGTGGCCAGGGCCATTCATGAGGTCGTCACCAATGCCGATGACTGTGAATGTGCCAACAAATGTCCCTGCGAAAATAAATTGTAATCAACGTTGGAAATACGATATTTGGCTGCTTCCGGCACAATTGGCATTTAACTTAAATTAGCAACATTTATGAATGACTTTTATGTATTGCAAAATGTTTACAATTGTCATGTTAATTGTTCTTTTCGAAATGTATACAAATTTTAGTGCACATTTAAGAAGAGGAAGCTACAAATTGCTTTAATAATACAAGATATAAGCTTAAATGAAAACCATTTATTAACGCGTGTGTAGAACTTAATATGTAGACAAAGACAATAAACAAAAGCATTCAAGGTTTAAATTGATGCAGAAGGTTATGGAATTATTCAAATAGAAAATACTTTGGGCAAGCTTAAAAAGATTTTCATCCTTGGCGCCGACCATTGCCAGCGAGCAACTGGGACCCACACTTACTAAAGCTTGTCTAGCAAAAGAAGAGCGCAGAACGAGTGCCTGAAAATGTTTAAAAAGTGATGTACAACGAACTTTGAACAATAGTTAGAAAAGCCTGGCGCAGGTTTACTGCATTTTTCAACTTGAATCAGAAAACCCATGGAATTTGTTTATCTAAGGGGAAATTCTAATTATTTTTTGCTGTCCCATACAGACTATTTCAGGAATGTAAAAGTTGTTCCTCTCGATGCGGAATAGACTTTACAGCCCCCGAGGCCAAACCGAGCTTCTCTCAATCTCCTGGCTTGTGTGCTTTTAGTTTTCGTACAAGAGAAATGGACCTACAGTTTAACGCCGAGTCCGAAAGGCAATGTTTCAGAAGTTTTTAAAGAAAAAACTTTTATTAGATATCCCGAGGCGGGATCAAACCCACGAGCTCTTGGACAGCAGGCATACACGCCAGCCGCTGCAACATGCCCGGCCGCGATGCGGATGCTCTCCGTAAAGTCTCTTTCCTAAAATACAATAATAAATGTATGACTAGCGCTTCGCTACTCCGCAACTAAATTTTGTTAGAACCAGGGATTAATACCGAAACGATTTTGGGTTCCGGTACAGGTACCGGTACGACCCGAAATGAATGTTTCGGTGAAAGGTTCTATTTAGGTTTTAAAATATTCAACATAAAAGTTTTAGTCCTTTGAGTAGCTGGAACAGAAAATATGATTTTGAAATCTCATACAATTCTGAGAACTTTGTGGAGCACTCTGACCACCACTTTAGAATGTTTTGATCGTTTCGAATACGTTTCTGTGCAAGCAAAATTATGCATCAACTAGTATTAAAACATTCAGTAGCAGTGATTGATCAGCAGTGACTGATCAGCAACCGACGAAATGTATGCATAAATGTTTGTTAAAAGATTATTAAAAGATTTTTTTGCTCAGGACTTAGCATTACGTTATAAATTGGGTCAAAAACTATGCCACATAGAAAAGCATTGTACTTAAAAGGGATTTCTCACGCTTTTCTATTTTCTGAACAAGCAATTTCGATAGGGAGGAGGTATTTTTTAGATATTTCCAATTTTCAGTGTATCCAAATGGAATAAAAATCACTCAAAACTAGATTTTCGGCTTGAAGCTTAGTTGTGGTCATCTCAGCTGGTTCTTATATGCGTACTATTTGGCGAACTGAGTCTCACTCTTTCCGATATAGAAGATATGTTGAAGATGGCTTCTGCCAGACGTTTTAAGCCTTCTTAGAAAAGTGACAAGAAAATTTGACATAGTGTAAAGGACGCCTTATGCTTCCTTCTGTGCGTTACAAACATCTGACCTAAATTATGGAGGTAAAAAAACCGAAACAGTACCGGTACCAACGTTTCGGTTTCGTTCCGGTTCTATCGGTTCCAATAACAACGGTAAACGGTATTCGGTTCTCAAAAAAAACTTGTATCGGTTCCGGTACGTGGTTTAAAACGGTTTATTTCAGTTAACTTTTCCGGTGGATTTTCCCCAATTAAGGGGTCTTCTGGATTAGAAAATGTTTTTTTAGAGTTTTTTTATTGCCTATTTCTTTAGCTTAGATATTCAAAAATAGTTTCCAAAACGGATTTTTTAACACTCGAAATATTTTAGAAGATATAGCCCTTTTAATGACCCAAAATTCCTAGTAACTTTAAACTCGTTTTTCCCGAAATTACATTTTTTATATATGTTCACACGATAACTCAAGTCAAACGACGCAGAATTAATAGCGCTATCGTGTGAGCCCCAAGTAAAAGGTGGTCTCGTCGGCTACCAAGTCGTTCGTTTTTTTGGTCCGTTAACGTTCAGTGCGTGCTTGCTTGTTGATGTCAAAGGCTGTGTACGGACGAATTTCTGTTCCAAATTTTAGCCCTTGTGCAACAGAAAAATTTACTCTGCAGAAAAACTACTCGCACTTATTATTGGCATAGTCAACGGACTACTTTTGACCGACGAGACCACCTCATACTTATTGCATCATGAACTGGACTACAAAAACAAGTAAGGGAACTGTAGTCGAGTGCAAAATACCCTGTTCCCTTGATTTCGTCTGTTTTCATTTACACACACACACACACGCTATAACATACACACAAACGCCAAATCTGAAACAAACTCGATTTGGATCTGATATACACCTACCTACATGCAAAAATTTGTGGCTTTATCTCTTATAGTATCTGAGATCGACGCGTTCATACGGACAGACGGATGGACGAACCGACTGAAATGGCTAAATCGACTCGGCTGTTGATGCTGATCAAGAATATATATACTTTACTAGCTTATACCCACGACTTCGTCAGCATTTGTGTATGTAGATTCTCCAAAATTTGTAAGTCACTTTATCCATACTTTTGAGAACGCAAATTCTTCATGTGAGTTAATATATACCGTTTTTTAGAACATTTTAAGCTCAAAAAAAATTTGAGGTCCAGGTCCAACTCTAGTTCCATCTTCAGGTCCACCTCCAGTTCCACCTCCAGGTACACCTCGAGGATCACCTTCAGGTCCACCTCCTCCAAGTTAACCTACAGGTTCACCTCCAGGTCCATCTCCCGTTCCACCTCCAGGTCCACCTCCCAGTCCTCCTCCAGGTCCACCTCCAGGTCCCGCACTCAGCCAAGTACAATGAAGTAACATATTTCATATTTATTTGTGCATAGTTTTGAAAATGAGTTTGAAGCTAATCGCTGGGAACTAAACTTTCGCCTATACATCTTTTCCGGAAAATTGATATGCAGTCATTGTTGAATTTTCATGTAGATCTTTGAAAATGAATTTAAGACTGATCGGATAAAAAACAAAAAATTTGCATACATCAGTTGTCCGACCATTTTCCGACTTTGGAGTTAGATTTTCCAAAAGTTTTAAGGTAAATATTTTTATGGTAACTTTCAAAGGAACTTGCAGCTATTGCGGGAACTAAAATTCAACCAAACAACTTACCAAATTATCAAGGGGTGTTCCGGAAAATTCTATGCGGCGGTTCTGGCTTGGAGTTGCCCCATCCGTGTCAAAGTTGCTACACAGTTCCGACCATGCGGGAGATTTCCAAATGTTGAAAGCCACGTTGTTAATATTTTTTTATGAGTAACTTTGAAAACGAACTTGGAGCTATTCGCTGGAAACTAAAATTCAACCCATACAATCTTTATCATCCAATTTCCATTTCGGGGGGTGTGAATTTTCCGGAAAATTAGTATGCAGTCATTATTGCATTTTCTTGCAGACCTTTGAAAATGAATTTCAGCCTCATCGGATAAAAAAACAAAAAAGCTGCATACAAAATTTTTCTTTGAATTTTCCCCATTTCCCGACCGAATTTTCCAAAACCGGTTCTTAGTACTCACTTTCAGAATAAGATCAAACCACTGCAAAAAATTCAGCTTTCTATCTTTTATGGTTTGGGCTGTGCGACTGTCACCAGTCAGTCAGTCAGGTTGAACAGTTTTATATATATAGAAGATGGGGTCGGAAATGTTTCCTTCTACCTGTTACTTACTTTTGCTCAACTTCATGATATAAAAAGGTGAAAAATCGATTTTACATTTTCAAATAGCTACCATTTTATAGCTATCATAGCTATCGTATTATTTTTTCTGGAGGTTCACACGATAAGGGCATTCATGCTTACTAATTCCCCGTTTTTGTTCTTTTTCTGAGATGTAGTATACTCCCGCAATCGTGCGAACATTAGGCATACTTTTATTTTGGAGACCCTTCTTTGGAGGCCCAGAACTTTTTAACCGCACCATAAATTTACCTTTTTTAATTTTGTGATTTTTTCAATAAATTGCTCTACCAAATACAAAAACTCATTAAAAAATGTTTACGTGTTTTCTTTCCACAATTTTTAAAAAACCATGTCAAATTCGGCCGTCTAAACCAAAGGACCCCCTTAAAAGATATATCTTCCCATATTCTTTTCCATTCAATAGAGCGAACAATTGAAGGCTAAACATCATATAAAAAATTTGTTTTCCGGTAATTTCCTCAACCTGGGTTGTGATTTTCCAGCATGGATAGATCACCTGTCAAAGCAGGGCAGCAAACCTCCTAAAAATCGAGAGGGGTTCTTTCCGGGGTTTGAACCTGCGAAACTTTTTAAGTTCAAGTTCACCGCGCAGGTTCAGAAGGTGGCTGAACCCAGGTTATGTTTCAAAACAAGGTTCAGTTATCATTTTTTTTACTTATTTAGAAAACATGAATGTTAATTGAAAGAAAATAAAACATTTTATTCATAGAAGTTTAAAGCTAATACAACAAATGTGACATTTTTATGTTTTTATACTCTGTACCAAAGGTATACAGAGTATATTAAGTTTGTGCAAAAGTATGTAACAGGCAGAAGGAAGCATCTCCGACCCTATAAAGTATATGCATCAACAGCCGAGTCGATTTAGCCATGTCCGTATGAACAAAGAAATCTCAGAGATGGTAAGAGATAGAGCTTTGACTTATAAGAAACCAAAACTTTTTATACTTGCAATTTTGGCCACGCTTCCTCCCGCCCATAAGCAGTCTTGATTTATGTCACAACTTAACAGCAACTCAGTGAAGTCGAGTATTTTTAAGGGGGTATCCTAGTTTAAAGGGACCAATTTTAGGCGTTTTTAACATGACAAATTTCTGCCTGGAAAATGTTTATGACTCACAATGTTGGATGTTAGATGTGCTCAGCTATAGCCTATTCAGTTGATATTCTGAGCTGTAGTTCAGCGACTGGCAACCAATCGCTCGATTGGCCTGCGTCGTCCGCCCCGATGTACTGATGATGGCGAGTTCAATTTTGAAGGAAAAAACTTTGTTGGACTTTGGTATTTTAGGTAATTCTAAGTTTATACTGCGTCACAAAGTGTCACAATGTCACAGCTCCACACGAATTTGACATTGTGACACTAAAATGTGACACTCTGTGACGCAGTATAAACCCAGCATAATAAAAAATGTAATTCGAAAGTCCGTTACTAATGCGATGACACATCAGCTGTGCGATTTAGCCGGAAATAAGCAACAGCCAGTTTCAGCTGGTAAAATGCTAAATCATAAAGTAGTCGAATATGGTCACACTAGTGTCGGAATTCCCAAATCACCTTAAAATCTCGATGCACCTTCAATAAATTTGATTTGTTCACATAGAATCCAACATGTCCGGTAATAATATATAGCAAAGCTAAATTATTATCCAATTCTTATCCATTGTCTGATTTTTACAGAGGATTCCAGCAAAGCCAAACCTTCAAAGCCTTCATCCACGGCCGATGCTGCTGGCGTTTCCAAATCTGACCAAGCTCCTCTATTTCCACCGCCCAAGCCCGGCAAGCGTACAAATTATGGCACCAACAACACCTTGGAGCTCCTCGAGCGAATACCAAGTGAAATGGTTGATCTCAAACTAGACGATGTGCTAACAGCCGTCAAAGAAGTGGATAATCTTTGTGACTATTCACGATGTAAGGCCAAGACTAGTCTCATGGGTCTGGACTGTCAGCATTGCAAGAAGCGTTTTTGCTTTAAACATGGATTGCCGGAAGTTCATGGCTGTGGTGAAGAAATTAAGAAGGATGAGCGCAAGAAATTTCTGCATCCCAAGCCTTTAAAAACTGTGCGACATGAGGAGGACCTTAAGACTGCCAAAAAGCGTCTGGATGCCAAACTGAAGGACATGCAAGTGGGACGCATGCAAAAGACCAGTGGCGGCGGAGGGGGAACGGGAAAGAAGAAGGGCAAATAAACATACCCAGAACAGCTGATGGCCAGAAGTAGAAGAAGACGACCAGAACAGCTGTTCGGTCTCTGTGGTTTTGCTTAACAAAATGCTGATTAAACAATGTAATTTATTATTAAATTTAAAACAGTTAAGTTTAATGCGTTCAAGCACACTCCCAGTGCACTACATACAGGGTCAATCGCCAGAGCCAAAAATACGCGAATATTTCTATTACATAGATCATGAGGGAATGGTAAGTGCTGTAAGCCTGAACTAAGTATGTAGTACCTACATATATGTACATTTCCCGCAGCTTTTCCTCGACGATGCCAAAATGAAGAACTTCACCAGCTGCTTTAAGGAAAAGGATTTTCTGAAATTCTTTTTCACTCGCCTGCGCCTGAACCAAACCCAACGCTTTCAGCAGGACTTTCCTTACATCTCCCTCTGTGGACGTGAGCGTAATTTCATACGCTGCGATGATACGCCCATAGTGTTTTCACATCTATTGGAAAAGCCCGAAGGAGGAGACCCATTGCTAAGCTACGCCCATGCCGGTCAGGTTTTAACCAGCCCCTTCCAACCGCAGAAACTTTACATGCATCCCCGTACTGGTCGAGTTTATCATCCAGCTTGGCCCCAAGTGGGTGGCATTGGTTTGGTGCGCTCTAAATTGGCCATAGAATTGAGTCAATATTTTGAATTTTCCAAATCTCAAGAATCTCCCACACATTTCAACTGGCAGGGTGAAAAATTCGAATTGGAAACTGATTGGGTAAAGCAGAGTCAAAGATATCCCATGAATGAGGAACTGGGTGAATATGTTAAGTAACCGGAATGCTTCATCTTGAAAACAGAAGAAAACAGTTTTATATCTTCTATCAAACTAAGGCCAATTGACAAGCAAGCAAAGATTAAAGCACACAAAGGAAAGTAAGCTCAAAATCGTTTTTAGTTGGCAATTCCTTAAATTCGGTTCGGTTCTGTGCTTCACTCTCAATTTATTATACCTTAGGAAACAAAATATATGTGCATAAATGTCTTTATCTATCTTTTCAATAATAACAAGATTACGTTAGATGTTGGTATAGAAAAATGTGTTCTTATATTCTGTTTTTAGAATCCTTATGCAAAATCATTCTTTTTTTTTTGTGGTGTGATAGCATTTTCTTAGGTAATAAGTTATTAACTTATAATTACTAGTAAGTATACGTGCTTAGATTTATGTGCATTTGGCGGTGTGCGACCAGATTATCTCTATAAATATAAAATGGTTTGTCCTCACTGACTGATTCACTGGCAATAATTGCACAGCCTAAACGGTAATAGCTAGAGGGCTGAAATTTGGACGTGAGTTTCCTTATGTGGTTAAAGCGCGTACTAAGACGGGGTTTTGGAAAATTCGACCCAGAAAAGCGTCGGAAAAGTTTGTATGGGAAAAATTTCATTTTTCATCCGATTGACTTGAAATTCGGTTTGTAAGCATAGTAAGTTTTCCCGATTTCTAAAAACCCGCCCACAAGGAAAATGTTCGGGAAATCCGAACACATTCAAAGTGAAAAAATTTAAAAATAAAACGCAATTTTAATTCGTTTTTTTACTTGATTATATAGCTCTTAACCAGCACTTTAATAAGCGCTAAAGTGAATAGCAAGTGAAATCCTGTTATAAATAAATTGGCAAAATAAGAAACGATTCGAACGTGACAAAAACAAAAGTGGGTTTTGAGCCCATCTATATAAAGACAAAGTTTAGCGAATCCTGACTCAATTCTTAAGCCCAAATATTTTTAATAGGTACACAGAGCATATTAAGTTGGTGCAAAAGTATGTAACAGTCAGAATGAACTGTTCTGACTGATTAGCACCAACAGCCGAGTCGATATAGCCATGTCCGTCTCTCCGTCCGTCTGACCGTATAAACAAACAGATCTCAGAAATGGTAAGAGATAGAGTTTCAACACATATGGGAGAAAAACTTCTTTTACTTGCAGGCAGATCAAGTTAATTTTTAACTTTTGCTACGCCCCCGCAAATTGGAAGAAACGTTAAGTCTCCCACAGTTTTATAGATAGAAGGTTCGTACCTTCTGGACATATTTAGCAATCAGGATTATTCATCTATGCGCCTAAAAAATGGTTAATATCGGATGAACGATAGTTGAGCTATAAGGAAAACAAACAATTATGGACAGCGACCGGTGATGGGCAGCACTTCACAGGTACAGAGTATATTATAGTCGTCCTTGGCCGACTTTCTTTCTTGTTTTTTTTCCATTGCTGTTACTTTCGATCCCTGAATTAAAGCAAAGGCTCTTTTTTCAGACAAACGCAATCGATGACTCTGATCTATAAAAGAGGGAAAATATGTTTAAAAAATTTGTCTCTTAAAGGCGTCTTAACTGGTAAACCAATCTTCATGAAATTTTCACAGAATATTCGTGACGATCAGGAAAGAGTCAAAGGCTATGCGTCATGTCTGTGAACCGGTTCAAAAGCGGTTCAAAACTGGTTCAGAGCCATAACTCTAAAGCTTTTTAAGCTAGGAATATGGACTCGGCTATAACCGGTTTCGAAGAGGTTCACAAATGGAACCGGTTCAAATGTTGTTTTGATCCATTTCTCTGAAGTTATCTAAGCTAAGAACCTAACAATTGGTATGTAGGCTGGTACTATGATGTTAGACATTCTCCCGGCTCCGGACCATCCGGCTGAACCACTACAAAGTGGTTCAGATCTACACCTTTTGATTGAAAAAGTGGTCTGAAAGTTTATAATGTGAGAGTTAGACGACTTCCAATTTGTTTTGTTACACAATCAGAATATTGCTCCTAGGAGGAGCATAGGGCAAAAACAAAATTCCTCCAACGATTGCTGGCTAGAGCCGGGTGCGCTGGTTCGTTCCAACTTGTTCGGGTTTCTGCATGAATTATGCGCATTCAATTCTGCCGAGGACGACCTCTCTGCCGGCTGCCTTGCGCGATCCACTGCAGAACCATCTTCGCGATGTTATCATCTTTCCTTCGTAAAATGTGCCCAATCCAATTCCATCTCTGTTGTGATGGGTTCGCTTCTAGTGTGCTCCAGGAGATATTCATTCATTTGGCCAGAAAGGCCAGAAAATGCGGCAGATTATTCTTAGGCGTTTGTTCACGAAAGGAGTTTCCTGCTTATTAGATCAGAAACTAGCCAGGATTCTAAGCTATATAGCAGAACCGACTTTACGCTGGTATTAAGGATGCGCAGTTTCGTTTTCAGCGATAGGGAACGGGAGCGCCACACCCGGTGTAGTCTGCGAAATATGTCTCTAGCTTTGGAGATGCGTGCCTCCACTTCTGACATTGCACCGCCATGTTTGGCAATAACACTTCCCAGATAGCAGCATTTCTCGACATCCTCAATATTTCCGAGCCTGCCGTCAACTGCCACGCTAAGTGGTGAAGTGAGTGGATTGCGCTCGCATCAGCTTAGTCTTTGAGATGTTACCCAGTTAAAACTTGAAACATATTCTCATAATGCAAAGGTCCCAGGCGACGCCGGGTATTCAGCTAGTATATAATAAGGAAAAACCCAATTGATATTATCTGAACTTTTACACTTTTAATGTGTACGACGGATACGTTCGACATAATGGAAATGTCCATATGCTGTCAGTTATAAATAGTATATCCGTAATATATAAAACTCAGATTAATTTGTTAACGATTAACACTCATTTTAACAATTTTAGTTTCGGGACTTAAAAGAAAATAAGAGAATAAGGCAATTTGGGACAACAGGATATGAGTGGGGCTGTAGCTTAGTTTTAAGAAAAACAATTTACAGTTACAAATTCTTAAAAATGTCTCTTAACAATTAATCGACTTTAAGTCTAAAACCAATTTATTCAATGCTCAAAGGCTTAAATTCGCCTTCTTTAACCCAGGACAGGCCAGTAGCTGCCACTGCTCCTCCACCGTTGCCTCCACTTGTCTGTTGTGTATTGCTTTCCATTTGCTTGCTCTTGCCCGCTTTAATACGCTCTAGAACTGGGCCATGGACATCCGACTGAAACTTCTCAAATACTATATAGTGTGGGTCTTCTGTAGGCGGAGTATCATAGATATGTGCTCGATTCTCTTGGATATTCTCCTGTATACGCGTCATCAGTTCATCTCGATTGCTAATCAACAAATCGGCTGCTTCAGCGTTCTTCAGCTTTTCCATTTCCACATGACGTATGCTCTCCAAGGGATCTGCAAATATGGCCTGCATGTATTTCAATAGCTGCCATAGATGATCTTCGCCACAACGCCACTCGGGAAAGGCGTGGCTAATGTCAAGCGTGTGGGTAAAGGGACAGACCAGCGGATGCAGTATACTTTGCTGGAATATGATGGTCTAAATAAAACAGGAAAATTGTCAACAAGTTTCAAAATATGTTAAGATTGTGCAAGACTTACTGGAAGACTTTTATCATCTGGAAAATGATCGGGAAGCAGCAGTGAAAAACGAAAAACGCCATCCAAATAGAAACCCTGACGCCCAAAGAAAACACCAAACCATTCTGAAAATAGTACAGTTATCGTTTGTTGGAAGATGTGTACATAGGTAGCAAGACTCACGCAATGAGTTGGCGTAGCTGGGAATCACGTAGATGCCAGCCAATTTTTCCGATTCAATCATTTTGCTAGAAATGTTTCAAAACAAAAGTGAAGCAAAGTTTGTGTAGTGTTGCGGTCGCTTAAAACTTACTATTCAGCCAGTATCTTGTACTCCTGCTGTATGGTGGTAAGTAATAGTTTATCATCCTTCTTAGTTGCGTCCAAATCCAGCGTCATTTTTGGGAAATTAATAACAAATTAAAATGCCTAAGCCAAACATATGTTAATAGAGCTGACACCCTGCGATAAGTAGTCGATACTTATAGTTGCATCGATTTGAAATTTTCGCTGGTTAGCGTCGAACTGGAACGGTGGACTATGAAACAAAAATATTTTTGTTTTTAATTTTTTTCGAAGTTTTTTATACCGTGCCATTGTCAGAGAGGAGAGCAGTTTTTTTGGGTGTCAAACTTTCAACACCTGCAATACTCAAATCTAACAAAAATTCAATAAGAACAATAGTTTATTTACTTTTGCAATTTATTTTAGCTCAAAAATTTAGGCTTTGCATAGAAGTAACCACTACGACTTGGTATATAATCGATACAAGAGGCATGAAGAGTAAGAAAACTTATGGCGGATTGAATTTCATTCTTTCTGCCTACGAGAACTGCACGAAACGCTTATCAAAACTCAATTGCTCAACGAGAAGCGCCTTTGTACACTTGTTATAAGCGCCAGCACTAGTAGATCATTAGAACCTAATGGCAGGCATTAAAACTGAGACTTCTGAGAGGGGCCCGGATTTTTGGCGAAAACTTAAATAAACTACCCAAGTCCATTAGCTAATAAGCTACTTGGTTTAAGTTAATAACCATTAAATCTTCCAGGAGCTGTTCATCTATACTAAGTATCACTTAGATCAGAAAGAACAAACTTCAGTGATGAAAATGCTCGTTCAACTGATACCTGAGATGTTGGAACAGTTAGTATAGTAAAATCAATCTTTTTAGCTCTTCGTTTTAATGGCCTTTCCAGAATTGTAAAACATTTCGTTTTAGCTTTTTTATTTGATATTTGAATATTGCTTTCATAAACTTCTCTTCTTCGCAATCAGACGTTAGGTCATTTAAAAGTTCTTTTGCTCTAACCATATTCCTTCATTATCGACGGTAATAGTATAGAGAATAGAGAAACGTCGTCGGACTGGAGAATTTCCTGAATGATTGTAATAAAAAACTGGTTGAGATATCGCGAACCTGATCCGAGGAACGTTAGGCAAATATAATATTTCATTGATCGACTGCCGGGGACAAGGATATGACAACGCAAGAAACATGAGTGGTCAGTACCAAGGGGCGCAAAGCATCATTTGTGAAGAAAATCCATACGCTGTCTATTCACAGTGCGGAGCTCACAGCCTGAACCTTTGTGGTGTCGATTCCGCTGAATGTTGTCCAAAAGCTATAACATTTTTCGGAGTCATTCAGAAATGCTATAACATATTCAGTGGAAGCCCTTAACGATGGGAGCTCCTTCAAAAGAAAATTCCCTCTTCCCTTCACAGTTTGTCCGATACGTATCTATACATTAACAAAACTTAACATGATTTTCGTTATGTCGAAAAATATTTCTTATTAAATGGGGGCCCGAGAGCTGTATCCCCCAGTGCCCGTATTTCCTCTCGACGGGCCTGTCTAATTACATCAATTACCTGCAAGCAATACTAGCAGAAGAAAGCTAAAGCAAGTCCAAAGTTGGGTCATTGGTCAAAAAGAATTTCATTGCCAGAAAAGGCCACAAAGTTTATTTGTGGTTAACGATTCAATAAACGAGAGGGAGATTTGCGTGAAAAATTTAAAGAAAATTAAAAATGATTAAGTTTGTTTATATTCGGGGTGACACAGAAATCTCTAGTTATTTTCGTATAAACGTTGGCATTTCAATTTAAAATTCGTTACCTTTGTATGTAAAGTGACAAGTATATCTTCGGTTGAATGTGAATGTTACCTAATAGGCTTATTCACACTGAGCACATCTAACATCCCACATCTTGAGTTAAAACGCTTTTTAACTATTTGCTATGCCATTTTTTTTGTTGCATGAAATTTTTGTTTTGTCAAATTATTAAGTGGATCAGTGTCTTATAGAAGTACGATATTTTGACCGGAAAAATTTTTATGACTCATGATTTTGGATGTTAGATGTGCGGTTTCAATTCGCTCAGCTTTTCTCAACTAATCTAGTAGCTTAGCATTTTGGAGATACTTCACAAAGGCAAGCAGTTTTAGTTTGAAATACAAGCGTTTTTACGAAAATCACTAGAGATTTCCGGGTCACCTCCGATTGAGAATTTGGCTTGGTCCATATTTTCCCGATATTATTGATCTATGATTTTTTATTAGGCTTCGTCCAGGTGAAAAAATTGTCCCCTCTATTATGTGTAGTTATTGAGAAAATTTAAAAATATTTTTGTTCCACATTCCGCCGTTCCTGGTCGACGCTACTTTGACGCACATGAAATCGAAATTGTGTGAAATTGTGAAATAGTGATAAATCACATTTTAAATATAACTTAAGTATACTATATAAATTGGTATATAACCGAGAAATGTTTACTGTGCAACGTCTTAGTCAACGTCTTTATTGTCCAAAGCAAATACAGTAAGTTTTTAATAAAATTGCGCAATTGTTACTAAAAATATCCCTGTATATATTTGAGCAGACATTTTAAGATGTCCCAAATCGGTGAACTGGGCAGTGGAGCCGGCAAGGGAGGCGGTGGGGGTGGCACCATACGCGAAGCTGGCGGTTCTTTTGGCAAGATGGAAGCGGCACGTGAGGAAGAGTTTTTCCATAAGCAGGTGGGTACTAAAGTAACTCAAATGATGAAATTTTCTAATTTGTATTTTTTTTATAGCAAAAAGAACAACTTAAGAATCTGAAGACCAAAGCGGAATCCAAGGCACCCGAGGAAGCTAAGAAATGAATTTAGTAATAGAGTTCAAGCTACAGCAGCATAAAACACTAAACTGAGTTAAGCAGTTACAAAAATCTCCCAAAAAAATGTATTAGTACCCTAGAATGAATCAAAATATAGAATAACCGGCGTTCGAGAACCTTTTTTTCTCAACCAGACCCAATATCGATATGAAATTTGTGTTAACATTAAGGAAACATCAATGAAGAGGGCATAACCGGGTTCCGTAGGCTTACCGGCCCCCAATCATATCCATATTTCAAGTAAGCCAGCTTTGGTCATTAAAATTTGGAAATTACTAGAATGGGGTATTGGCCTGAAAAAGGCTTGTAATGGAATGATTAATGTTGTTACAAATTCAGGGTCGCTCAATTACTTGAAATATTGATATGATTGGGGTCTGTACGTCATCGGAGTTTGAGCAAAATGGATGAACAGTTTCCCCCCGGGTGCGGACTTCTGAGAAAGGCCCGGAGCCCTGGTTTTTGGGAAAATTCAAATAAACTATTTATATGAGAAAAAATGGGGGCCCGTGAGTTGTACCCCCGGGCCCGTACTTCCCTTCCGCCGGGCCTGACCTTCACCTAACCCTTTTTCTCTGCGGGACTGGCTTTCCTTATTACTTCACCGGGAGGAATGACCTCAAGCTAACCTAGGAGTCTCTGCTACCTATTGAATTGCGCTCACATTGGGCGCGACACAGTTTTTGGCCATGTTGCTTACTGCTGAACAATTCTGTTCCGGGTCAAGCATGATGCTGGTTACAGACAGCTAGAAAAATTTAATATACTCTCTGCAAGGGTATAAAAACCGTTTTTTCAAACTCTATTAACACGGATAAGTCTGCAAACAAACGAACGCTGAACAAAGATTAAGTGCGTCAATCAAATGGATCAGTATCAAATCACCACTATTTTCCCAGTAAATGTGAATGCCAATCAGCTGTTTGCATGAAAATCACACTTCCCTAGTGCCCACTGTCACTTGTTTACGTACATCAATAAAGATTTTTTGGTAGCGTGGCCCACATTTAACTGATAACCGGAACATACTGATAGCCTCTCATTTGACTGATAACCGTCCACTATAGTAGGGCACTGCAACAAAACTTTCCGTTTAGTCTCCAACGGCTTGGACAAGCTAACACATCTTGGTCTCAATTTGCCATGGCAAAGTCTGTACAGAATAGCTTGAAGGTAGCATTGCGAAAGCGTATGCAGGATGTGATAGACGCAGTCACACCCGAATCCGTTGCTCGGCAATCACATGCAGTTACCTCAAAGGTAAGATCCCCCTTAAGTGGCTCATTCTCCATTATTAAATTGTCTTTTCTCCCTTTTTTAGGTGCTCCAAAGCGAGCCCTTCCGAGCGGCGCAGCGTGTGAGCATCTATCTGTCCACAGGTAATGAACTAAACACCACCGAGCTGCTTTCGGAAATGTTTAAGCTGGGGAAATCGGTTTTTGTGCCCACCTATCAGGGTACCAAAATGAAAATGGTGCGTCTTAGTGACATGGCGGAGTACGATAGCTTGCCACTGACCAAGTGGAATATCAAACAGCCCGATTTCAAAGAGCCACGCGAAGATGGCATGGAGAATGGCGGCCTAGATCTCTTCATAGTTCCTGGAGTGGCCTTCACACTCAACGGTGGGCGTATGGGTCACGGCATGGGCTATTATGATAAGTTTCTTACCCAGCATTCGGATAAATATCCACAAAAGAAATGTTCCATAATGGCAGTGGCATTGAATGAGCAAATTGTGAGCACTGAGGAGCTGCCTCTGGATGCGCATGATGTACGATTGAATTATGTAATTACAGAGAAAAATGATGCTTAAAATTAGGTAGATAATTAACAAATAAAAATTGCATTATCGAATATACAGACATAAACACATTACACACTACGGGAATAATAGTACAATTAAATTTGGGTCTTAGAATGGGGACTTTTCTAGAATTCTAGAACTAAAAATATACAAAAACGGGATTAAATTAGTCATTCTTTCGCGGATGTAAAATTAAGAACTAAGTCTTCTTTTAGTTCGATACATTTCGCACAGGTTCTCTCTCTCTACTTAACGATGTTCATATTGTCACTTTGCCACCCTATTGGTTCCTGTTTCAAGGTGATATCCAGGATATTCTTTAATACTGGACCGGACATAAACCAAACTAGACCCTATCTAACCTAGGCAACACCAGAAAAGCTTTAGGAGGAAACCATTTTTATTCCCCTTACTCGTAGAGTCAACTGGGTATACTGTTCGTGCAAATGTATGTAAAAACTTGATTATTTGATTGGAAATGGGAACATGGCTTTAAACTCTTTGCTGTTTATCCAAAGATTTTAAGGGACGATAACTTAATAAACAACCAACTGATGTATGTAAGTGATTGAAGCAAAAAATTAAAGATTTCGAAATCTTTTAATAATCATGGGTTTTGTTTAAAGGCAAGACCCATAACGAAAATCGTTTCGGTTTTAATCCCTTCTTAAGTTTTGGTAGTTCTAACCTTTCGTGTCCCTCTTTGAGCGGCTATGCGACATTTCCTTTGAAAAAAGGATAGATTGGATGTTTCTCAGTCCCTTTTCTCAGCAAATTGCAATAACAAAGCGATCGAGAAAATATATTTATGAGACTGTGACTTTTCAAACAGGGAAACTGTTGGGTATTATATTGATACAATTTATATTTGGGGAACTTGTCAGCGACAAATTCCGTGATGATCGTCCAAACCTGGTTGTTGTGCCAGAAAACATCGATGCTGTGCGTAAACTGATAATGCAAGATCGTTATGTACAATTCCGTGAGATCGAAACATCCCTGAACATTAGTTCCACCAGCATTAACACCTTGCCGTAAGATAGATTTGTTCGCGTTGGATTCCGCATAATTTGAAAATCGCTTAAAAAATGTCTCGTGTGAACTGGTGCACAAAAATGCTTAACAAATAAAATTGCGGTGTTTCAAAAACCGTTTTTAAGATCGTCAAAGGTGACAAATCATGGATATACGAATGGGCATTTCCACACAAAGATCCACCTTGACCAAAAAATTAAAAGTACTCAAAAACACCATCATTTTATGGGTACAAAGAGCTAATGAAGATTGCATAAGAAACCATAACGAACTATCTAATTGCAATTAACTGTAAGTTTTTGCCTTTCGTCATAACAGAAACCGCACAAACATAATGATGGAAAAATACGTCCCGTGTAACATTTTAAAAAAAGTATGTCATTTTTGGGTAACATCAAAACCATTTTTAAGAGACATCAATGCACAACATTCTAAAACTAGTCACATTAAAATGCTGCCTCATAGTTCGCTTATATCGGCGTTTGAATTGTTGCCTGCGAAAATCACTTCTGTATTTGTCCCGTGCGAATGCCTTGCTTTTTAGTAATTATCTTAAAAACGAAAAGTTTCCCAAAATCAGCCTTGGCACCAATTATAGAGCTAATAAGCAACCCTGTCGGACTTTGTAGAATGTAGTTCCCAAGAGAATGACATTTTTCATACTTCTTTTTATGCGAAAAAGTCACTACTTATTTTTGTTAGTATGATAGAAATTAAAAAATCTGGCATGTTCTCAATTCCGCTACGTTTTGAAAAGTAAACCAAAAGCAATTCCGTTTTGGTTTGGATTTGCTGTTCTTAATTCCGAATGATATTGCTTACGTTTTACTTTTGGCAAACCACGGGCCAAACGAATCAAGCGAAACGATGGAAAATGGAACATGCGGACACGAGAGAGGCTGACTTTTACGTTTTACTTTTCGGTTTGGCAGGCGCTGCCAATTTCTTGAGACAATTAACAAAAAGTTATTTTTAATTCAATTCAAAGTACACAAACAAGTTCTACATTGATTACAGAATTAAGGAAAAATTAACTTAGTGTACATTTGGCAACTGTACGAGTACGTAGTTTGTCAGTTACGTTTCATTTCACCGGCCAGCAAGCATTACTTTTTTAAACGAAAAACGCTTTAGTTTTCGTGTTGCGTGACGCTGAATCCATCCCGTTTCCAAAAAGTTGCAATGGAAGTGGAATTGAGAACATGCCTGTACATTCTTTTTTCATCTGCTTGGAAGGCAAATAGTCACTTTAGCATGAAACCGTCCCTTCTCTGTATTGTGCTTTTGTGAAATCATTCAAAAACAAGAGATAAGTATTGCCAAGGCCAGATTAAATGAATTTAAGTCCTATTTAAAGAACGAACTATGCAATTTGGTTAAAGATGACTCTAAGGGTCTTGCCGTTAATCCGATAATGCGTTCTTATACCAATAAAGTTGGAATTACTACAGAACTACTTGAAAGCAGCCAGTTTAGCTAACAGAAATAACTCTCAGACTATTTCAGCACTTCTCTAAACTACTTTCTAGCTGACCCAAATCTAATTTAGTGATAATATTCCCTCCTAGCGTAAGTAAGATGGCCGCGAGCGCAGTCCACGTCCACGTAGACGTCCACTGTAGTGTGGTGAAGAGTAATGGGAATCGCTGCTGCCGAAATGTGATTCTGGATTGCTGGATCGATATGAGGAACCCGGCGATTCGGACCAGCTGGAGGGTGAGCCCATGCGCAAGAGTTTCTTTTGTCTGGAAAATACATAAAATTCAAAACCAACATCAAATCTTCCTCCCAAAATTTCATCTTACCTAAAAGCCGCCGCTGCCGAAATGCGTGAACCACGATTCCGGCCCACTCGTGATCCTCTCAACATTGAGGGTATTTTATTGTAACCCGTAGGTCCTGTGGGCTGAGCGCCACATGTCTCCAGCGCTAGGAAATCATCCACATGCAGGGAAGGTGGTCGCGAGGTGTTGGGCGGACGTGAGCGGAACAAATCGCCACGTGAGGGTGGCGGTCTTGCAAATCCTCCACGTCCACGCACAGAGGACACAAACATTTTCTTTTCCGGTCTGCCAGTGGCAGGTTCTACCTCTACGCGGCGGGTGCGAAAGCAGGGAGCTGTGGGTGTCAGTTCTCGATTCGATTGCGGTGAGCCGGATAGCTGTAGGACACGCTTGCAATCCCCAGTGAGATTCAAATCGGGATTAAGGCATACATTGGCCAGATCCGTAAGATCGCAGGCTATGCGCTCGTACAGCGGTTCGTCCATATCCTCAATAACCTCAATGGGCAATGGCTCCAGCCAATAGCGAGCCGTGAGCTGCACATTTTCGGCGGTGGCACAGAAACGCGTGAAAATGGGACGAGCCTCGTACTGGGTGACAATGCCTTCGGCCTGGGGCAAAAAGGGTTCAATGTTGAGCGACGCTGCTGCTGCTGGTCCAGTGGTAATACTAGGATTAACCTCTGCTAGGTCCTCGCTGGGCAGCTCTGTGGTGCTGGCAATCGGTACCTCCTGCTTGGAAGCCTGTAGGGTAATTAGTTGCTTCAGATCACACAAGGCCGCCTCATTGGCCACCGCCTTATGCTTCTCCAGCACACTAAGTATGCGCGTCAGCACTGGTGGTTTGTCCATTTCAATGTCCTGGAACTCCACCAGTTGGGCCAGCTCATTGGCGCCCAGCTTAAGGGTGCGCTGCGGCATGGAAGACATGGCAGGCGGCGGTTCAATTTGGGTCAATGAGCGTAAAAGCAATATCAATGACTCAATATTGGCATTGTACTCGACTGTCTCATTGTGCAGTATGACACGCTCCATCCAGGCCTGGAATTCGGTAATCTTTTGTTTCAGCAGCTGCGCCAGATGGTAAAAAGTGAAACTGTAAGAAAGAGGAAGAGTTGAGCGTATATTTAAGTCAATTTAGTCCCAGAACTTACTCATGTTCCGTAAGTATAACCAGATTGCGCACAGCCAATATGGATATGCCATGAGTGACTTCTACACTGGTTAGATTACTAAACACAGCGTCTATAATGCGAGGAATCAGCTCCTTGGGCGGCAGGGCAGCTGAGAGATTAAGGGCCGGCTGCGCCATGGATTTGTGTGAAATTAATGAAATGCCCGAGTCCAGGAAACTATCCAAAATGCGATGCACAGCCTCCTGGCAATTGGACACCACCTCATTGAACTCATTGAGCGCTAGCAAAGATTGAAAGAGTTCCCAGAACTTTCCTGACAATATGGACAACATGGAACTCTTGAGCGGAGCAAAGGCACAGAGACGTGTGGAAAATCGTAGAAGACGCTCCAAATTGGTGGTGGGTATGCAATTGGAACTCTGGTATTCATTGCACAACAGCTCCATAATGGTCTTGGCAATCAGTAGAGTCATATTGGGCGCCAGATCCGACAATTGCATGCAGACGCGCTGCAGCAGTTCCGACAGCTGGGGGAAACTGGAGGGGGCCAAAGCCTCGACCAGTTTGGCAATTTGTCCACTTTGTGGATGCAGATGGGCGGACCACAGTTTCCGTTCGGTAATCAGGCGCTGCTTGTGCTGCTGTTGCAGTTGATCGCACAGCGGCTGAGGCATGGGCAGAGGCAGCGGCAGCAGCTCAGCCAGCAATTTGAGACCTGCAAGGGAAAATTGTTAACTCTCTGTCTCTGAATTTGGGAGTTTCCACCTACCGGGTATAAAATTGGCGGGTCCATCAATGTTCTTCAACACCTCGCGTATCATCAAGGTCCACAGAGACTTGTGCAACGATTCCTCATCCTGTTCATTGGGCTGAGTGTAGGCCAAAAGGGTCTGTACCACCTCTAGCTTGCACTGCTCCACCTCTGCTCCTGCCTGACAGCGACTGGGATAGTAATAGAGCAGAAAGTAAACCTTTACCAGGTGATCTATGGCCGTCAGATCCTTGTAGGTGCCATCACGACACAGTATGGCATAGGACAGCAACTCGCGTAGAATTTGCAGAGTGGGCAACATAATCTGACAGCAGTGCACACCCTGGATGGTCATCAGGGCCGGAGCATGCATGCCCGGCTGCTCGAAATAGGTGCAAAGACGTTCCAGTATTTGGATGAGTAGTTGTACACCATCCGCTGCATACAGCTGCAGGGCCACAAAACGATGCTTCAGTTCCTCGGTGCTGGCGCAGGGCTTCTGTTGTGGCGCCTTGCTGATGGCCAGAAAACGTAGAATACGCAGGGCCATAATCAAATCGCCAGGAAATGTGGTCAAGTAGTCCAATGAACGTCCAATGACCTCCACCAACGGCATAATGTCATCGTAGACAAACACATTGATGGCCTCCAGGGGTTTCATATAGACATACATCTCCTGTAGCACCGCCGAGACGGAGGGTTCAAAGGTCTCATGATTCTTGGCCAGTTCCAGTATGACGGCGCCATGCTCGATAAGATAGTCCAGCTGTTCGCAGTAACGCACACATGCATCCACCATATCCACGGCATAACTGAGCACGGGACTCTTGTACTTGGTGCCCGGAGAGCTCAATTGGCGTTGGGTCTGCAAACGTTGCTCTCGCTTAATCAGATCCATAAATATTTTCAAATGATTATTCAAGCCCAGCACCTCCACCGTATGTTGGCGTCCGGCAGGATCACAGGTCTGCGAGTAGATGGAGTGCATGTGGGTGGCCAGTTTAACGGCATCGCACTCCACGGAGCCGGCCGTATAGACAATGGCATCCAAATGATAGCGGGTCTGAACCTTGTAGGCCAATTCAATGCCCAAGCGAGCCAGACGTGGCGAAACAGGACGCAGATTGGGCACTTTGGCCTCCGCCTTGATCTCTTTGGCAGCTGGCGGTGCTGGTGCTGGTGGTGGGGTAGGCGCAACCACAGGTATTTCAGCGGCTTTCTCCTCAGCAGCATCGACCACTTCTTCCTTGGTTTCTGCAGTTGGTTGCTCCGACTTAACCTCCACTTTTATCTGCTCCTGCTGCTCTGGCTTCTCTTTGATTTCCTCTACCTTAGGCTCCGCGGCGGGCACCTCATCCAGTCCCAGCAGTATGGACACTATCAATTGTGTCACCTCAAAAGCCTCGTCTACAAAGTAATCAATGCCCACATGGGATCTAAGCAGCGTGTGCATCAGGTCCAGGGTGCAGAGGAATGTGGTGGAAGGCAACTCCTTGGAGTTGCTCAATAAAACCAGCACCGATTCGGCCAGGGAATGTTGCACAAAATAGGATTGCAGCGCATTGCCAAAGCTTCGCTGGGCCAGCGGATCGGTGACCACCTCGAACTTCTTGGAGACAGGCAGAAAGCGACGCGGCTGCTGAAAGCTTAGCTGATTGGCCGTCAGGGCATCCATTAGCATCTCAAAGGCATACTCAATCTGCTGATAGATTTCCGCCTTTGCCTCTGGCGTCTCCTCCCGCTGCTCCACAAACAGACGCTGGCAACTGAGATGCACACTCTCCAGGGCTTCATACAGATGCAGCTTTTTGATGATGGCCTGCAGGGCATACTTGGTCCTAGTCAACTTGGCCGTCTTAATGGACTCCACTATCACCTGATAGCCATTGATTTTTGACTCCAGGAAATGCTGGATGCCCAGCTTGGTGTCCAGCATGGCATAGACAGCCTTCAGCAGTTGCAACTTAATGGACAAGGCCATGTACGGTTCCTGATAGAGCTGAAACACCGCCTCGAAGGGGTCAAATTTGTGTTCCTTTAGTAGATGCTGGAACAGTTGAGGATTGTGTACCAACAGCTCGGCCATGCGAGCGCCCAGCTTAATATGACGGATCTTGAAGGCAGGTTGCGGTTGCTGGCACGCCGCTTGGAAGCTCAGCGCAATCTGTAGTATGTTGGCCGCCTGACGCAGATGCTGTTCGTCGTTCTGAAAGAATTGCTGGAGCACAAAGTTGCGCCGTTTAAATTGCTGGGCCAGGTAACCCAATTGGTTGTTCAATTGTTCACCCAGATACACAAACTGCTCCCGCTCATCCACGCCGACGCCGTGCTCCTCATTGAACGACTGCACCTGATCGCAGCGGGTCTGTAGCGAAAGCTTTTTGAACAGCAATCGAAGGGTTTCTAGTTCTTTGCTGTAGTGAGCTGGCAAATCTCCCTGGTACACCAGCAATGGCCGCTGCCAGGGCTCAAAGGCATCTATGGCCGCCGGTGCCGCTGCCGCGGCTGCCTCTAGTTCTCGCTCATACTCGGCAGCTGCCGCAGCATCCACTGCCTCATCTTCGTCGTCATCGCCTAGGATCTCATCGTCACTCAGTATGGGCTCGAATTGCTCTTGAGGTGTGCCAGATCTTTCCTCATCTTCACGCTCACGTTGCAAAGATCCGGGGGAGTGCCTGTAGGGCATTTTGTAATGGGAACGCGAGTCGTCATCGTCGTAGTCCATGGTGTCGGGCGAACGAGGTCGTGCGGGAGAGTCTATAGATACAGGCGGTGTACGTGGCCATTTGTGCTCATCGACATCGGAACGGGATCGTTCAGAGCGCTTGCGACGCGAACGATGACTGGAGTATTCAGGCGAACGAGACCAATCTCTCGTGGCCTTGTCACGGGAGCTGAAAATTGAATTTAATTATCGAACTGCTTATTTTGATCGTTCATCTGCTATTCATCTGCTCGTTCTAAATTTCTCACTTATGGAAATTACCTTTCACCATGCAGGATCAATTTCCGTAATGATCCAAAACAATTCTACTCATTCGTTAACTCTATACGCAATACGAATGCATTTCCCCCTGCACTTCACTATCAAAATAAGATTGAATCTTCCGATCTTAATATGGCTAATTTATTTGCCACCTTTTTTTAGTCAACCTGTTCATCACAGTCCTCTTCCTTTACCCTCTACCTCACGCGAATAATATTTTTCTCTGCCTTTTTTGAAGAAAGTGATGTTTTGCATGGTCTATCTACGAGTGATTTATTTTTCTCGGCTGGTCCTGGCAAAGTCCCAAATTGTGTTATAAAAAACTGCTGAATCTTTGAAACAGTCTTCTCTCCCAATGATTTGGAACGAATCCTATATTATCCCACTTCACAAAAAAGGGTGTTGAGAATTATCAAGGCATTGCAAAGCTTTCTGATATTCAAAAATGGTTCGAGGAGTTGATCACCTTTCAGTTGCAGCATCTCTGTAGCCACCTCATATCTTCTTCGCAACATGGCTATGTTAATCGTCGAGCGACGACGAGAAACCTTCTTGAGAGTTCATCCATGATATATAGCAGTTTTTAGAGCGGGACACAATCCGATTTCGTCTTTACTAAGGCCTTCGCTTCGGTTAATCTGACTCTTCTCTCCACAAACTGTCACTATTGGGCTTCCCGCCTTACTGAATGTACTGAATCTCGACGTACTTATCAAATCGAACTCACCGAACTCTATTTAACAATCTTTTGTCAACAGTTGTGAACGTCATCTAGTCCCGTTGCTGTTTGTACCAGGGGTGCAAAGAACTCGAAAATAAGTACTGGTTCGGTGGCTTGTGCGAGTCACAAGCCACAACAGACACCTCACACACACACAAACGCAAATGAATTTTATATTTTTCGCTCGAGTCGATTCGGTCAGCGAATGAACAGAGCAAAAAGAAATCAAAACCATTGGTTGTTCGTTGAGCAAAGAGCGAAATGTTTCCGGCCACTACGCTTTTCACTATGCTCTTATTATAATTCCCTCTACTTAATTTTTTCATTTGAAAACTGATTTATGGTTATTTAAAGTGAAAGTGCAGACGGTGATGAAGTTTAAAATTAACTGAAAAAAATATATATTTTAGTTTTTTGTATTTATATTTGACATTGCTGGACCACTTAAAAAATCTGAATTTTTTTGTCTCATTAAGATGGTTAAGAGGCACATCAGCTGTATAAATTCGGTGGTATTGTCAAATTTTGAAAACTTTGACCACATTTTTGAGACCAAAGGAATAAGAGTTATAATTCATACATTTTGTGACGGATAAATACGTTAAAACTTATTCATTTTCAATCAACAGTGCATGGAAGAACGTGATATAAGACCAGATATTTCATTATTTATGTTCAAGTATTTCTGCAGATTACTTGTCAACCAATAAAACTATTGACTTGAAATTTGGTGAACATACCTTCCTATATAATATTTACAATCCCTAATTCGAAATATGTATTAAAAAATCTCCTGGTGCACTTTTCCCAGGCTTACTCGGCTATGCCATTTATCAGTACCTTGATTCATCCCTCCTGTAAACCCATTACTTTTCCATTTCGTTTATAGAAATTTAGTCTAAGCTAGCAGATCATTGTTAACCAAATAAATAAATAATAATATATTACCATCTAATGTAGTCCCTCTCATTGCTCTCCGAGTGAGTATGCGTGCGCATGGTTGGCGGCGGGGGCGAATGATCCGAGGAGCGTGTGGATCGTCTGAGGCGTCGCAGTTCCCTCTGCTCATCCTCTGCATGCTGGTGGTAATGATCACGCGAAAGCCCGTACTCCAAATCCTCATGCTCATAGTCACTCACACTGGCCTTGTGACTGGCCATCAGCTCACCCGGCATGGGTTCTGACCAATCATCCTTTATCACTTCATCCTGCAGCAGCACATTGTGGCCAGGCTCATTACTCAAACTACACATCTCTGGTCCCGCCGGCTCGCACGGCAGCGTGGGACTGGCTATGGGCTCTGTCACCGAATTGGTCAGAATGCCATAGACAGCCAGGGTAATGGTACTGTACCATCCACGCAAGACCAAGCCATCCGTGGGTATCTTCTCCTGCGAGCAATCCAGGTGTATGCAATCATTCTGATTGTATCGCAGTAGACCCAAATTCTCGAACGCCGAGGCGCCTGGCATGCCCAGATCGTTAACAAAGAACTCCAAATCAAATTTAGAGGGATTCGTGGCCCCCAGACGTACGCCTCCAGGAAAATCCGCTTGAACACGAGCGCCCAAGGGAATAATGCGCACCTGGGTGATGAACACCGGCTTGGGAAACTGCACCAGATCCAGATTGATGTCCTGAGAGGAGGCACCAGTTTAATTTGGGGGAAGGCGTAATTACACAGACTTACGCTGACTTCCTCGTGAGAAAAGGTGTCGAAGAATAGCAACTCGGCTACATCATCAGCTTCGGCCATATTGCTATCAGGTAAATTAAGCAAATTAATTAATAAACAATTGAAACACTCGGCGTCGGCAAATCCAATATTTTACAATAAGTTGGCAGGGCTGAATGAACCAGTGTTGTCAACTATTGGCTTAAATGAGTGTGAAAAACGGCTAAAAGTAGCCGTAAGCATATCTTTTTAGGAGCTAAAAATCTCAGATCAGTGTTTTAGAGCCCAAAAGTTGCTAAACCATCTGTTAAATATGGAAAACTTTAATTTAAAACTGTGCTGCAAGCAGAAGGGAAGTCTCTGAAGTTACAAAACTAGTATTTATTGTTCTGTTATGGAAGCAAAATAAAACAAAGGCTGGTCACAAGTTAAGCTCTGTGACAAGCCAAATGAGTCCTTTTGGTATGAACGAATCGTAATTGGATTTGACCCAAAATAAAATATTGACCGGCCAGATTTTTGATTTGTAGTAGGGGACTGTCTAAATTACCTTTATAATTGCCTGATCAAAATTTTCCTTGTCTGTAGCATGATTCTATTAGACACTGCCCCACTTAATAATTTGATAAAACAAAATTTTTAAAATGTTTGTATAGAAAATAATTATTAAGCATTTAAGGGTACTGTATGCCCTCAGCAAAAATGGTTTTGTGTTATGTTAGGGTTAGGGTTAGGGTGTTAAAAACATCATCTAAAAATTTCAAGTCAAAGAACGTATTTATTTTTTGAGAGTTTTTTTTTGAGCTGGTACGTATTTTAAAAAATTTTTGTTTTCAATATTTTTTTGGAAATCAACTGTTGTTTCCGAAAAAATCATTAAAAAACACGAAAAAGTTAATAAATATTAGTTTTTTATCTAAAAATATTACAATTTTACAAAATCAAACCTTATCATTTTCTTACGTTGCTTAAGATATGATTTTTTAGCCCCTTTTCTACGTTCTTTGACCCAAATTTCTCAGGAACTACTAAACCGATTTTGATCAAGCTAACACCTATATGCATCTTTGTGTTTTAAATCCATAGAAAATTATTTTTATTTGATCGAAAACCGTTGTCTAAACTTTAAGCGCGATTATCTCGAAACCTTTTTTTTCCAAAATGGCTGCCCAAATAAAAAGAGTAACTGTTGACCAATTTTCAATTTTTTTTTTTTTAAATTGCTCCTAATACACACAATTCTGGTCGGTACCAGTATATTTGGGACATTTTGGGGGACAATTTTGGGACAAGACTTACTCTTTTTATTTGGGCCTATGTTTTTAATTTTTTGTCAACTTTGAACCGCAGCAACAACAACAACAAACATTTCTAAAATTAATTTAACAGATTGCCTATTGGATGAAAAAACCGCTTGTAAATATCACCTTAAGTTTTTTTGTAATTTAGTTTTTTGTAACATGTGCTCAATGTGATTAGCCAATAGCATTAAAATGGGCTCATTCCTGTGACAAGGCATCTAAATTTTCCGACAGCAGAATTGAATGCTTATTTCCATTGAAAATAGCTAAATTTGCAACACTGTTGCGAACTATGTTTTCCAATGAGTTGGCAGCACCACCTTGTTTAGTGGTATTTTTTTTTGTATTTTTGCGTTTACTGAAAAGGGTCCCACTGTTTAAGCTATATTGTCTGTCATTATTTACGTGAAACACATCTAAAACTCTTTGATACAAGTAAAATGGCCGCTCGCGGCGATTTAATTGCACAATTCATTGAAATCACTGGCTCCGATGATAACGTGGCCAGATTCTATCTGTCAAGCTGTGATTGGGACATAGAGGTGAGTCGGCTCAAGCTCCGCTTTCCCGAGCTCTTGGTAATGTTTCCCCGGCCCCCCTCTCTGCAGCAAGCTCTGGGCAACTACTGGAGCACTCAGGTTGATGCCCCGCCCACTTCCGCTCAGGTGGGTGAGTCGGACAATCCTAGTCCGGCACCCGCACCGACCTCCACCAAAAGTGTTGCCGCTGAGGCTGCACCTGGTCCAGGTCCAGGACCTGCCACCACCAAGGGCACCACTTCCAAACCAAAGTAAGTTTTCGCTGTGGAATGAAACTGAGCAGAGACTTACTGTAATTGACTGAACAGGTTTGCCACGCTAAGCGACATGTCCAAACAGGAGTCCAGCGATGATGAACACCAGGCCTTCTATGCCGGCGGATCGGACCGATCGGGGCAACAGGTTCTGGGACCGGCCAAGCGTAAGAACTTTCGCGAACAGCTCACGGACATGATGCGTTCGGCACAGGAGCAGAACATAGCCGAGGTGGGAATGGGTCCATCGACAAGTGGCTCTGCAGCTGGCGGCGGAGGCGGCGTTTGGGGCCAAGGCATGCGTCTGGGCATGACTGAGAACGACCATGCGGCTGTGGGCACAAATCGTGGTGCCCAGACGGCGGAAAACAAGCCGGTGGTAGTACTTAAGCTATGGAGCCAAGGATTCTCCATTGATGGTGGTGAGCTGCGTCACTATGATGATCCACAAAACAAAGAATTCCTAGAGACGGTTATGCGCGGGTGAGTAAGAGTTAGAGACACAAAACAAAGAAGCTGTTTCAAGCTCTTTCGTTTGGTTTGTTTAGGGAAATTCCACAGGAGCTGCTGGAAATGGGTCGCATGGTTAATGTTGATGTGGAGGATCACAGACATGAGGACTTTAAACGTCAGGCTATGCCACAGACATTCAAAGGCTCCGGCCAGAAACTGGGCAGTCCGGTGGCCAACATAGTCTCTAATGAAACCACACCAAATGCGGCCACACTAGCACCCGAAGAAGCCGCCAATCAGGAGGCCAGCGCTCGCAGTGCCATCAACTTAAATTCCGAAGCTCCATTGACCACATTGCAAATTCGCTTGGCCGACGGATCGCGCCTGGCTGCGCAATTCAATTTGACACACACCGTCTCGGACATACGTCGCTTCATACAAACGTAAATTGAATGCATGTTGCTTAAACTAGATTTAAATTTATTTGATTTTGATTCTTAGTGCTAAAAGTCAGAGCTGTAAACAACCATTACAATTATTTCGTAGTTAAAATTTGATTAACAATTTAATTATTTCAATAATTATTTAAAATAATTCAATTATTTGGTAATTTAAATAATTGTAGTAGTTTCGGAAAAGAAATGTAATTGATTGTGAAAACTTTAATTTTTAACATAAGGAAGAGTGAATTATTTCAGTTACCAAATATTTGCATTATGTGAAATAATTGTAATTGCTAATCAATTTTTAATTTTGAAATAATTGTAATGGTAATTAGATTTTTAAAAAGCCCAATTATTGTCATTGTAATAGTAATTGTAGTGTACAGCTCTGCTAAAAGTACAAGACTTCAAATAGCACAAAGCACTATCAGTTACGAAAAGTCGATAGGATTATTAGCGTAAACTTTATATTTAACATTGGTTATGACACTTCAGCACAAAACAAAATAGGGGATAATTGTTGTATCGTTAGGTAGTTGGTTCCATAGAAGAATAGCATAAGGGAAAAAGTGCAAATCAGATGTTGCTAGTATGTTTCGTGTGGCAATTCAATTTGTTGTCCTTTGTGGGGAAGCAAAGTTAAGCATTCGAAACAAGTAGGAGGGTTGATTATTTTGTGCAGGAAAATTAGTAGTCTTGAGCAAATCCCATGAATTTAAAAATATATTAAATACTAGCTCCATACTCGGCGTCGCCCGGGGCCTTTGCATTATGAGAATATCTTTCAAGTTTCAACTGGCTGCAAATAGGCATTAACTTTTGAACTCGTCCAACCTTTTCCGAAACGAGGTTTAAATAGGGAAAATGTCAAACTTCATATTTCCAACCCACACACCAAATTTCCAGTTTATAGTTTAAGTAAATTTTGAAATTTGGTAAACGTCTAACACTCACATTATAAGCCTTAAGAACACTTTTCCAATCAAACGGTGTGGATTTGTTGGTTTATTTAGTCAAATTTGTACCAAAATTTGTGGAAATTATTTGCCTGTGTGAACTTAAGACTATTTTTCAGACTCTAATTTTCTATATATAATATATAGATGTACGATTTCGACCAAACTTAGTGGAATCATAGAAAAGCAGGCCCGTCGACAGGGGAGGGAGAACCGGGTGTTTCCCCCGTGCCCGAAAACTTAAATAAACTATGTACAATAGAGAAAACCCCCCGGGCCCGGAATTCCTTTTCGACGGGCCTGTGGAAAAGCATAGTAAACTAAAAAAGTTGAACTTTGGAGACGTTTCCATCGAAAACGAAAAGTTTTTCTCACTAAAACTAGTTTTTCGACCGAAACGTCATCCGCTCCGACTGGTTCCGACAAATGTGCAGCGTATATGTACTTAAAAACTTCGTGAAAAGTTTGGTAAAAATAGCTTTCAAACTGACGTAGGAGATAGCATAGAAACAGACGGACGGACAGGACTAAATCGACTCAGCTCGTCATGCTGATCAAGAATATATATACTTTATGCGGTCGGAGATGCTTTCTTCAATGCATTACAAACATCCGGACAATTTTATAATATCCTCTGCAAAAGTATAATAGTTGCGTTTTGCCATATTGCATTTGAGGGATGGTAGGGGCTCTATCTCGATTCAAAATACTCATTTGTTATGTCGTCATTAAACCAAGCATTTCATCTAAGACCTATCTTTACTTTCTTCCCGACAGCGCTCGTCCACAGTACTCGGAAAGCAACTTCGTTTTGGTCTCGTCGTTCCCCACACGCGAGCTAAGCGATGATAGTTCCACCATTGAGAAGGCTGGCCTCAAAAATGCGGCACTCATGCAACGTCTCAAGTAAACCGTGTACCCTCGAGTGTTCCCCGCAGAACTGGATCTGCGTTGCACTCAAAATAAAACTGAAATTGAAGTAATACGTTGGCATAAATGTCTATTCTATACTATATACAACAATAATATAAAACTGGTGTGCAAGGCTGAGAAAGCAATTGGCATTTTATAAACTGGCAGTCGAGTAATCTCTTCGTCTTAGAGTCTAGTCTTAAGCTAAATGAGTAGATCCACCTCATTGCGTAGAGTATTGATATGTTCCATAAAGTCCTCGCGTACTCCATTGCGCCAGTCATGTAGTCCATCCTCTCCCACACGCACACACTCCACATAGCGCAGCACAAATCCATTGGAAACACTCAACTCATGGCTGGCCGTGGTGCTGCTTAACAATTGCATTGGTGGCAGCTCCAATCTGTGTAGTATAACCTTATAGGGCGACTTTAGCTCTGGATCATACTGCACATTGTCCAAGAGCAATTTCTTACGCTCATCAAAGCATACGGCCATGGTGGCCAATTCAAAGCGAGAAGTCTCGGCCGAAAAGTGACGCAGTTGTTCATGCAATGAACGTTTCGTATTATCGGTTAGAAAGCGTCCATGAGGATAGAACACCTCGTTGGGCTTGAGCAGCATGGTAAAGCTGGCGTAGTTGACATTACGCATCAGGCAATCTGTCTGTATCAACTGACGTATGCGTGTGGCTGTGAGATTTGTTTGCGGGAACGGGAAATTGAAGGGCAGTCCATACAGATGCATATTTGTGCGTTCCAGCACATGGACCACCTGCTCGGGCAGCTCGTCGTAGTTGTATACCAAAAAGTGCTCCACGCCCAGGGCTTGGTGTAGCAAAAAGAACTGCAGCAAAGCATTCTCGTTGCGGCCAAAACTCGAGGTCATGCTGAAGTCCACCAGATCCACGCAAACTGTGGCCGGCACTCGCGAGTGCATAGCTTTGCCACTGGCTGGTTTTAAATAACGCAGCCTCAGCTTGACCGGACTTTTGCTGGAGGTTATATCAGTGAAGAACACACTCTTCGGTTGACCAAAATCCCGGCTCACTTGACAAAAGAAGTGGTAACTGGTGAAGGTGGTGCTCTTGTCATCCACCAGACTCTCGTTGGCATCAAGTTGAAAGCGAAACTTGCCCTGCACACTGCGCCCGTTGCCCACATCCAAGCTGCAGCGAAAGTCCACCACGGCTCCTTTGCGGCCCACAACAAGAGCGTGGGCTTCCCCACCGGCTATCAGTTCATTTCGCTTCCAGTAGGCGGAATAAGCATGAAAAGATTCGCCAATCAATTGCCAGACGGGCAGCGGTCTCGACAGCGCAAGCAGCTCTTCTCTGGTACCATTCTCCAGACGTCGCAGCACAGCCGCATCGTTTCGGCCAAAGAAGTTGACATACTTGAGCACATACTTCAAGCGATTGTTCTCGCTGGACGTACGCCAAAGAAAGCCCACACTAAGGCAGGAAATCAGTAAGAGGGCCAACTGTTGGTATTTTCGCATAGTTTCACTATAAATATAAGTTTAGTCTTGTTTCGGGTGCAGTGTTTACATTCAGCTGAATCAGCTGGATTCGATTCGAAATATTAGCAGTCACTGCGACCAGTGATGCGAACTACTGAAGTCAGAAAAAAGCTAAAAAGAAAACGGCTGAAAATGGCAAAGTTTAAAGAAATCTAAAAAATTTGATCATAAAAAATTGTTATACTCTGTACCAGAGGTACACAGAGTATATTAAGTTTGTGCAAAAGTATGTAACAGGCAAAAGAAAGCATCTCCGACCCTATAAAGTATATATATTCTTGATCAGCATCAACAGCCGAGTCGATCTAGCCATGTCCGACTGTCCGTATGAACAAACAAGTCTCAGAGATGGTGAGGGACAGAGGTTTGACATGTATGGGGCATATGCTTCTTATACTTGCAGGCAGATCAAGTTACTTTTCAATTTTAATTGGAAAAAAACATCACATCTTCCACAGTTTTATAGATAGAAGGTTCGTTCTCTCTGGACATATATAGTAAATGGGATTGTTTATCGATCCGCTGGTAAAGATCGGATGAACGGTTGTCGAGTTATAAGGAAAACAAAAAATTTTGTGGGCAGCACCGGTCGCAACCGGTCGCATATAGCTCCCATAGGAACGATCGGTCGAAAAACTAGTTCGAGTGAGGAAAACTTTTTTGTTTTAAATGGGATCGCCTATAAATTTCGTAGTTCACAGTGTATTATGCTGTTCCATTATTACACAAAGTTTGGTCGAAATCAGACATCTATATAGTACAGATCCCATAGAAAAGTAAGGTCCTAAAAGTAGTCTTAGAAAAACTTTTTTGTTTTCAATGGAAGCTGCAAGGGTTTTCAAAACTTCGGCCGAGCCGAAGTAAACTTTCCCCTATTTTCAAATAATACTTTTCTATGACAGCTATACTAAATAGATGTCCGATTTCGACCAAATTTGTTGAAATCATGGAAAAGCATAGTTATCTAAGAAATACGAAGTTTGAAGGCGTTTCCATTGAAAACAAAAAAAGTTTTAAAAACTAGTTTTTCGACCGATCGTTCCTATGACAGCTATATGCTTTAGTCATCCGATCCGGCCGGTTCCGACAAATGTGCAGCGTATTTGTACCAAAAGACTTCGTGCAAAGTTTGGTGAGGATAGCTTTAAAGCTGACGGAGGAGATAGCATACAAGTAGACGGACGGATAGGGCTAAATCAACTCAGCTCGTAATGCTGATCAAGAATACATATACTTTATGTGGTCGGAGATGCTTCCTTCAATGCGTTACAAACATCCGGACAATTTTAATAAAAGATTACGGAAATGGACTTTTTAGATTACAGAAAAAACAAGAACTGACTTTATTTTGTAACCAATGACTTAAATTATAAGCTTAATGTCTTGTGTGATTGGAAACCTAAGAAAAAACAGACAGACGCACGGACAAAGCTCAATCGACTCAGCTCGTCATGCTGATCAAGAATATATATGTATACTTAATGTGGTCGGAGATGATTCCTTCTATGCGTTCCAAACTTCTGGGCAAAATTATAATACACTTTTCAAATGTATAAAAACTGTGATATCATATATCTCTATCAAATTTTCAAATATTAATATCTTTTTGTTTTTCAAAATAGCTAGCAAAACTAAATAGTTCTGACTTTCGACTCACAAAATAGCTAGATACTGTGGGCGGAAAAAAGCTAACTTGACAACACTGACTGTGACTCGATCACGCATTGGCCATAATTGCTCACCTCCAATGATTAAAAAACAAAACATGAGCGTGGATGTGGACAATGGAGATATTATTCCCTACAAACTATATAGCAGCAGCAGAGGCAGTGGCAAAGGCGGTAAATATAATAAATTTTATTCAATGAATATTTCAAAATTCAATCTTTGCACTTTGACAGCGCTTTATGGGCGGCAATCGGATGTTTATGTCGAGGTGAAACACAAGTCTAATGCCAGGAGGGCAGCAGCCAGTGTAGCCATTCCGTCCACCATGGAAGAGAGCGTCAACGTCCGTCATGATATTTGGTTCCACATAGCCATGCGCATAGAACCAGAAGATGTCAAAACATTTGCCTTAATATGCAAACAGACTGCCAGACTGGCAAACTCGCGTGCCTTTTGGCGGAGCCTGTATCGCCGGTACTGTGTGGGCGCCACCTCAGGCTGGAACTTGGACTTGCCCGCCCAGCTGCAACCGGAGCAAATTCGTAACTGTGATACCAAAGCCTTGCGATCGCTGGTCATTAAAGCGCTCTTCCACTGCCATCGACCACTTAAATTGCGCCTTGAGCTGGGCTATGACCTGAACTGGTTGCAGCAGCGTCTCTTTTTATCCTGCTGGCAGAAACAATATCAATGCCTGTGGATAATGTGTTACAAATTCTGGAATCAGCAGCAGCGGCCACAAAGCGTTTTAGCTGAGGTAGTAAATGATGAAGTGGTCAACGATTGGGAAACCCTGGCTGATGATAGACCTCCAGCTGTAAGGAGCAACCCACATGAGGGAGTTGTGCTCTTGATTGTACTGAGCCGACAGTTTGTGCCCACGCCCGCTCAGTTAGCATATAACCAGCAAGAATCGCGTTACCGCCTTCGAGCCTCGCGTGAGATGCTCTGTAGAGATATGCGGGCCAAGAACTTGGAACTGGACTTTTCCGAGGACGGCAGCAGCAATGTGAGCTTGACTGTGAAATATGCGCCCATCGAAAAGTACAAAGTGTTGCCCTGGTGGCATCCCGACTTTCAGAGATTCGTCAAATAATCGAAGTGTCGTTATCAGCGCCACCATCGCGGCATTGCGATGGTTATCTTCCCGTAACACGTGTCGAACTAGTTGTAAACATCGGTTGAGATTGCATTATTTACCATTTGATTTTATTTGAACATACAAACATAAACAGAGGCATCGTCATCGTATAAAAGCAAATGTTGAAACTACAACTGGAAGTAGAAGATTACTGACTGCTGATACATATATATACACTTTTTGATCTTAAACATAATCCTAACTCTGTGTCTGTGTGCTGGGTTGAGAGCGAAAGAGGTGGTGGTCTGTGCTGAGTGTCTTTTCTGCGCTACAAACTATTTACTAATGGACGCAGCTCACACCTTGCCCAGCATATCGTGTCCATAGGGTTTCTTGCGATAGCCCTTAAATGCAAACAGCTTAAACGCCAGCACCATCATCACAATGCAGAAGGCATACAGCAACATTCCCATTCGCATGTCCATGTCGGAGAAGACATTCGAAATTTGTCGCTTTTGTCGCAGCTTCTCGGCAGTGGCGTGCAGCTCCTCCCGTTGCAAGCCATAGCGGCTAACAAACTCGGGATTGTGTATATTCTTGAGGAAACTCAAGACGGCATCCTTGTTCCAGTTACTTTCCAAATGCTCGGACGTGGAGCCAGGAGTTCTATAGCATTGGCCACAACTGCTCCGGCTGGGAAATTGAATTTTCGGAAATTGTGGATCCTCCGTTGAATCGCCAGCTAAACGCTGATTCACTTCGTTGTGCGCGGCCCAAAGCCAGAGCACAGCTTCATCCTTGTTGGGCACACTCCAGATTTTGCGACGCGATGCCATTGCCTGCAAAGGCCAGAGAGTTATTTAATATCAGGCAGCTGTTGGAACAGCTGTACACATGTAGGTACAAATGTCTCAATAATAAGCGGAAAGTAGATCATTATGGTAAACAAACAAAATAACCTTACTATGACGTGGGATTCTGAAGTTAATTACACAATCAATCGCGCAAAAGATACTGGAAATGCGCTCGAGTGCATAGTTCGTGTTTATTCTATTAGGCAAGACTCATTACATTACACTCTGTATGCCTATCAATAATAAGGTAGAAGCTGAGCTCGAAATGAATTCGTTTGAGTGCATTTTCAATAGATAATTAATGGACTATTTACTCTAGGAGTGCCATATGCGTTAATAGCCAACAGTCAGTATTTTTCCCATACAAAAAAAGCTGATTGTTCTTCCGATACAAAAAAGCTGATTGTAGGCTATTAACGCATAACGCACTCCTAGTGTAAATAGCCCATAAGTCATTAATTGCTTCTACACGTAGGCCAAGATCATTGTGATAACTTCAGTAGACACCGCACCTTTTCGTTCGAGTGCACTTAAAACAGATAATATACGGGTCTGTTCCGGTTTTCGACTCGATTTTCGTGTAAGCGTTCATGTTTCACGATTAAGTTGTATTAATTTGTATGTAAGTAACAAGAAATCAGTGGTTACTAGATCGACGTAATTTCTTGAATTCACTGGAGCAATCGATTTTAGTTGCTCAAACGAATCGAGTTTTTTATACCAGAATAGTAGCCGTAGGCAATCTTTCACCTTCTAATACAACTTGTTCAAATTGGATGCAAAATGCAAACGTTTAAAAGATGGTCACCGATTTTAAACTAGGACTGGTTCGGTTCAGTGGATTAATAAAGGTTAAAGAGGACCGAAGGTTTAAAAGGGTTAGCAGACCACCGCAGTGTTTACAACACAGTTTTAAGGCATAACTAAAATGCAGTTTACGTTCGGTTAGACGAATTAGTTTGCGACTTCGATCAAATTATGGCCAAAAATATCGCATAAGTTGCACGTTTTTCTAATATAAAAAGTTTAAATAGCTTGGTTATAAAAACTGTGACGATTTCGAATAACAAGAATATGAATTTTCGAGTTTGAAGGCCGAATTTTTAAATGGGGTTTCTTAACACACAATGCCTTCTAATGAAATACTACTTTCTAATATTATTTATCAACTTTTTTTCCGAAATTAAACTTTAATAAAACATCAGGCCGCATAAATCAATTTAAGCTAGATATTGATCAAATAAGCCAAACCGTTTTTCGAATTTTTTTTTATACAAATTGGCGATTTCATTCGGTTTAAAACTGGGTTGCATCTTTGGTTTTAGGCCTCCTTCTACTAAGTAGCAAGGCCAAAAAGTGAGATTGTATTGGTGTGCGATATCAAAGCGACACAGCCCAGCTTTGAACTGCCTTGCTCAACGTCTGGGCATCGAATGCAAGCAAAGAGAGCGCTGCTTACGCTCATATGCCCGACTTTGGCATGCGCTCTTCTCGTGTGCGTGTAAATAGCCGATTGCGACCAGTAGTTTTATTTTCTTTTGAATCGTTTTTAAGAGACCAAGGGGGAGCAGTTGGATACTAGTGTCCTGACTAGATAAAATAGCTTTCAATTATCTTAATCTAAGAACTGCGTTCCTCGCTAATAGGTAGTAGTAGAAAGTCTTAACCAGAATAGTCTTAACCAGATAGACCTCCACAAAGGGAATGCAAACCGGTTCTAAATCAAACAGTACAGAATATTTATGATCTTGGTTATAAATCAAACAGTACAGATTATTTATGCTCTTGGCAATATATTTGTAAATATGGGGATTTATATCCGGAAGACCCTAAATCGTTCAGTACGTAAGCATGATTTTTTTTAGAGGCTGATTATGTCTGCTGTTCTTTTTGACCATGAGCACAGAGAAATGAGGTTCGGTTCACCAATTTAAGTAATATTTTTAACGATACATCCAGGGATATTGGAAATCTCTGGAGACTTGAGTACAAACAATTGCATTTCCAACTAAGTGAGGATGATTTTTTATGTAAAGTGACAAAATAAAGTATGATTACTTGGATTTTGGGGAAAGAAACCATTTGAATGAAATATATTTGGCTTTAAACAAGCGGTATAGGTGACGAGATTTACATCACGTCCAGCATACGAGTCTAAATCGGACTGCTATCATTCAAGAAGATCTCCAATCCTACGATATTTCTCTAGGTGGGATAAATGCTATTACTGTTGCATATAAAAAAATCTATACAGCCAGTGCTAGAGTAACGCGATGGATCTTTTCTTACAAATTGTGCAAACGTTTACTAAGTCTCAAAGTTCTTCTAAAGAGTTTTCTTTTATTTTGAATCGTTTTGAGAGACCAAGGGTTAGTATGGAACTTAGTTGAAAATATATGTATCTTGCTCCAGCCAATTTATACAACTTCTTTAAAGCTTAAGGATTTACAATTACAACGAAATGAAGAAGAAACGTTTATATGATCGATAGAAAACAATAAACAAATATCTAATACAAAATCTGTCAATGATGTTCCTTTGAAAATTGTCCAGGAGCGCATACATTAAAAATTATAAATCGACAAAAGTTTTAAAAATTTTTCTAAAATTCAAAAAAACGAAGACTTAAAAAATATTGCCTCAGGTATCAATTGAACTTGCATTTTCAACACTTAGGTTTGATCTTTCGATTTACGAGCTAGTATAGATAATCAGTATGTGTGTTTTCCTTATAACTCGACTATCGTTCAGCTGATCTTTGCCATTCGATAAATAATTCTGATTACTAAATATGCCCAGAAGGGACGAACCTTCTATCTATAAAACTGTGGGAGATATGACGTTTTTTCCAATTTGCTGGGGGCGGCAGGGGCCGTGGCAAAAATTAAAGAGAAAGCAAAGCTAACTTCGTCTGTGCTGAAAATTAAATACACTTGAAAGTTTTGCTAGAATTAGAATCAGCTGCAAAACTTTAGCCATGCATGACTGGTGCATTTGTTACAACCCCAAAGCATGCTCCTCAAATAATATTACACCTTATGCCTCTAGATTTTTTGGGTAGACAAATCGCCAGTAATACCGCTCTTAGGCTGAGAGTTGTTGCGCGGAAAGATAGTAAATCTGGCCACTCCACTATACTTCTACATCAAGTGGCGATACCGCCGATGCTTTACTACTAACGTTTACCACCATGTATAAAGTCACCATACCAAGTGTTCTGGATTGGACCAGTCATGGTCTATTCTAGTGCTCACTGGGGGGTAGGAGACGGAGTCTTTAGTCCTGAGCTGGGTATTAAAACTTCATTCCGACTTCCTAATCATTGACGTGCTAACCAAGCAGAGGTCGTAGCCGTCCAGTAGGCTACCAACCTTATTGAAAGTGTTCATTTTCTTAGATAGTCTAGCTGCCTTTGAAGCTCTTGACGGTAATATTGTAAAACGTAAAATGGCTTGACACAGGCCCAAAGGGACAAAGCCGAGCTTCTCTCAATCTCTTGGCTTGTGTGCTCTACTACGTTTAACCGTCGTGTGGTGGTGGGTGTTTCAGAAAATATCGTTAGATGTGAGGGGAGAGACCTTGGCGGGGGCGTCGTGTAACTAGGGGGTTAGAAATGGCGCATTAAAATAAGGGGGTGGATTGCCGTGGGCCGGGGCGCCGGGGGGCCAGTCCTACCATAAGCAAACTACAAACAATAGAAACCACCTATCAAATAACCATGAATCGATGACCAACGATTTACACATGTGAAATATCTAAATGGACCCTCCCTCTACATTTCAACCATTCCAACCTATCCTAACCTAACGGATTGAGGTATTCTTGCAAGCGATTACTTCTGGTGCTGGCTCGGGGTGTGGGTGGTGTGCATTCTGCGGTCGCAGCGTATTCTTTTGGGCCTCCTTCCGGCGAAAAATGTCTCCAACATTAACAGCAATGTCGCTTCTTTCGTGCATTCTTGTCCGCTTTTTTCATCTCATAGTACAAAAAAGTGTGCTCATTTTTTTCGAAGTTTGATATTTATTTCACACGGATTTTACAATTCACAAACGGAAAATCTAGTAAATTTCTTGAAGAAAAATTTCAGCACTAACCTTAATAATTATTTTTGAAAAAATGTAAGACAAACAAAGAAATCGAGTAATTCTATCAAATTGTGAAAACCGGAACAGGTCTGTAGGAGTTTGAGTTTATTTAAATGTTTTATAATTTCGAAATTAAATGCGAAAAATTGAACACAAACTTATTACCAAGGATGCACCATTTGAAAACAGCTACTAAACCGAGTTTGTCTTTTAGAAAATGATAAACCGATGGGTTTGGTTATTATACTCTGTACCAGATGTACACAGTATGTATGTAACAGCCAGAAGGAAGCATCTCTGACCCTATAAAGAATTATATTCTTGATCCGCATCAACAGCCGAGTCGATATAGCCATTTCCGTCTGTCTGTCCGTATGAACGCACAGATCTCAGAGATGGTAAGAGATAGAGGTTTGACGTCTATGGGACAAAAACTTCTTATACTTGCAGGCAGATTCAGTTTATTTTCAATTTTTGCCACGCCACCTCCCGGCCCCGCAATTTAGAAAAATCGTCATATCTCCGTCCGTTTTATAGATAGAAGGTTCGAACCTTCTGGACATATTTTTAAATCAAGATTATTTATCGATCCACCAAAGGGTTGGTAAAGATCGGATGAACGGCTGCCGAGTTATAAGGAAAAACAATTATGGGCAGCACCTGTCGCAACTGTGATGGGCAGCACTTCACAGTTACAGAGTATGTTATAGTCGGGCTTGACCGACTTTCTTTCTTGTTTTTATTGACAAGTTTGAGGCAAAGATGTTTGTAAATTTAGAAAATTATATCACAGTACGACAAAATCAAACTCTTGGTAACGGAACCCATAAATTGTGAAACTAGTTTTTCTTGATCACCCTAAGTTCGCGTTTAATGGTCACGTTTATACTAGCAACTCACAGTTGTATCTGTTGCTGGTTGTAAATAGATGAAAGCTAAAATTTTAAAAAATTCACAAAAGGTAAAAGGGTTCACTGCAATTGTTATAACAATTGTTTTTGCTGCCTGATGCCTCTAACTAGTTTAACAATTTATTGGTACCGTTCGAATCGGAGCAAATCTTCATTCTTTAACGACTTATTATAGCCTTTGTATCTTTGGTACAGGGTACAATTTTTTACTTAGCCATACACCTCATTCTATAGCTACGCTTGGGGCGTATCTATTCGTTGATAGAATAACCAGTCTGCTGGCACATAGCTTACTCTCCCAAACCTCATGCCATTCATTCTTAATGACTGCACTTGAGATTAATTAATGGTCAAGCCAAAATACAATTACTAAAGCAACTGTTGTCTTTAGAATCCATGTGTGTAATCGATGAAATCAAGAATTTCTTGAAATAAAGAGTGCTTTTTTGCGTTTTCTGTTTTTTTAGGCGAAAACCATTTTTTCTATTTATAAAAATTCGTTTAACGCATTGATTGAGCTTTTGTTTTGTTTAGTTTCAGCCCCAATTAAAAAGTCTAGTGGAGAAAATTCATGGTTCTTGGTATAAAAAAGCCCCCGCATAAGTTTAGGCTTCAATTAAATTACCCCAAAGTGGGTTTCATTTTAAAAAAATATATATTTCCGGTAATTTTCACCCACTTTGGTAACAAATTATTTAGTTAAAAGCCCTCCAAACTATTTATAATTGTCGGAAACTCATTTGTTGGGCCTGGATGTTAATGAATCAAATAATCAGTGAGTCACAAAATTACTCAGTCCTCACTCAGTCACAAGACCACATCTTGAGTTTGTGCACCCATTCCCCTCTCTTCTATCTATCTTTCTAAAGTCGCTTCCATTTAATCCATAAGCTACTGTACCAGAAATGGCTTGTAAACATATTTCGAGCTTGTGAATAAATCCCCACTCAGCATTTAGCATTATTTTATTTTTTTTTGTGTTCGATAATTACCCTCTCTCAACCTCTGTAGCACTCCACACGACTGATCTCATAGTGAAAGCTACGACTTAATCAGCAATTTTGCTGGATTTAGCACGTAAACCCTTAGCCTGCTGACTCACCTGAAAATGCTCGGCACAATCGCTGCAACCAAAGAAGTTTTTGATGTAACCATGCATGGCCTGCAACACCTCCAACGGATCCTGGGCGGCGTCGTTTTCCAAAGCCTGGACTGTCAGGAAATGGAAGAGGGTCCAAAGCGAGCAGCTAAAGCCGCGCAGATGTGGACCCGAGCCAGCGCAGCCAACAAAATGCGTCGATGAGTAAATAGGGGCCAATTGCCCCTCTAAACGTTGCAGCTCCTCTTCGAATTGTTTGCCCGTCAGCTGCTGATTGAACTGTACCACATAGTCCTTAAGTTTGCTCACCAATTGTCGACCATTGGTGCCTAAGGGATTGTAGCGTTGCAGCACTGTGAGGAAACGCTGAAGTCCCAGCAGCCGCTCGCCACTAATTTCATGGATTTTGGGGACCTCGTTGTGTAGGATAGTGCGAATGGCCTGCTCCAAGTCCGCCTGATATACTAGATGCTTATTGCGGTGCACTTCCTTGATGATATCGTCATGTTCAGCATTGCCCTCTGTATGCGCTGGACGAGCATGCTTCAGTGTCGCTTCAGTCTGCAATGGTCTGGGCGTAAAACTCTGCTTGCGCAGAGCCGCCTCAATGGCCTTGGCCAAGGATGGACTAGTTTGGTCACTGGGGCTGAGCGGATTGGCACTACCCTGACGATCCACAAGGACCAGTTGGTGGTGACTTGTGTCTAGGTTGAATTTGCTGCCCACTGCCGGATCAGAGAATCGACGCACCTGCACCGATGGCCAGTTTACCAGGAAGAGTGCTGTCTCAATGGCCACCGTGGAGTTCTCTGGCTCATATATAAGGGCCACATACTCTCGCTGACTGCTCAGACCCTCGAAGAGTGTGGATTTCGAGTCGTTTTCCGTTACATGATGGAAATTCGGCCAGTAGGTGTTGTTGAGGTGGGTGGTCTGATTTTCGGCAGCCACCAAACCGGCCAGTAAACCGCGGATCTCGCTTTGATCTTGCGACGTCAAATCCTGACCATATTGTTTAGCACTGGGCTGGAATCCGGGGCCCATAAAACGCATTGTGGGATAGCCCATCACTTCGTACGTGCGACAAATTCCATTATTCTCCTCCGCCGCACAGTCAATGGCCGCGATAACGACCACATCTTGCCAGGAATGCAGCTGCTCGGCCAATTGCTTATAGATAGGGGCAAAGCGTTTGCAGTGCCCACAATACGAGTTGTAGAACTCCACCAAGGAGGCCCGGTTCTGGCCCACAACCGTTTCATTGAAATTGGTCGGGCTCAACCTGATCACCTTGTCGTTGTCATCATACAATCCCAGTTTCTCCTCCACTGGCGTCGAGGAAGCTGTCTGCCATAGGAAAATAATTGTTAATACTGCCAGCTGCGCACCAGCCATTTTCCGAATTGAAGTGCGAGTGGTTAAGTCTTAAGTGTTCCGTGCACTGTGCAATGAGATACGCGACTGATACGATAATTACTACCGCAGCATTTGGAATTGGAATGTTTAATGGTTTCAATACTTTGATTAGCTATGCGCTCTCACTTTATTCAATAACGGTGGGCCCCCTCTCTCTTCTTCTCTCACACCCACACAAACCCCGCCAGTGTGCCCGTTTAACACCCATTCCATTCGCTTTACATTGCCCGTTTGCTTGTAATACGGGCACACCTTTGTTATTATTCAATTTCTCTTTGCACAGTGGACGAAACAATCAATTTAGCGGAATTGAATTAATATCTTTCCGGGTCAATGAGATATTCCGTTTTTTATTTTAAAAGTAGGAAGCAGGGACAATAACGGTTATAGTTTTAAAAGTAAAATGTTAATTAAAAATTATTTTTTGATCAATAAAAATAAAATACAAAATAATTAGTTTTCAATTTTTTTTTTAAATCATCATATAACTCTTAAATTTTATAATTTTTATTTTTAAATTTTTATAATAAAACTTCAAATTTCGTTAAATTCGGTGAAAAATTTCGATTAAGATTTTATAATAAAAATTAATAAAATATTAAATTTATTCATCCTGTTTTTTTTGTAAATCAAAATCGGAGCTAAGCTTTTATCCTGAAAATTAGATAATTAGTATATCTAAGATATTTCCGTTCATCTAAATTATTTTTTTAAGGTTTGTTTTTGTATAAACTCAACTCTTATTTGCTATCCCTAGTAGGAAGTAAGAAAATAAAAAAATAATAACATTTTAATAAAATTTTTACTCAAGAAAATTAAACAAAAAAATTGTTTTCTTCCTATTAGAAAATTATAAACTTAAAAAAATATAATTCTGAGTCTTAAATATTCTTATAAGGAATGGCAGACTGAAAAATATTTATTTCTGTATCAGTTAAATAATTTCTCGAATCCTGGAGCAATCTTCAGACAGTAAAGAAAATAAAGGATCCGAAGAAAAGAGGAGTGCGTGGAACAGGTCCACTATTGTATGAGATGTTTGAGTATTCAGAGGGCGAAAAAATTTCAAAGGTCCTTATTTCTGGCCTCCTGGGCTTCCTCTGACTTTATGCCCATTGGCATCCAACATTGCTTATTATATTAGGTCCATGCACCAAAATTTTGAGAACTAAACTCGGTATGTAAAGCCATGAAGATTCATTCACAAACATTTCAGCTGTTTCTAAACAACGATATCGATATATCGCCAGGATAACACTCGGTTTTGTTTAAATGTGGGCATTTTAGCTTTTGCAACGGCTTGCTTTAACTTTTTAGAGTGCTCTTTAGTAGCTGCATTAATAAGACTCGAGGCTTTCTAGAGTATAATTTACAGGAAGTTCATTATTACATTCCACACGTAACTTAGTTCTTTGCAGTTATCTCATCATATTCATCTACTTAATGGCAATAGTACTTTGGATGTACTTGTGGTTTCAGCATCGTAGGGACTAGCTTGCATTGTCGCTACTGGATAACTCATTTAATGGTTGGTAAACTTTGTGGTCCTGGGCTTAAGTTCTTCTTTTCTGGTAGTCCAAACTTCCATCCCAAAATTATTTGGATTTTTTTAAATACAAGACATTAATGGATTTTTTTTCACATTTCCACTAACCGGACATCAAATATTCGTCGTTTTCTAACCATTTTGGGTATCAGGATCAGGGCTGCAAACCCATCAAATTTTTCGGAATTCCGGTTCGCGGGTTCGAACCAACATTTCACAATGGTTAAGGTTCGGAAATTTGAAGTTCTAGGTTTTTGGACAAAGGTTTGGTTCGAACCTTGGTTTAGCCCATGTTTTACTCAATATTTAAAATAAAGAACATTTTTTTTTGTAATCAATCTAGTCCCTTATATTCTAAAAAGCGCTTTCGACCTAAAATCGACCGATCGTGTGGAAAGCATGAACCTAAAAACGACCCAATCGTGTGGAAATAGTTTCGTTTTTGGGTCGGAAGCGAATTTTAGAACGCATGGGAGGGAATATTCAAAACATAATTTACTGTGATGCAAAATATCATTTCGTAGTCCACATAAGAGAAATACTACAATGTATTGCTAAGTTCTTGTTTTGTAAATCATTTAATAAGCTTTGGAGTCGAGGATCTTTAAAAACAGAGGCTAATATGGGTGGAGATTCCAGAGGATGTCCTCAACGTTTTTCTAGATGTTTTATTGAGCACTCATGTCGTTTATAAAAGTCAGTCGCCCAAAACATATGAGATAACAGATGTTGTTGAACCGAATCAAACTTTTAGGTACGGAACGGGTTCAGGTTCAGCTTTTATTTATAATGAGGTTCTGTTCAAGGTTCGCTTCACAGCCAAATAAAAGTCGGAATTCCGGGTTCGAACCGGTTCGGTTCAAAACCGGTTTGCAGCCCTGATCATGACATTCAGATTTATCAACAATATTGGTAAATAATATTGGAAGTGCACATTCTATTGCAAAAAATTGTTAACAAGGCACTGCCTCATTATGCCAAAGGGTAAAAGGGGCACCTTTATGAAACCGACATTGCACCTGAAATAATCAATCTAAGAAAGAATTGCATAAACTTGCAAAATATGACAATTGTTTTACATTCACAATAGACTATCTAAAAATCAAACAATTAATTTGGACACTTTTGGGCAACATCTGCTCGGAAAGTTCTGCTCCAGGAAAGTTCACTATTAACCCGTTTATATGTGGCGAAATACACGGTTACTTGACGTGTATTTGTGCATATAAACACTAATACGCTAATAAATATTATCATGCTAAGTTACCCTAAATTTGTTGTCTACCAGTCCGGCAACACTTTGAAAGTTTATACTAAAAAGAACTTTCACCGTGCACTAATTTAGTATCCTCTTTTGCAGCTAGCATTATTTTTTATACCGAAGCCTTGTCAAATTTAATCTATTGGCATTTGGCCCCTTCATAAAGCCAGATACGCCTTATTTTCAACCTGCGTGAATACATTCCTTCCATGCCACGAGGCATGATTTTTGATGAAAACGAATAATTAATTTTGCTTCATGTTGCAACTCCTTCACACAGAGATGGTTTTGAGCTGTACGTATAAGCAAAGGTACATTTTTTACCGCGGTAATCGAAACACGTGCGTATAAACGTATGACATTTTTTAAGGGACACTGAAAAGGGTACAACAATAAGATATTAAACACAGAACCAAAAATACTTTTTAAGTAACTTATAAGAAAACCAGGGTTTAAACCAGGGATTAATACCGAAACAAGTTTAGGTTTCGGAAAAGGCATTTATTTTCGCTGAACTTTTTTTTTTTACCTGTTTAGGGTGCGAATTAGTAATCTATAGCCGCTTTCCATTATAAACCGAAACGGAAATATAGCTTTCGGCAAAGATATACACCATGATTGACACCGAAAATCGTTTCGGTATTTATCCCTGTTTTAAACATTTTCGAGCTGGACTAAAAGAAGTGTTTTTCTTACATTCTTCGTTTTGGAATCAATAATAAATAAAATTATTTTTTTTGTTGATTTATTCTATGTGCTATGGTGACCGAGATATTTGAAATTGAGTTTTATTTTTTTTTTTTTAATTTTATTTTGAGTAATAAATAAAAATAAAAAATTCTTTTTTTAAGGAATAAATAAAACTCAAGAAATATCACTTATATTTGAAAAATAACTAAAACTAAAAAGTCCAGAATTATTTCTGAAGTAAATAAATAAATTTAAAATTATTAATTTGTAATACTTAAAATAAAAGAAAATAAAAGAAGTATGATACGGATTATTGAAAATTAAAAGAAATTTGCGCAACTCTACATTTCAAAATTTGAATTAACCGCCGCTAAATCAGCCTTTTCTCCCACTGTGCAACGGGGACTTTTCAAAACAAGCAAATGTCAAGTCGATGAAAATCAATTCATTCCATTTTAAAATTCAACATGATACTACGCTCGTGGGATCAAATTCGGTTCCGTAGCCTAACGGATTTGGCATGCTGGCTGCTGGTGGTGGTAAATGTTCCCATTACCTACATCTTCCAAATCACCGTTGTGCTGCCCGAGCTGCAGGATATTGGCAGTGTGGGTTACATAGTCCTCTGGAGTGCCGCCTTGTTTTTGATGTTTAATGTGACCTCCAATATGTTGGCCTGCATGCTGGTAGAGACCAGCATAAAGAGTAAGTAGATTCCGTCACAAGACTCCTCCGCTTTACTCAAGTCCATTGCCCATTTCAGGAGAATTACTTAAGCCACCCATGGAACCCGACTTGCTTAGCCTCTGGCACATGTGCGACCATTGCCAGGCTCTGGTGCCGCCACGCTCCTGGCACTGTGAGCTCTGTAACGTTTGTGTGTTGAAACGGGATCACCATTGCATGTTCACCGGCTGCTGCATTGGACATCACAACTTTCGCTTTTTCTTTTTTTTTATGGCCTACATGTCGATTGGTTCATTTATCTCGGTCATCACGTGCAGCATCTATCTGTGGTATCTGCATGCGGATGTGTACCTTTGCATGGGTTCTATTGTCTCGCTGCTTGCTCCGGCCTTGAGTTTGACGCTGTTCCTGAGTTGGGAGAACGTGTACCTGTTCATTTATGTGCTGAATATTCTTTGCTTTGGCATATCCAGTGTGCTGCTCGTTTACCATTCGGGCATATTCAAGTGTGGAGCGGTAACCCATGAGCAGCGGAGCCGTCGGTACGATCTTGGCCTGCATGCCAATGTCGAAATGGTTTTGGGCAAACGAATGTACTTGGCTTGGATGTCGCCGTTTATAAGCAGCGACTTGCCGCATGATGGCATTAACTGGGTGCCCCGCAGCGGTACAAAAGAGGAATAGTCTGGACCAGATCTCAACTTAGTATTAATAATCATAGCATTTAATATTTATTGCCATTAAACCAATTTTGGACACAATAACCGAATTAAGAATACCATGGAAATGTTAAATTCATACCATAGAGACATTAAGTTTACCTTAGTAATGGAAGAGAATAACCAATTGCCATTTTTAGAATCCGAAGAATTGGTTCACGAATTATGAGCATTTTTGTAATAATTTTTCAACAATTTTTAGTTTTCATACAAAATGTTGATTTAAAAACTAAGAAAATCGTGGTTATTGACCAAGTTATAGGTAACAAGAAAGAAAGTCGGGCAAGCTCGACTATAACATACTCGTATAACATACTCTGTACTCTGTGAAGTGCTGCCCATTATCGTTGCGAACGGAGCTGCCCTAAATTGTTTGTTTTCCTTATAACTCGACAACCGTTCATCCGATCTTTACCAGACAGACGCATGATATCAATATCATCGGCATATGCAAGTAGCATGTTATCTCTGGTAAAGATGGTGCCCGTTCTGTTAGCATTTGGCACTGGCGCAGTATATACTCCATCAGCAGATTAAAGAAGTCACACGATAAGATGTCACCCTGCCTTAAACCTCTTTTGGATTCGAAAGGCTCGGAGAGGTTGTTTCCTATTTTGACGGAGCTTTGTGTGCTTCTCAACGTCATCATGCAAAGTCGAACGTACTTTGCTGGTATACCAAAAGTAGACAGGTCTTCAAAGAACTTTGACCTTATCGGCGAGTCAAAGGCGGCTTTATAGTAAAAAAAAGGTGATGGGTGTCGATCTGTCTCTTGGGTCTTCTCCAGGTCTTGTCGCAGTGTGAATATCTGATCTGTGGTGGATTTTTTTCAAATTCTATTTACCCGTCTTTATTATAATCTAAACTCATGAAAATTTGGCCAATTTCGCGGTTTTTGGACCATTTTCAAACCATTTCCCAATGTTTCATCGCAATCGGAAGAAAAAACTATTATGAACCATCCAATCATATCCACCAAGTGAATGGTCATATCATAAGTAATAGAAATATTACACTTACCGTTTTTCTGTTAAAACACTTTCAACAGCACAGCACAGTGAGAAAATGAAATTACTTATGATTTTTGTGTTTCCGTCAGAGAGAAACATTTGAAAATAAGTGCTAACTGTTTCTTTCGACCTATGCACCTATGCATAAATAAAAAATTTTTTTTGGGGCACTTTAATACTGACCTTAAGCCGGCTAAAACCCACAGTTTAAAAAAGCACAGATCACTATTTCCAACATTTATTGCCACTATAAAAAAACGAATTTAATCAACATTTGCTTTTACTTATCCAGGAAAGCGTCGCCGACCAGCGACTTTAGTTTGGCCAAATGCACCTCGTTGAGGGTGTAGCCTTCGTAGATGCGCCGAGCCAAAGCAGTTGATTCCATATTGTTATCGACGGCATATTGCAGGGCAGTGAGTGCTTGGCTGGGTGCCTTCTGTTGCACACAGGCCTCCACGTACTCCTGCAGAGCGGAATCTGAAGGTGTGCCGGGTATGCGATGTTGGTTCTTATCAATGTGGGTGAACACCTCGCTGGCTTTCTCAAAGTTTTGGCCACGTACCAGCAGGGTTAGTATATCGCCCAGCATTTGACCAGTGAAAGATACCTTTTTAATACGTTTGATCGACTCTTCAATCTTCTGGTACATGTCCAGGGCAACCTGAGCGCACTGTTCGGACAACTGTTGATGGGCAGGCTTATCCGGTTGTGGCCGATTGTTCACCATGATGCGCAATACAGAGAGTAGCAGACTTTCGCGATGAGTGTGATCAAAGATGACCATATCGGACCACATACGAGGCACTAGCTCTACGGCACCATTAACCTCAACGGCTCGCAGAATCTCTTCCATAATGCCAGGCTCGGGTATATAAATGTTGGGCACCAACAGATCATAGGTCAACATAAAGTCCTCAATGGACTCCGTCTGGCAGAGTAGTGCCAGGTAATGGCGATAGTAGATTGACTCCTTGAAAGAGTCGCCTATTAGATCGTAGTTGTTGCCCGTATGCAGTAATTCATCCACCTTCTTGGCCAGCGTCTTGTCATGCAAATGATTCCGGCACACATCCATGGCCGTGGCAAAAAAATACGTATCCTTGGGATGCTCTACGCGAAACTCTTGGCCAGCAATGTCGTTTAGGATGTCCACAATGACATGGGAAACTGGTCCACGTTCGCGGCAAAAGATAATCAACAGATAGTAGTAAGTGCCCAGACTTGGGTTAACACCCATTTGTTTGAATTCAGGCAGCACTTTCAGGGCGGCATTGCGGGCCAGCTTAAAGTTGCCAAAGGTACTGATGCACTCGAGCACAGCATTCAGGGTGTGCAGATTGGGTTGCAGCTGCTGTTGGGACATTTGCTGCAGAAGCTCCTGACACAATTGCCAACGCTGCTCAACCGAATCTTTCAGCAAGCTGACAATCTGTATAATCGAATTGAATGTGTTGGTGTCCAATTGTTGTTGCTTTTCGCCAGCCTCCTGCAGCAGGGCATAAGCACGCTCACACTGCAAGTACTTGGCCATGCCACGAATGAGGGCCGCATAGGATTGCGGGGTCTTTGGTTCTATTTCAGCATAGAGTTTCTCGGCCAGATCTCCATCCTTCCAGGTTTTGCCATGCCGCTCACGGCGTCGACTATTCTGCAGAAACCAGCGCTCTTCTATGAACTCCTCCGGCAATGGCTCCTGGTTGTTGTAGAAGCACACAAGTTCCAGCAGACTCTGCCTTAGCTCGGCACTCAACTGAATGCCCTTCTGCTCCAATAGATTGTACACCAAAACGGCATCTTTCAGTTCACCCTGGTCAATCAATCGCTGCAATGTCTGCAAGTCCACCTCGGAATCCTCAGTGAACACCATGCTGGGGGCAAACTTCTCAATGGCCGGTTGAGCCTCTTGATGCTGTGTGCAAACAGAAGCTTTGAAATAAATGCGGAAATTGGCTATACACAAAACCCACCATAAACAGCTCTCGATGCTCCTCCTTGATCCACTTGGCAGCCTTACGTCCCGCCTCCTTTGACATGGCATACGTACGCTTGGACACATTGGACATGGGTATGAGAAAGGGATCATCGTGGTATTTGTAGTGCGGCGCCGTTGGATCTCGTCCCACTGTACTGGCCAAGGCCTGCAGCAAGTCTGTAGGTGAGCGTTCTATTCGCTGGGGTATGACAATGTGCTCTTGCTCTGCAGCCGCCGGCTTGGTTGCGGTTGTGTAATGGGTGCTGCTGCTGCTGGCAATGTTCCGTCCAATGTTCGACCTGGGCAGCAATCTCAACTGGCGTGTTAGGTACATGGTAATGTGGATGTGACTGCTTTTGGTAATGGTTTTCTCTTAGAAAATTAAACTAATTAAAGTAAATTTCGTATTGGAGGTAGCCAAACAGCTGCCTGCTGATTTTTGCAAAGGTCTGGTCACGCTGGCAGTTTTCGGTATTTTTGCATTCGGTCACTCTAAGCGTACTGCGGTGAATAGCCGTTAATTTAAAAAATGAAATGGGATAGGAATTGTCAAACTAAAGCTGACATGGGTACTATCAAAGACTCTAGAATTCACAAAGATGAGCAAACGCCCTGCAATTAAATTTTAGGAAATTTGTATTGAAATTTCCCTTTGCAATTTACTTGAACAGCCGGTACTCATCTTTGTGAGCTTTGTAACCAACTAAAGCATCCAGTTTTTTTTTAAAATCTGCCAACTTTAACAGTTAAGGCGCTGTTCTCGTTTAGGCAACTGAATTTTACCTGTTGTTGATTAAAATCGGGAAAAGGCTTTGTAATTCTGTTTTTTCCCACCCGACAATCGACCTCGAGAACGGATCCGTTTTCGAAATTTTCTAGAAATCTTCTCTTGCTAAACTATTGAAAACGTGTTCCGTTTTCGGACGAAAAAGTATTTCCTATCGCTCAGTTTGTGGCAGCAAAACGTAAGTTTTCGACACTTTCTCGTTAGCGAAAACGAGTCAAAAACAAATGAATTTAAGAGAAACAATCGTAATAACTGATGTCCGTTTGAAACCCGCATCTCTTACAAAATCGGACTCCGATATTTAGAGAAAAATATTTTCTGAGATGATGTCTTCGAATTGGATGTAGGAAGCTTATTATGAGAAAAGCTTAACCCCAAGATTTGAGCTTAATTGGAACTCTTTTGCGGAAGTTCTGCGCTTAAAAGGGTCAATTTTGAATTTTTAAAATTTAGAATAACTCGAAAACGGTTTAAGATAGAGCTTTGCGATACTTTTTCAAATGTTCTGTTTTAAAAAGCCCTTTTGAAAATAGTAAGGGAAATAATTCGTTTCCAGCATTTCTTTGCAAAAAAATGTATTTCTTCAAAAAACTTAGCCTAGCCAAAAAGACCCATCCTTCAAAAATTTTGAAAAAAAAAAAAAATGTAATAGCCGCATCTTTTTCAAACATTTTGAGTGGCGGAACATGTCGGTAGCTTAAAAATTAAAGAAGTTCTGGCCATTTTTGTCATGTAATCTCAAAAAAATCAATATGGAATATTTGGTAAAAAATGCTAATAAATTTTATTTTTGGTTCTTAATTTGCCCAAACATGTTTTTTTAAGCTTGAAAAAAAAAAACAATTTTAGCCGGAGTCATCACTACAAATCTTACCTACAATTGAGAGCTTTTTGAAATTTTTGTTGTTAAATTCATCATCTGTTAAATTTCTTGCATAAACCTATTTGTTTATAGTTAAATATGAATATTATTTAAATGATTTTCTTAAGAAAAGATTACCTCGGTACCTCTCAGGCTTAAAAATTACAAAATTTATACAATATTCCCGCCGATTATAAAAATAAAATACTGAACAGCAAGTGGTAAACCCTTTAATAGCCAAGATCAATTACATTTCATTCTCTCCATGCATGACAACACCTGCAATTTCATCAAAATTCGATGTAGTCAAGCTCATTATAGGAATTGTGTAAGTTTTTAGGGCACACCTTGACTTTTGCGGAAATAGCGCGTGCCCCCTTATCAACGGCCGACCAAGTCAATGAACGCTGCTTGCGATGGGAAAAAGAAAAACTGCCAAGATCAGTTGCAGCGGCATCGTCAGCTTCTGACGTCTTTCATATGGATGCTCCCCGAATCGCCGGCATGTCGCGTCACACACTTAAAGTAAAAATAAACACCTGAATTGGTAACGAATGCCGCCCAAAAGAAACCTGAACAAAATTTCGTTTTCGTTAATGTAAGCTGCAGCATCGGTCAGTCAGTTGTTGTTGATGTCGTTGCTGTGGACTACCTGTTCACGTGTTTGGACGGTCAACAAAAGTTTATAAAGCTTTGAGCCAAAGTGTAGGGCGCCACAGTTGATCGGTAAGCCGCGAACTTGCTTAAGCCAAGCTCAGAAACTCAACGGAATATTGAAAAAAATCAATATATAAATGAATTATTATTACTCAAAGTACTAAAAACAAGCATCAAGAGTTTAAGAGCTATAATTAAAATAAAAGTGTAACAAAAATTAAAAAAATATATTTTGAACAAAATTTGTAAAGTAAGTGAATTATATTTAAAATCTAAGAGCTTTTATAAAGAAGTGTTTTGAGCTACTATTTGTGCGTGTGTGCTTCATATACTTACCCTATTGTGCATTGGACGCTGACCCTAATGACTGTATAATCTATCAAAAAAAAAGGAGCCAACTTAACTTGCTTTTGACATTTCCATCCATAAACATAAACTTATAAACAACGGCCAGCCATAAAACTTAATACAAAATCAAAATGAACTGCCAAATAATGGTTACAAAACCTCCGCCTTATTAAGTGGCTCAAAAATGGGCATTATTGATTAGCAAGAGATCGTTCGGGATGCGATTCGCAAAGCCAAAGTTAAGGTGAAGGTTCATTTGCATAGCCAAAAGCAGCAGATTTTTTGTTGCCCTTGAAATTGTTTTTATTTGGTTTCAAAGCGCAGATCAATTAAATGGCATAAAATGCAAACGAATCCCATTTTTCTAGGTGAATTACATAAATATGCAGACGAGGGCTGCTATTTATATTTTAATTGTGTGTTGTCTGGTAAAAAAAAAAAAACAATATTATGCATAACAAGAACATCAAAACAATGCAAGCAATATCTTAAGTTTATTTTTTTGAGACAATTGATACAAATTGTTTAATATTCTTGTCTTGTTATCAAACACTCCAAAGAATTAAACCGACACGCACTGAACTTAACTAACCATTAAATTGTGAAATTTGTAGAGGCCTCAGGTATTACCAACTTATATCCAGTTTTTTAGATAAGAACGAGTTGTCGCTTAATAATACTTACAAAAGAATCATTCGTTGTCCTAATTTTTAGAATATATTTCTTTTCAATGTTAGTCATATCTGTGGCTAACGTGGTGCCATTCTGAAGTTTAAAAATTTCGAAGGGCTTGTAAGTGCTGAATCCTGTAAACCTCCGATTTTAAATAAGACTTAATAAAAAAAAATTCAGAGGGAAAGAGAATTTGATCTACGTCTATCCCGTCCCGACCCATTGATTTCACATGATCTCAGCACCAAATATTCTAAAAATTATTAAGCCTTGTTCTCAACGCAAAAGTTTGGTCAAAGACCGGTTTTAAATCACAAAATTTTTGTGGAACTGGAATTGAGAACATGGCTGATGGTCTTACTTTTGAAGGAATTTGACACACATCAAGTCGTTGTTTCATTTTAAATCTCTCAGAAACAAATCGGCCTCATCAGTAGTAGTAGAACGCTACCCAACTTATTAGATCCCTACTGATTAAAGTACTTTTCCCTTAGTTTTACTTCGCCGACTATTTTGTTGATGCAATAAGATCAGAATACCTCAAAAAATTTGTATTTTTCTAAGGAAAATTGTACCCAGCTCACCCTACAATCTAGGGTTGAACCTCCCACCCCTTGAATATATATTTACATGCTACATACTAGACTAAAAAAAACCCCAAGTGAAAAAATATTAAAACCCCACTTGAAAAAATACTGCCTACTTCGCTGGTCGCATTTGATTTGGTACACGTATTGAACAAACTCGTTCTCGAGAACCATTGAACGCATCCACTCCAACTTGACGGCTATATGACAAGTGAAACTTATGCTATATTACTGCATCAAACGTTTTTGGCGTCAGTTTTTTTGCAATCATTGGCCTGCATTAATGCGGCTACGAAAAAGGTGAAATCTTTCGTATGTTGCGCCTATTGGAAATCACCCGAAACTTTGAGTATCGTACCGTGAAGTTATTTGGAGATTCTGATGGAATAAAATACCGCGCGAAATCCGGCTGTTCGCGCACTATGTGAACGCCACAAGTCATCAAAGCCGTGCAAGATCAAATTCGTCGAAGTTAGAATCGTGCGCAATCAAAAAATCATGTCTTGTGAGATGAATATAAGCAAGGGAAGCATAATACTTGGGACCCAGTGCATAGAAGAGACACACCGCCCACTTGCTCACAACAGCATTGAAACAAAAACGCAAGACAAAACGGAAAGCATTACGTCGAAGATGCGCGAACGATTCCAAGAGCTAATTTTTGTGAAAAAGAAGTCAAATCTTCGGTGAAAGTTTTGGCCGACGTTTTGGAAATGGTTGTGAAGCCTCACAACACGACATTATTTTTAAGCAAGCCGTGGACATTTCAACATAACTTCGCTCTAACTCACAAGGCAATGACGACTCCAATATGACTAAATAACCATGTAGCCCAGACCTGAATCGAGTGGGCTCCAAACTGTGGTCCGTTTTCGAGGCTGTGACTTGCTTTAGTCGACCCAAATATTGTGTCTTTAAAGCAGGGGCCAGCAGCTTGCTATCTGGCGTGCATACGAAAAATCTCAAAGCAGCGCTGCTTCCACACACACGGTATAAACTGTTAAAGCTCCGCTGCGTTACGTGTTCGCGACGCAGTCGTTGCTACTGGAAAAGAGAGAAATTTTTGCGCTGCTCTCACACACACCAATGAAAAAAATGTGAATGTATTTCTTGCCTGCCTCTGCTTTAAAGCGCTCCCTTGTCCGAGAGGAGGACAATTTCCTAATGCATGCATTGATGAGTGACCAGAGAGACTTAGGCGTGGCTGGAAGGCACATGGCGGGCATTTAGAATTAGTTGTTCTATAATTTATAGCCATTGAGTGACCGAAAAAAAGAAAAAAAAAAAAAATAGGGGAAAGTTAACTTCGGCTCGGCCGAAGTTTTGTATACCCTTGCAGCCTCCATTGACCTTACTTTTCTTTGGTAGTTATACTATATAGAAGACCGATTTCGAGCAAACTTAGTGGAATCATGGAAAAGCATTATAAAATAACAATTTCGAAATTTGGGGGCGATTCCATTTAAAACAAAGTTTTTCTCACTAGAACTTCTTTTTCGACCGATCATTCGTACTGCAGCTATATGCTATAGTCATACGATTTTGACAAAACTGTAGAATTGTGTAAAAGTATATTAAATAAGTATATGCCAATGACTAGGACGTTTCCATAGAAAAAAAAGTTTTTCTCACAATAAGTATTTTTTAGATCGATCGTTCCTATAGAAGCTATAGTATATGCTATAGTCATCCGATTTTGACCAAAACTAGAACTATGTGAAAGCATTCCAAATAAATAAATGCCAAGTTTTGGGACTTATCCATTGAAAACAAAAAGTTTTTCTAACTAAGACTACTCTTAAGACTCTACTTTTTTATGACAGTTAGTATAGTAATATAGATGTCCGATTTCGACCAAACTTAGTGGAATCATGGAAAAGCATAGCAAACTAAGAAATACGAAGTTTAGAGGCGTTTCAGTTGAAAACAAACAAGTTTTTCTCACTAAAACTAAAAAAAAAAATTTAAAAAAAAAATATGTACCAAAAGACTTCGTGCAAAGATAGCTTTCAAACTGACGGAGGAGATAGCATAGAAACATTCAGACGGACATGGTTAAATCAACTCAGCTCGACCTGCTGATCAAGAATATATATACTTTATATGGTAGGAGATGCTTCCTTCAATGCGTTACAAACATCCGGACAATCTTATAATACCCTCTGCAAGGGTGCAAGGGTTAAAGAAAAATATTCATTCGTTTTCATTTTATGACCAAAATATAGTGGGAAGTTAACTTTCTCTCGGCCGAAAATTTTATACACTTGCAGCGTAAATATATGAAATAGTCATCCGATTTTGACAGAACTTTGTAGAACAAATAAGTTTTTTTTACTAAGACTACATTTCAGACCTTACTATACTGTGGGAGCTATACTGTATGGGGCGTTATACCCAAAAAAAAATATTTTCTGAGATGATTTCTCCGAATTGGATGAAAATTGAACCAAAAAAAGATTAACCCCAAGATTTGAGCTTTATTGGAACACTTTTGCGGAAGCTCAGTGCTTAAAAGTTTCAAATTTTGAATTTTTAAAATTTAAAATAAATCGAAAACGGTTTAAGATAGAGCTCTGCGATTTTTTTCGATTGTTCAGGCTTAGGTTTCGAAGTCTTTAAGTACAATGAAGCTGCACATTTGGTGGAACTAGCCGGGTCCGATGCCTACATGCAACCGGACAGCTATATGTTGTCACAGCGATCGATCGTAAAAAAATTATAAGGGGTAACCACTTTTTTGTGTTCACGAGTTCAAATTCGTATTTATTGGTTTGCTATTCCTTATCCCTTATCCCATACAATATGTTAACATCAATGTTAATGATCTGTTAATTAACATAAGAAATTGCTGTTGAACACTTCTTTCCTAAGTAACGGGTAATTAAAAATTTGTAATACAATTTTGTGGTAAAAAAATCAATTTTAGGGAATTTTTTTAGCCTAAAAAGTAGTATTCATGAGATTTTAATTTCTAAATTCGAAAAACTTCTTATGCTTATTTGAAAACTAATTACCTCTCGTGATCTTTAGAAATATATGACAAGATCCGTGAACTTTTAGACGGCTCTTTAAGAATCAAAGTTAAGCTAGAAATTCGGATTTTAAATATTAAAATAAGTCTTCCGGAGGTTTAAATCCGCCTTAAACCTTCAGCTTGAGTTCGCGGACTTTGTTCTAAAACCTACGAACGCAACGTTCGATTCATAGCTGATTGTATAACGAAATCGATGTTAAGCTTAAAAATTTCCATATAAAATTAGACGGCATAGACAGGGTCCCAAATTATTTTTTTTACAAATCATTTAAATTCTTTTTGAAACAAGGTTGATATATTTATGTCTCAAAGAATTAAAAATTTCGAGACCAGATGGGATATTACTGGAACCAGAAATTAAATTCAAGATCGAAAAGTGTTTGAATAAAATATTTTGGGTAGGGAATGGAACAGTTTTGAAATTTCTGTCCTGCTCCAACTCTCAAATAGTACATTTTAAGATATTTGAAAACATTATGTACAGCCCTCGTATTATGAGTGGGGTTTTGTCACGCAATGCGCCAAAGCCCCTTAGGGAAAAGACATTTGTTTTCTTTAACCGGAACGGCTTTCAGTGAAGAGTCAAGCAAATAGCAAGCTTCAATGGGTTGAGCATCTGCCAAAATATAAATTTCTTAGAAAGAATGAAATCCCACCGGAATAGTCCATATTGCCCCTGAACTTGGCTAACCACTTTTGATAATGACCTTTTACATACAATAAACCACTTGAGATTTCATGAATGAACCACTGCCAGACATTGAGCGGACATACACACGCACACACATACAAATCAATTTGACAAGTGCGAATAGTTTATGCTTGGGGCAATTTAAGAAACCTTCAAGTGACTGGTGATTTTTAATCCCTGCATCAGACATATGACTTTAGAGCTGACATTGAAACACACTTATGCCTAACTGATGGTACAGGTACGGGCCCCTCCTCTCTCACCTAAACTTGAACTGCAGCAGCTCATTCGAGTGAATGAAATTAGTTCCGGTCGATTATTTGCTTACACTAATTGTGTTTGCCTTCCCCCCTCCAAGACCCTTAAAAAGCTATTGATTGTATGTCAGCAGCACCTTGAAGTTCCCCCACAAAATCTTGACAATAGTTTAATTCATTCTTCACTCTTTCTGACTTTCAGTTGCTGCTGCTGGCTTAAAGCAGCGAACGTTTTTGTCACCATGCCAAGGCATAGGCATCTTGGGAAAGCAGCTCTCATCGTGATCATCTTTCTGGGCGTTGCCAAAGCTAAATGGAATGATACCACACGGACACAGGCACATCAAAACAGTTCTGGCTTTGACCTTCGGCTTCAAACCCAGGCGAGATATGCAGATTCCATCGTTAAGAAAACACATGAGGCTGAGGCTCATCTGGCACGCAGCTCCGTCATCTTTGGATTGACCAAAGTGGCCAACGAGAGCAATGTGAGTGAAGTTTGCTATGCTCAATTGCAGAAAGTGCAACGTGGAATACTGGGCAAGCAGCCCTGGGCCATGAAAGGTGGGTAAACAGTTGGCCGGAAAAAAGTTGATGCTAACTTGCATTAACTTGCCGGTTAAGTTGGATAAATCAATATTCAGTTGGAGTGGATCGAGTTAGTAGTGCGATTTGAAGTGCAAGCAAACGAAAAATGTTTAACTTTTTATTTATTTATCTGCTCATTTGATTAAAAATTTATTTTCAACTAAATGAAAAGTTTTTAGTGTATGTTTTGCTATTAATCTTTTCTCTTATCTTTTCTCCATATGAAAATAGAAATTTAAAAATTTTCACCAATTGTTTGTGACAATGATTTGTAATAGGATTGGTGTCCAAACTTCAAAAAAAGTTGGCATGTTGTGGTTTTTATACTATGAAACACCATCAAATCTTAAAAACAGAACCCAAGCAGACAAAAGGTCTTAGCAAATATGAAAGAAAAAGCTTTAAAATATCTTGGGAAGCTCTGGACTGGAGGTTCCCCTGTACTAAAATACGACCGAAAATTGTTTATTAATCGACTAATGTTACATATAGATTGCGATATCCCGAAACGATAATGAAATTAGAATTTTTACTAAAAAAAAATTATTAAACGTCGCTTAGTAGCATCGACTGAAGTCTCAGTTACTTGATTGTTTATTAGTCTAATGCTTTAGCTCTACGCCACTTCTGCTAAGTTCATAGACCGAACAAAATGTGCTATATATTAATAGTGAATGTGCTACCCGAAGACTGTCCCAAAATCGCTTGGCGGACGGCTGTCATTTCATGTACAGTCTGTTAGTCGTGGCCGGTTGTGATGCAGTGGGTAAGGTGAATGGCTGCTGCGCTGTATTTTATTTTAAGTACCAATATATACAGCTGCGGGTGAGATATAAAGAGGTCAGAAAGACCAATTATCTGTATGTACTTATTGTGGCCTTGTGTGGTGCAGCGGGTACTGTATCTGCCTGCTGAGCAAAAGGTCGTAGGTTCGATCCCGCCTCGGGATCGATAAAGAAACGGCGAAAATGAGAAACACACAAGCCACACAAGCTCTTTGGGGCTATGTGCGGATCTGCCGGACGTACGGTTATCCCAAACAGACTGCCGGACGGACGAAATTACCCAAGCCGATGGCTGCCTGAAATCGCCTGGCGGATGGCTGACATTTAATGTACAACTTCTGGTACTGCTTTGCGTATCGGGCAGGCCATTGGTTACCCTTAGCTGACTGCCGGATGGTTAACAGAAATGTGCTGGTTGACGGCTGTCCCAAAATCTCCTGCCGTACGGCTGACATTTCCAGCATAGTTTCTGGTAATTCTGAACTGATCTGACGGTCCGATGATTACCCTAAACCCTTCATAAAAAGGGCCTGACTGATGGCTGTCCTAAAACTGTCAGTCGGATGGCAGACACTTCATGTGCGAGCTTCTGGTAGTTCTGTGCTTGATCGGCCAGGCCGATGGTTATCCTTAGTTCACTGCCGGATGGTTTGTATGAGCGTCCGGGGGTACTGCGCCGATCCGGTCACCTGACGGTTTGCTTTCGGCAGCACCTGGCACAAAAAAAAAACTATTGGGATCTTTTAAACCGTTTTCAACCGCTATCGAACAGGTTCACAGACTTAGGACAAAGCCTGTGGTTCTTTTCTGATCGATATACAGCCTTGTTCTCAGTTCCACTTTAGCAAAAGTTTTATGATTAAGAAACGAAAGCCGAAATCCGTTTTAAGTCACAAAGTTTTTGCGGAAGAGCGGACTCGAAAGTGAGCTTGCAACCGCTGCCACATCAACAATGTGGTCGAACCAGTCGGTCTGAGTTACCTTAAACTGCTGTGTTCATAAGTTTCAAATCTTTGTTGATTTTTGTTGATTATTGAATTATTAACAATCCTCGAACAATCCATGAATTATCAGAAAGACACGGAAATTGCATAAGATGGACATAATCAGGTATTGTTGAAGCTCTAGCACCCGACTGTAATCTGACAGATTGCAGTCCTTTAAGAGGTAGTTAGAAAACTCTACAACGCCGGAACAATTCAAGTTCAATTGAGTTTTCTTATACCAATTCCCTAACTTACAGACATGCTTGCATCAAACCTACGAGTGAAATGAACCGCATCGGTTCAGCATTTTCAAACATATGCTGCTTCGGTGCGCGGTTCGGTTTGCGAGCATGAAAAAGCGGTTCGTTGCGATTTGGTTTGGCTTAGAACCGGTTTGCATCCCTGAGTTCGAAAACTCGAAATCGGGAAACAGGCCTTACTATAAAATAATAGAGAGAATAGAGCGATTTATTTGGGCCCAAAACCCATTTAATGAAGCAAACCAGCGTCTTAAAAACCATGGGAACCACTGAACCGAACCAGATCTGATTTCCCAGCAGTCGGGACTCCTCTAGTATGTAGCAGAGAGTTTTAAAGAAGGGGTGATGAAGATATGGGTCGGTATAATAGGAAAACACATATTAAGTTTGCTAAGTAAGGATTTTTACGAAGAAGAAAACTTCAAAAAGTTTGCTTAAAATTCCTTAATTTCAAGTGAATCTCACCTGATACACTCGCCTACTGAGAAAACTTCGTGAAGTGTGTAAATCCTGACTAACTCAGAAACGTCGTTTCTCCTTTGATTATTAATTTCATCACTAAGTTTCGGTAAAATTAAGTATAGTTCGGATGCTTCTAAGTAGAACCAAACAGAATTCTAAGTCTCTTTCTTTTGTGCCCTTCAAAATAACTCTAATATCTTCTTCTCCACCTTACAGTTCTGGACGCCTCTGGCACCAAACCGGCGGGATTTGTGTTTGGTCAAAACTATTGGCTGGGCAGCCGCGAAGCCTGCCTCAGTGTTCAAAGTCCTGTGGGCATTACTCTGTCCCGAAACTATGATCGAGTCATGCACTATAGTTTACTTACCCAGAATGCACCCTTCCAGATGGATTATCGGGTCATCTATCTGCGGCATAGCTCACCCTGGCAAGTGGAGATTAAGCTGATGTCGGAGCAAATCCTGCACATTGGTTTGTGCCTGCCCAAAGCATGTCAGTCGGAGGAGATCAAACAGTTGGCCAGAGATTATGTGGCCTATGGTAGCTTCACTGAGAATGACATTTACGATATGCAACCGGATGTCCTGTACATGAAGGATTTAAAGTTAAGCGAGAAGTTCTTTCAGCGTACAGCCTTTCGCTTAGTGGTGGCCTCTGTTCTGGTCACTGGAGCTCTCATGTTGTGTGCCCAACAGCTAAGGGTGAGCCAGAAGCAAGATGATGATGGGCAAGCCGGAGATCTGGCTGGGCTGGCACCCGTGGAGTCGGAAGTGTGGCGGGCACTGGACTTTGTACTGAAATGGCAGCCACTGCAAAAGGTGGTGGACTGCTATGATGTCTCCCGCAATTGGCAGAGGATCTTTGCCCAAAGGGAGAGCAAGAATGAGATACCTGTTATGAATGGCCTGAGATCGGTGTGTGCGATTTGGATATTGATCTTCCATGTGGTGTGGTACATGTACTTTACGGTGCACAACAAAACGGTGCTGATATCCTATGCGGAGCAGGCCTTTTTCCAGTATGTCTCCTCGGCCCCGCTGCTGGTGGATGTGTTCTTTACCATAAGGTGAGTTTCAATGGCTCAAATTTAAGTTGCATACCTAATCTCCCTCTGGTTTCAGTGGCTTCCTGCAGACCTACAACTTTATGCGTAATGTACAGCAAATGGAGACAGTGCGTCGGAATAGCTTAATAGCCAATGTCCAACTCTTTGGCAAGTTACTGTTTCACCGATACCTCCGTTTGGGTCCCCTCTATCTAATTGTCATGGGCAGCGTGGATTTGGTCTTTGCCTATATGGGAGATGTGTCCGTCTATCACATCAATGAGCGCTTCGATGAGCTTTGTACTCAGCACTGGTGGCGCAACTTGCTCTTCATACAGAATCTCTTCGATCATCGGGAGCTGTGCGTCAACTGGAGCTGGAGCTTGGCCTGTGACATGCAATTCTTTCTGGTGGCGAATGTTATACTGTTCCTTTATGCCCGCCAGCCCAGATATGCCAAGATGGTGGCGGTTTTTGCACTGTTGGCCACCATTACCTGGAGCTATGGGATTGGAATAAACTATAAATTCGAGTTCTCATTTGATTCCACCTATGCCACCGGTACACATATCTATACGAGTCCATTTGTCCGAGTTCTGCCCTACATTGTGGGAGCAATGGCTGCCTGGTGCCTGCTGGAGCGTAGATGCCACTATGAGCTAAGTGAAACACAGACTCGCTGGCTGTGGCATTTCTGCCTGCTGGTGTTCATCATTTGCATCTACTCAACTGTCAAGAGGGATTTGGGACATATGATTACCATCTCGCTGTTTGTGTTGGGTCGTGGCATCTTCTCGCTGAGCGTGTGCTGGATGATAGTGGGAAGTGCGACCGGAAGTGGAGTTTGGTGGTCACGCTTGCTGGAGGCCAAGTGTTTTCAGCACTTGAATCGTCTGTCCTATGCCATTTATTTGCTCAATCCTCTAGTGATTGCATTTATCTACAGTCTGACCAGTTCCAGCACGCATGCGGATCCCTTTATGCTGGTAAGTTTAAATGGGCAAACTGCCAAAATTGCTGAGACTAATCCAAGTTTTCTATCATTTCAGTGTGTGGTGTGTTGTGGCTTCACCATGATTGTCTACCTGGCCTCAATTGCTTTCTGCTTGGCATTTGAGTTACCCTACAGCAATCTGTCTAGTTTGTTGCTCAAATCTGCTGGGCAGGGAAAAACGAAAAGCGCTTAAAATTGTGATTAATTGTTATCTAAGTCAGTTATTAATAAGAAGTATTATTTGTTAACCAAAAGCAGTCGTTTTCTTTCAAATTCAAATTCCAGCTAAACGGTAATTACCGTTTTATCGTCTATCGATAATAAAAGTGGGGTGCTCCGGTTTCGATAACCATTAAGCATGATGTATGCGTCAGGGTAGCGTTCGTGATTTAGCGTCGAACTGGAACGGTGGAGTATGAAACAAAGTTTTTATTTTTTAATTTCTCACTAAAGGCCTGTATCCAGATGTGAATTAATTCGATGTAAAGTAAAATTTTCACACAAAAATGACAGAAGAAAAGTCGAAATAAAATTTGGCTTTAAAACTTGTATGAAAATTTTACTTTAAAAAAACTTATTATCCAAGAACAAAATGTTAAGAAAAGCATCAAACTATCTAGGTATTACAGGCTCTCGTAAATAATAAACCTCTTGTGATTTTTAATTTTCAGGGTAAACTGTTTTTTGTAAAAACCTGGCATAATTTCGGCCGAACTAATTTTTAACAAAACGGTCAAGTTTTTGGAAGGCAAAGGCACACTTAGCCGGCTGTCTTAGGGCAATTTTCAGTAAAGGCAGCCTTTATGCACTATTTGTAAATTGACTATAAACCAGATGTTTAGACGAGCTATTATTTGAGAGTCAAAACTTGACTAGTGAATAAAAAACAAAATAAACATGGCAAGACAAGGGGTGCAACGAGCTTTGAATAAGCGAAAAATATGAAACAATGAAATAGTATGCAAAATAGCTGCATCAATAAGGAAAATTAAAACAATGTTTGGAGTAGGTGATGGCGGCTCTTTAGGTCTACTTACAGACAGAGTTTTATTGATTGTATTTTATTATGTTTTTAAGTCTTGAATGTTCAGGACCCACGGAACTTTTAAATTGAGTTATTTTAAATTTTTTGTAACATGTCAATGGAATGTTTTGTTTTCTTCTGCTTGTTTTCGAACTGATAGCGTACGAGTTGGAGGAACCCTTGGCAGCAATGATCAGCTTATCGATCAAACACTCGGCAATGATCTTGGTGTTCCGGAATGCATTCATTTGCCCCAATGCACAGCAGCCAGAAGGCCTGGTTAATGCGACGCAAGGGCGACACATCCATGAATCATGCAGCGCGAGCGCTTGACAGTGCGACAGGAACTCAGCTTCTTGCCATTATTGCGACCCTTTAACATCAGCGTGCAGGTCTGCCGATCCACAGTTGGGCTTTGGGCCTTGCGGAAACGTTTGGCGTCATAGCATTCTTCCAGCCCTTTGAATTGCCTTCCAGTTTTATTTATTTGCTGGTGTGATCGCATATTTTTAAGACAAAAATCTCGGAATGGCTCGATACTAAGTATTTTTAACCGATTCTTTGAAAAATTTTACATTAACGAATGATTTTTTAAACAAACACTAGCATGTTAAATGCAAGGCTGCAAGCCCAAACATTAGCAATGGTTAAGTTTCGGACATTTAAGGTTCGAGGTTTTTGGGCGGAGGTTTTGTGTTCGAACCTTGGTTTAGCCCATACTTTACATAATATTTTTTTAAAAAAGCAAATTTATTTAGTAATCAATTTCTTCAAATCGCTTTCAAACTAAAAAGGACCCAAATCTTATGGGAATTGTCTCGTTTTGGGTCGTTTTGGGAAAAAAGTAAAATTTCAAATCGTAGTCTACATATCTCTGGCAATAAGGCATAACAGCATAACTCGAGTTATGTCAAAATTAAGATTTTAATACCAATGTCATCATCGGGTTCAATTCTATATAGTGTTCTATATGGAATGTGGAAAACTCAAAACAGCATAAATCTTGAAAAGTCTATAAGAAAAAATAAAAAAATTACAGCTTGATTTTTTCCAAAAAAACCCTATACTTCAAGCAATCTTTAAAACATTTCCACTTTTCGACCAATCACATTTTATTACAAGTTCATTAATAGTTAAGAGTGGCTCTCCTGAAAAAATTGAAAGAAGGAAAACATGTGTGGTTTTGCCTTATGGTCAGCGATATGTATGAAAAATATTATGAATGTAATGATAAGCTCTTGTTTTGTGAATCATTTAATAAGCGTTAGGGTCGAGGATCTTAAAAAAGAGGCTAATATGGATGGGGATTTTATAATTAATTCTGTAAGTTTTTCTAGATATTTAACTGAGCTTTTCTTCCGATTGTAAGACTTAGTTGCCCAAAATCGACCAAAAAAAAAAAAAAAAAAATCGCGAGGCAGTAGGTGAAATTTTTTCCAGTCTCTACTTTTTTTTTTAGGTTCGGAACAGGTTCAGGTTCAGCTTTTATAGCTGAAGAGGTTCGGTTCAGTGTTCAGTTCACAGCAAAATAATAGTCGGAATTCCGTGTTCGAACCAGTTCGGTTCAAAACCGAATTATTTTTTGTTGCTTCATAAACTTTTGGATTTACGCTTTTCCATTTTACGAGGGCTAATGAATACCCTCATTGTTTGTATTTGGGTGGATTTAAGAATTGTAGTTGGTATACATACCAAGTCAAAAATTTGTCACCCGGCATTTACATGAATATCTCTGTTTCCAGATGTTCTGCCGAAATGAACGGTATACCAGCGTAAAGCTGACATATTCAAAAGTATTTAAGAAAAAATTATAAAAATCCTCAACTCAGTTTTTTCATACAAATTTGGACAAAAAAATTGTGATGCCATACATTGCTTTATATGTATCTCTTCTTTAAGATATTGTGCCGTAATTCACGGTAAATAAAATCATTTACGCTTTCATTCGTTAATTTCTTTTGACGATTCTGCAATATATTTATTTTCACGCTGTCAAGCTCAAAAAATTAGATTTCTTATAACAAAACAAATACAAATGTAAGAATTGAGACTAAAATTAAAATGTGAGACCGTTTTTAATACTTTATTAGGGTTTTTTTCTGAATTTTGCAGAAGGCTTCAGAACTTGTGTTCGACAAGTGTACCAAGTTGTTTAGAAATCGCTGGAAACGAGTTGCGCTTCCTATAATCTTACGGATGTTTTATAAATTGGATGCAAAAACTTACACAAATTTTGAACCAAGTCCCAACTCTGACCACTTTAAGTGTAACTCTTTTATATCTGCAGAGCTTTTAATACAGAATTGTTTCAAAGTTAGTAAAAACAACGAGTTACGCTGTCGAGCACTGCTTTATTAAGATTTTACAATCGAAGTAGAGTTCGCCACTTCTTATAAAGAGTGCAAATCTTTGATATATATTTTAAAAAATCATTCGCATCAGAAATTTTTTTTAACCGAACCCTTTTTTTTATTAATTTTTTTGCTCCGGTTTAGATTTAGGTTCGGCCAAGAAAAATTGTTTTCTCCAGTTCGGGTTGGTTCCGACTTCTGCAAATCTCGGAGTCTCCGACTCCGTAGCGGTTCGACTCCGAACCGATGTGCAGCCCTAATAAAGACAACAAGAACAGCAAGAAGCAGTCCATGTCCGGTAACATGGAGGCTAAAGATAAAGACGCTGATCAGGACGATGCCGGCGTAAATAATAAATAATTGAATTAAACAATAAATGTAAATATATAAATATCAAGGATGCAAACCACTCGAAAATAAGTACTGCTTGGTTCAGTGGCTCACACAGTTTTTGAACCGCCGGGTAGGTTCATTACATGGTTTTTGGAGCTAACTGAACATAAAAGCATATTATGAAATATTTTGATTTCTGTCGTAATGTCACTTTCCGCACACTTAGGAAATTGAATTCCTTTTAACTATTTGAATATCTTAAAGATCCTTATAAGAACATCCAAAATGTATGAAGTCGGATTTGTAGGATTCGTCTATAAGTTTTAGGAATATACTTTGAAAACGGAGAATGTCGGCTAGAAAATATTACGTATTATGCATTTTACACAGTCTGTTAATCGTTTGAGAAAATCTCTCTGGGTTATGATTAAATTTAGGTGAAATAGTGCTATAAAAAATTGAGAATATTGTCGTGTAAAGGACGACAAATCAATTATCAACTTTTAAGAAGTGAATGGCGGGCAAGAGCGATAGACTTTCAGAATTACATGAAAAATTTGTTTCAAGTCATTTTTAAGGATCTGTATATCTGTCCTATGGATCCATTCGGTTTATCAGTGGTCCCCTTTTTAGAGGGCCGTATTAAAATTATCTAAGGACAACAAAATTAAGTTGCGAGTGCTGTTTTTATATGCTTTTTTAAAAATTCAGAGAAATAAAACGAAAAATTATTTTTCAAATCGGTTTTTTACTAGAATGATAATGAATGAATAAAAAATACAAAAATTTTTTTATTTTAAAATTGTGACTTCGGCTGAAAAGTTTCTGGTCTGCGAAAAGTGGAATGAAAAAAAGTGTGCCCATGGCGACCGTGATTCGGGGTCATAAGGAAAACAAATATTCTGGCTTAGTACGAATGTAATTCTGACCTGAACCTCCTCAGATTTGGAAAAAAGTTAATTTTTGACAATATGGTGGCACTTTGAAAATGAAATAATTTTTTGGTATTTTTTTGTAGTCTAGTGTAAAAAAAAAATAAAAATTGTTGTATCTAAAAGTTGGAAGTTCAGGCCAGAATGACGACAATTCTGCGTCGTTTGACAACCTCATTGAACAAAATCGGTTCAGTAGTTTTGGCTGAATAGCAGTTCCTTCTGGACATATTTAGTAATCAGGATTATTTATCGATCCGTGAAGATGGTATTTATCGATGGTAAAGATCGGATGAACGGTTGTCAAATTATAAAGAAAACACCGGTCGCAACGGAAATGAGCAGCACTCACAGGTACAGAGTATGTTATAGTCGGGCTTGACCGACTTTCTTTCTTGTTTTTTGAATACTCTTGAATAAGTCAGCTTAACGCTGGTATAACGTGCATTGCGGTACAATATCCTTGTTTTCCTTGATATTTATTGCACCTGCAATTCTCAAATCCACTAAAACTTCAATTACAATAGTTTTTGCTTTTCTTAAATTTTGCAATTTAATTTGGTCCAATATAAAAAAAGGATTTTTGTTCCATATTCCACCGTTTCAATTCGGCGCTAAATAACCGACGCTATGTTGACGCACCATGCTCTTTTAATCTACGGGAATTTAAACTACGGGACTTAAACTACGGGAATTTAAATTACGGGAATTTAAACTGCACCCAATTTTGAACTAGTGCAAGTGAACTAGAACAAGTGAACTAGTGAACCATTTGAACTAAACTTGAAGCAAGTTTGCTCCGGGATTTTGTGTGATATATATATTAAAGTCTTGCTGCACGACGCGTCCCACACACATCAAAGACTGCCAATTTAGTTATAGACAACCGTAATATCGCCATGCCCAACGAGGATGTGGACATTACAACAAATACCAATGGTGGCGTTGGAGGCACTGCGTCTGCTTCCCAGAACCACAAAGCAGGCAGCCACGACGCTGGGAGTGCCAGCAATAGCAATGGCTCCGAGCCAGACACTCCCCCACCATCCCACGCTGTTCAAAACAATGACGACCCAGACGACGAGAACGAGGTGGAGCTGCTGGAGCGCATGCGCGGGGATGCAGTGGGCGAAACGATGTACAGCAAAAGATTTATATTGCAGACACTGATGAGGCTCAGCCAGCAGGAGGGGGCGGCCGTGCAGGGTGGCGCACTGGGGCAAGAGTTGGAGGATGATTTGTGCAAAGTCTGGGACATGTCTGTCTCCCCGGAGGTGGTGGCTCTGCTGCTGGAAAACGATGCCATTGAGCTGCTGATGTACACAATCACTGGTAGCGAGGATGTGCGCTTGTATGAGATCCTAATTGGCCTGCTGGGGAATATGTGCGCCCAACTGGAGTGCGTGGAGCAGTTGACCATGAATGTGGACTGGATTGAGACGCTGCTCAAGTTGGCCACCTGCATGGACACTGGGATGCTTATCCAGCTGATGCGGGTCTATCAGTACATTATGGCCCATGTTATGAGCGGCAAGGAACAGTTCGCCATCGACTGGTACATTTGCTTTGCCGCCTTCGACGGTTCGGCCAGGCATCTGGGATTCATACTGCAGGCGTCGGTCAGCGAGGAGCTGCTCTCGGGCGCCCTCAAGGCCATCAATGCTGTGCTGGCCAGCTGCGCCTTGGTGGAGGAGGAAAATGCCAGCACGGATCTCAATCTAAGGCCATTTGCGGAGGTCTTCCTGGTGCAGGAGCTCTGCGAGGGGGTGAACAATGCATTTCTGCGCCTCATGCGTGACGACCAGACCAAGCTGGCGGAGGCAGACGAGGGGGTAGCTGCCATTAATGGGGATATTGATCTCGACGCCGATGAGGATGCTGATGTGGGCTATGAGACAACTAGCTCGCTCAAGATTAGTTGCGATGTGGAAATTATACAAACCTATTTGAACATCTGCACCATTCTCGTCCAGCTGCCGGAAGCGCAGTCCTCCATGGAAGTGTATGCTCCCAGCATTATGGGTTGTTTGACTCGCATTTTGCAATTCCTTCAGCAACCCATGCAATTGCTTCCTTTGGGCGAACGCCAGGAGGAGTACCTCGAGGATTTGGCACACATTTGCAGTGTAAGTGGCGGGTGACTTAATCCATCCAGGCAGGTGTGGATCTAGGATTCGTCTTTGGTGGGCCAAGTATTCGGATATTACACACAGAAAGTAGAAAAGAGAATATCATGCCTGGAACACGAATGTTAAAAGATAGGACAGAATGAAAATACTTAATCCGAGAGCGAATTTCTTGATCCAACAATTTACTTTTTATTCCGAATTTTTTGATTCGAGGGTTTTGAACTCAATTTTTTTTAACTTTGCTTGCTTTTTCCGTTCAAATATGTATCCTTGCCTAAAAAACTCGGAATGAGAGCGAATCAAGCTAGTGTTCTTCTGTCATTACACTCTGTACCAGAGGTACACAGAGTATATTAAGTTTGTGCAAGTGTCCGTCTTTCCGTATGAACAAACAAATCTCAGAGATGGTAAGAGATAGAAGTTTGACATGTATGGAACATATGTTTCTTATACTTGCAGGCCACCTCCCGCCCCCGCAATTTAGAAAAATCGTCATATCTCCGTCCGTTTTATAGAAAGAAGGTTCGAACCTTCTGGACATTTTGTTTAACGATCACAAAGGTAACAAAGTCTTGACAGAGTATTGTAGCATTGGACTGGCCTGTCGAGAACTACACTATAGCAATTCTTATATTAATGATCATATACTAGATGGACTAAAGAGTTTTACATGAAGTCTTATCCGCTGATTCGCTTAATTCGCCCTTTTTACCTATGACTATAATACACCAATAAATTATCCCCTTTCGTTCTAAAGAAATTTTCTTGAGATTCCATGATAGCTTGTTGCAAAAGCCGAAATATTTTGTATCATTTTGCGCTTAGCTTTTATTTGGTACACTAAGATAATTGGACTCGGGGGGCTTCAGCCCCCCTAGATCCGCTACTGCATCCAGGGAAAACAATTAATATTCATTGCATTCATTGCAGCGCCTCAAATATTACTATCATCATGATGCTTTCGTTCACATCCTTCTGATCTGGTCAAGACTGAGACAACACATTGAGGACTATGTGGAAAGCGAGGCCACTGCCGCCGGGGAGGACTTCGAAACCGATGAGGATGAAGATGATGCCCCACGCGAGCAGTATGTGGAGAATGCTTTCAAGCTGCTCCGCTTGCTGGCCCACATGCTGGTCAAGGCTGATCCCGATATGGATGACATTCTGCAGGAGCTGGCCGCCGCCGACAAAGTCCAACTTTTCATGTCGGCCCTCAAGGCCGAGCAGGATGTGCTCTTCTCAAAGGCCCACGAGCGCCTGAGCGAGATTTTAGCTAAGAACCAGGAAGAATCGGGCCAAGCCTAAAGGATACTCCTAATATAAAAATTAACCACACAAACAAAAATGGACTGATTTGTAGCTTACAGGCAAAATACATTCGTAATCTTATTCTTAACCTCCTAAACTAAAGTGGTACATCTGTGTTGGCGTTTTCAATTCCTTGTAGTTTCTGGCGCATTATGTCGGTCCACGATTTCTTTCCCAGGCGCACACCCTTCATCCCGGTGCCGATGACCAGCAATTGATGGGCATTCTGATTGGTAAGCAGAAATTTGCTTTTGTCTGGGCTCAAGGCATGAGACACATGCTCCAGCTCTGAATCCAGTTTAATCTCGCAGGCCCTCACATCGATATTGAGGTCCTGCTCAATAATCTGGGAGATGTGTATGACAGCTTCAATGTCGAGATTATCAGCCACAATCCTACTTTGCCCCATTAACTGCGACAGCTGAAGATTTAGCTGGCCACCTTTGGTTACGACGTTCAGATTGCCATGGACTCCGGCTAAGGAAAGAATATTGTTTAATTAATGTACTTTGCTGCCTACTTCATGACCAACTAATTACTCATATTGATCTCTCCTGTCTCGTGCACAAATACCTCACTCGTTTTGTGTACATTTTTCAACTCCAGGCGTCCAGTTTGTGTTTGAAATTTGGATTTCTCCACATAGCAGCAGTCGGTATTGATGCTACCCGCCTGGGTCGAACAATTTAGCTCGTCTCCCTGCAGCTTTTCCAGCGAAATGTTCTGCAATTTAAATAGATAAATTAATTCCCGCAAACAATTCCCACTCCTCTGTGGCTTACTCCGCTATGCGTCTCTATGGCTATGCATTTTCCCAGCAAAACACCCTGGCAAATAATGGTGCCATTCTGGCTGAACAGCTTAATTTGGGTGGCCTTAACATTTTTAGTGGTTATGCCGCCTTCAGCTTCGATTTGAAGCTGCTCGCTTTGAATGCCCTCCACACGCACATGTGCCTTGCCCTCCACGCACAGTTCTGCTCGCACGGGTACCTTGAGATCACACACAAAACGTGAAGCCTTCTCCTTGCAGAGATTCTTGACCAAAACATTGACCACTTTGTCATCGTTGCAGACATCCACATCCAGCGATACATTCGAGTTTTTGACCAAGTCGCCGACTAGTTTAGCTATAAGTACATCACCGCTGGTGTACTGATGCACATCCGCGGGCTGGACCCGCACTGCAAGATCGGAAATCACATTGATCCTGGCCAATGGGTTTATGTAACGAAGTGTCTCCTGATGGACCATGCGCTGTGTGTTGGTCATTGCTGTAAACTTGGGTTTGGTGTGTTTCTTGGCGTAGCTACGCAGCTGGTTGTGTACTTGGGGCAGCAGCCATACACGATGCAAAATTATCATAGCTCCAGAAAGAAACGATCTTGTCGAGATTTGTTGTTAAGTGAAGCGGTATTTTATCAGCTGTTTAAGGCGCATTAATCAACACTAGCCTTAGATGGGAACTGGACTGCGTGTCAGTGTTGCCAATTTAGATATTTTTCCCACCAGATCTAACTACATATTTGGAAGGAGAAAGTAGAGCCGCCGTGTCGTGAATTTGACATGTCACGACGTGAACGTGAGCAAACGTGATCAGTGCGTTTTTCGTGAGTGAATTAAGATCAAACATCGTGAATGCAGAATTCACGATTTTTAATTTTTTGTAGTTTAGGTTGGCCGCCCACTTGCAATTATTTTTCGCTTTATAGCTCTATGTTGTTTTAATTAATGAAATCTGCAATTGCTTGATGTTCTCGTGCTTGAAGTATTTATATACATGTCAGCGATGGGCAACGCGTAGCCCGCCCGTCCCTCGCAGCCCGAAGTTATATATGCCGTTTGCTTAAAAATAATTTGTGACGTCCAACTTTTAAGGCAGACTTGCCCAGCCGTATGCTCTTTGGGTGCGTTTTGTTTTTGTAATTGCACAAAACGCACCCAAAGAGCTTACGGCTGGGCATGGCTGTTTTAAGGAGAATTTTGCAGCTATGTCATCCCTATCATCTTTGACTAATTCAAGCACAAGATCCAAAAAATTGAGGACTTATGAAAGTGCAACAAAAAGATGATCGTTTGATTTTTTCCAACATTTTTAGGAAAACATCGATAAAAATCGATTTTGAAATTTGATGAAAATCTATCCAAATTACATGAAGAAAATACTTTCAAATACTCCTCTGGGCAAACTAAAACAGAATAGTAAATTAATTTGATCCATTTTTGCAAAGGGCCTAGCCGAATAAGCATTCCCTTAGCTTGAAATTCGCCGAAGTCGCTTCTCCAAGTGGTGGTGAAACTTTTTTGATTTTAATCTATTCTCAAAAATTATATCGATGTTTCCCAAGCATGTAAAAAATCGATACATCGATTATAGAATCGAAATATTTGCCAACTCTACCGTGAACCATTTCCAAATATAAGGTCCACTCTAGTAAGAAAGTCGGAAACTTACACAGCACTGTTTCTGTCATCGCTGAATCGATTTTTTCAGCCACTGCAACGATAACCCTGTTTTTCCAGTTGGACTTTTGCAGTGTTCTTCGACGGTTTTGGTGCGCAATATATAGAAACTCGTCGCCTACTTAGTCACTCCCCCCATAATTGTGCACGGAAAATAAGCGAAAATGTCTGGCAAAGATAGACTACCGATTTTCCCCTCTCGTGGTGCCCAGATGTTGATGAAGGCTCGCTTGGCTGGCGCCCAGAAGGGTCATGGTCTGCTCAAGAAGAAGGCCGATGCCCTGCAGATGCGTTTCCGTATGATTTTGGGCAAAATCATTGAGACCAAAACCCTCATGGGTGATGTTATGAAAGAGGCCGCCTTCTCGCTGGCCGAGGCCAAATTCACGTCGGGCGACATCAATCAGGTGGTGCTGCAGAACGTGACCAAGGCCCAGATCAAGATACGCACCAAGAAGGACAACGTTGCTGGCGTCACCCTGCCCGTGTTCGAGTCGTACCAGGATGGAGCCGACACATACGAACTGGCTGGTCTGGCCCGCGGTGGTCAGCAGCTGGCCAAGTTGAAGAAGAACTATCAGAGCGCTGTCAAGCTGCTGGTGGAGTTAGCCTCGCTGCAGACATCGTTCGTCACACTGGACGAGGTGATCAAGATCACCAATCGTCGTGTCAACGCCATCGAGCACGTCATCATCCCCCGCATCGACCGCACGCTGGCCTACATCATCTCGGAGCTGGACGAGCTGGAGCGTGAGGAGTTCTACCGCCTGAAGAAGATCCAGGACAAGAAGCGCGAGGCCAGAATCAAGGCTGATGCCAAGAAGGCCGCGTTGCTGCAACAGGGCATCGATGTGCGCGACCAGCAGGCAGGCAACATCCTGGATGAGGGCGATGATGATGTGCTCTTCTAAGTATTGTCCGTGTCTATTCCAGCAATATTAATTGTTAAACTCTTGTTCTGTTTCCATTTCTACGGATGTATTTTATTTGTAGCTCAAGTATTTAGTCTATTCCCATGTAAGCAAAGAGAAAAGTGTATGTATTCCATTTATAGTGTACAAGGGCCCCCGAGCCAAAGCGCAAATCATGCATTAAAGTTTTGTTGTTCCATAGAACGGGCAACCTGTGTGGATGTAATTCATTTGGGTGGAAAAGGGTCATCTGACTTGGATTTTTCAGGGGCCATGACAATAACAAAAACAGTCACATGACAGCAAAAAGCAAACATATGATTTGCAAGTGTTGGTCAACGCACAAGTTTTGGCCAATTGCTGCCGTCATCACAGTGGCGCCCGTAGAACAAATGAGGTTGCAAAAATAAAAAATTTCATGTGCGCCTACGAAATTTGATGGAATGTTAGATGGGGTTTTATAGGAAATTGTATAACGGTTACAAATAAATGCTACCCTTAATAAACTCAAATATTTAGTTTATAAGATGTAACCCTTCAAATTTTACCGATTTTCAGTGCACAGTGGGGAATTATGCAAACAAAAATCGAAAATTTCCCCACTGTGCACAGTGCAAAATTTTTTTTTAAATGGTTTAAATTCAATGTAAACATCAAAATTGAGAAAAAAAAATGAAATTATGAAAAAAAAATATTTTTTACAATAAAAAGGGATTGTTGGGGTGAAGGCGTGGCGTTATAATAATGTAATATTACAATATTTGTAAAATAAGCGCCGTTAACGATGTTCACATCCCCCTCCTACTACTTCATAAAATCGAACAAATTTCATCCGTTGTAAGATTTATGACGGAAAAAGACTTTGCCTGTAATATTTATGGCTTCTGTAGTGCCTGCAGCCTCATTAAGTTCCGTAAGTTCAGCGATTCGACGTCGCTTTGTTCTTTGACACTCAGCATAATTTATTCTAGGCCGTCCCCGTTTTTAAGTTGATCCTGATGTTTGCAAATGTTGTCGTTTTCGGCAATTCAGTATAAGTATACTGGGTATCCAAAAACGTTTTAAAACAGGTTTTATTCGAGGAACCCGGGTGCAACACAACTATTACCTTTACTGAAAATTATCAGTGGTATTCCTGAAAGTGATTTGCTTTCGATTTTGATTTCGTGAAAGCAAATCAAAAGCAATTGACGGAACGACCCTGTTTTCATTTTTGGATTTGCTTACGTTTGCCAATTTAAACAAAGGTACGAAACCAAAAAATCTCGAATGGTATTGTGAAAACTAGTTTTCTAAGCATCCTAAATAAAATTTCAAATTTCATAGCCCAAAAGTAAAGGCGTAGCACCTTTTCCAAACACTTATTTCATAGGTTGAAGAGTTATCTATTTATTGTATCATGTTTATCTATCATATGCCATTTAAATTATTCGATTATCTTATTCGGTTCAAGTTATGATTTTTGCAACGAAAAAACGTCAAATGGTCCCACTGTGCGTCAGCTGTTTGTCGATAGTTCCATCTGGCACGCTTTAACTTTGCAATTGTTTAATTGTTTAAAATGACCAATTTCGAGTTCCAGGCTGTGGTTTTGGCCGGCGGGCGTGGCACACGCCTACCCGAGGTATTGGGCGATGCACCTAAATGTCTGCTACCCGTGGGTCCCTATCCACTCATCTGGTATCCCCTGAATCTGTTGCAACAACACAACTTTTCAGGTAATTATGAACTTTCCTGCTTAAACATTACTTAAACATTGTAATTACTTTGTAGAGGTCATTGTGGTGGTAATGGAACAGGAGAAGCTGGAGATACAAATGGCGGTGGAGCACACACCTCTTAAACTTAAAGTGGACTATGCCACCATACCGGCGGATAGTGATTTTGGCACGGCCGATAGTTTGCGTTACATCTACGATCGCATTAAGTCGGACTTTCTGGTATTGAGCTGTGATCTTGTCAGCAATGTGAGCCTGTATCCCTTGATAAACAAGTTCCGGGAACACGATGCCGCCCTGACTTTGCTCCTGTTCAAAAGCGGATTCGAATCGGATGTGGTGATGCCGGGACCCAAGAGTAAGCACAAGCCGGAGAGGGATGTCATAGGCATACATCCGGCCACTCAACGCTTGGCCTTTGTGTCCGCCGCCAGTGATTGTGAGGATACCTTGAATATTCAGCGACATTTGCTGAAGAACAAGGGTCAACTGGATGTGTACAGTCGTCTGATGGATGGACATATCTATGTACTTAAGAAATGGGTCATTAACTATCTGCACAGGGTAAGTTGTTGGCTTTAAATCAGTGATGCAAACCGATGAGAATTAAAAACGGGTTCGGTTCAGTGGTACACAGAGTTTTTGAACCACATGTTTGGCTTATTACAAGGTTTTTGAAGACAACTGAACCGCGGTTTGTTTTCGGGTTAGTAGTTCAAAGGTTTGGTTTGGCTGTCTCGAGGTCATACGTCTCGTCCAAAAATAAAACGGTCTTTTTGTTGATCTTTTCCCAACATATTTCGAGCCCACATCAGGGTCCGTCTTCAGGGGGATTGATACGGGACAAGTGCAACTGCTCGCCACGGAGTTTGATGTGAAACATCAAGTAGTTCACTCTGAACTAATGAAGGCCTAAGTCCGATCCGATCTTCCCTCCAATCTGCACGGAAATAAATTGTTATTGGTATTATAATTCTGCCCAGAAGTTTGCAACGCATAGAAATATTAATTTTCGACCCCATAAACTATCAGCTATGCTCTCATTTTCACCTCACTTTTGCGATTTCAGCACGTGAACTCTTGAATTTTCAACATATACTCTGTGGCTACTAGATTAAGTCTACAATAAGCCTTTTTGAGTGTCGCACTGTGTTATCATTTCTAAAGTGAATATGTGACTTTCCAACAATTTCGAAATTGAATTCCTAGAGAACATTTTAATAGTCCAAAATGAATTCACTTTAAAAGCCGTGCTCCTGGCTAATGTTGGATTGAGGTAAAGCAAAACGACAGAATAATGAGAATATCGTCCCGTATAGGTGGACAATTGCAGGGATCACATGATTTAAAATGGTTAACAGCTTCATAAATCCGGAATCGAAAAGGACTTATCGTACGAAAACGTTCAAATTTCCAAAATTTGTACTTCTTGAAACGAACCGTTTTGCTTTTTGGTTTTCGGTTCGGTTCAGCATTTTAGTAGGGTCACCACTTCGGTTTGCGTTTCGTTTTATCAACTCGAATTAGCGGTTCGGTTTCGTTTGGTTCGGTTTAGAACCGGTTTGCATCCCTGCTTTAGATAAAGCTCATCTTTCAAATTTTAAACTTTTTCAGAAGGAAAACATTTCCACCTTCAAGGGTGAGTTCTTGCCACATTTGATTAAGAAGCAGCATGCCAAGCGACCAGTAAAAACCGTACTGGATACCACCTCAGAAGTGGGAGTGATCACCAAGAATGAGGATCACATACTACATGTAAGTGGATTACCAATTTGATTTCCTCTCCTAATATGCTTTCGATTTAGTATGTGCCCCATTCAACCTTCGACCAAAAGATCACCCAGACCTCGCTGTTCAATCAATCTCTCTCGCATGTGCCCTACCATGGCGATGTGGTGCGCTGCTATGCCGTACAGGCTCCCAAGGAGGCTATTGGTGTGCGTGTGAATAACACGCTCAGCTTTCTGGCCATCAATCGTAAGTTGGCCAGCATCTGGCTGCAGCTATGTGGCGAAACACATCCCCTGATTTCTCCCGGTGCCTTGGTCAAGTCCACGCAGACCAAGGAGATCATAGTGGCCGACCAAGCCAAACTCTCGGAGAAGACTTCGCTCAACTTTAGTGTCTTCGGCTCGAATTGTTTGATCAATCCCAAGAATATTATCAACAATTCCATTATCATGTCCAATGCTGTGGTGGAGGAAGGCTGCAACATAGACAACTGCATCATTGGCCATCGGGCGCATGTGAAGAGCGGGTCGGTGCTAAAGAACTGTCTCATTGGTCCAAATTTCGTGGTAGAGGAGGATACCAAAAGTCAGGCACTGCATCTATCCAATGCCGATCAGTACATGGAGATCGATATACAGTGAGCAGAGCAGCAGCAGGATTTAACTTAAATGTGGCTTTTCTTTATTAACGAATTCAGTTAGAAGGAGGATTCTTCTAGCAGGACATTAAATATTACAATATAGGTACACAAAACTCGCGCTATGATTCAGAGCTGGAGAGTAAAGCTAAGAGGGATTGGACCCGAAACTGAGGGGTGAGGGGAGCTTGGGATGTTTGGGGGCGACAAGACTGATTGCTCTTCACTTCCTTCGCTCGTACAGATACTCATCCTCGTAGTATCGCGGCGTTGTGGCTATGAACACCTGGGGTCGGCGCTGCTGCAGCGAAATGTTAATCTCTTCCGGTGTGCGGAAGACCTGCTGCTGTTGCTGCTGCAGATGCTGCAGCTGGGGGGCGGCAGTGAAGAAACGATAAGGCGCCGGCGTCACGGTGGGTCGCTGCTGGGGCTGATGCAGCTGATGCAGCTGCAACTGCGGCTGGATGGTGGTGGTGGGCAGAGGCTTGCGGTAAGCCAGTGTGGTGGGCTGAGGTTGGGGTTGATGGCGAATCTGGGTGACAACCTGTGGCTGGGGTTGCTGATACTGCTGGATGCGCACTTGGGGCTGATGTTGAGGCTGTTGGTAGGCCACCACCTGACGATGTTGCTGCTGCTGTGGCTGATGCTGTGGCTGTGGCTGATGCTGCACACGTGGTCTGGGTTGAGGTACTTCCTCCTCTTCCTCGTCATCATAGCGCTCGTGTTCGTAGTAGTTCTCGGGGAAGTAGCGTTCCGAATAGCGCAATGTCACATTGGGTTTGCTCTGATGCTCTTGCAGATTGATGGGTTTGTACAGGTAATCATTGACGATGTGATACTTGGAGGATTGCTTGCATATATTGTCATGAGACGGCGGCATGCAAATCAAATGGATCTGATGGAAAGTGAAGCCCTCTGGGCAGATCCAAGAATGCTTCTGATTCTCCTGGCAATAGTGGAAGACCTCGCAGCTCAGCGACTCATCCGCATAGTAGCTGGAAAGTGGAAGATTTATGTTAAATTGTAAATTTTTCGTATTGATTAATAGCTTACCCAGAGTTGCGGTCATTGCAGTTGAAGGATGACTTGCTCAGCAACGTGGACAGACGATCGGGCTCCTCCACCTCCTCCTCTTCCTCCTCGCTCTCCTCACTCAGAGGTTTCTTCAATTGGTTTTGAGTTTTCAAATAGTTTCCCTGATGCTGCTGCTGTTGCTGCTGCTTGCGATTAATGTACACCTGACGTGGGGCCTCCTCCTGATCCTCCTCGCTGTACTCGTACAACGGACGCTGTTGCTGCTGCTGCCTGTAGGCCAAATGAGTCTGGGCCTGCGTTTCAAAGTCATCTTCTTCGTCTGCGGCTCCAGCCTCACTTACATCCAGGGAACGCGCAGAGAAGCCTTTGGGCTGGGCTGTGGTGGCAGTGGCTGAGGGTGCTCCTGTGGCGGCACCTTGGGCCAGACCAATGGCCAAAGCCAGGACTAGTAGCAGGGCTAGAGGTGAACTGCTGCAAGAGAAAATCAGAGTTGTCATCATGCAATTTATGATATGGGAAACTCTGTGGCAAGCACAAACAAGAGAAGATCCAAAATATACAAAAAGAAAAACGCGGGAAAATATTTCTGTGCCAAACCAGAGACGAAGATGCCGCCAAAATTGCAGCCAAAGAAGGCATCGGCAGCCCAGCGACAAGTTATGCAAGAGACCAGACCAGGCCGAGAAAACTTGTTATAAGGTAACAGCTAGCAGCATCAGCAGCCCGAAATGATGACGGAGCAGGGGCAGGAAAGGGAGCTGAAGAAGTGCCGTTAGTTGGCCACTGAAGTCGCTGGTTAAAGCTAAGCTTTGGATACCCTTGGATGAAATGTGAGTGATCTATATATTAAACTCTCAGAGGTGTTTTGCTACACTTGAAATCAAATTCTTTCTAGAAAGCATAATCAAGACCATAAGTCAAAGCCGATTGACTTTTCAGGAAGAGAAGTGATTATTCAATAGAGCAATACTCATCCAGAGAAATAGTTATTGTATTGAATAACCAAGCAGCGTTTAATGGAATCCATCAACCCCAAGAGACAGTAATCAACTAGGCAGCAGAATCAACCTATCTTTACGCTAGATACCGGGACATAAAATTATTCCCTTAAACTGGAATTCGAATAGACATCTCCCTACTTACGAACCCTTCTTTGTTAGTTTAAGAAATAACTTGTTGTCTTTTCTTTCCCAATCATTATAAAGTTCTTTAGAACTTGTTTGAACTGTAAACTCACAAATGATAGGTCTTAAACTTTACTGTGTCATAGTAGGGTGTCCCAAAAATTTGTTTTTCTTACTTTCTGGGGTGCACCGGCATTTTCTGAAAGTTTATAAAGTATTTTTGAGATTTTTTTTCAGATTTTTCGGAAGACGTTTAGAGGTCACGCAAGTTGAATTTCCCCTAAAATCGAGTATTAAGTACTGTTTTTGAACTTTACCTATAACTTGGTAACATCTTTAAAGAAAATTGTCCAAATTTTACTTTTATGAGCATAAACGATAAGTTTTGGCTATTTTTGACATTTAGATACCATAAATTTCATTTTTCGTAAGTTTTCATGTGTTTTAAAAAACGCATCATAACTTTAAATATTTATAAAACTTAGAAATAGGAGAGTTTAAAAGATGGGTAAATTTTAAACTATTTAAAAAAAAAACTTTAAATTTGCTCTAACCGTTCCACAGTTATACTCTTTTAAAGCTTTGTTCATTGCATAAGTATAATAATAATTTTTACAAAAATGCCCATAGTTCGTGAGCCAAGGCTTCGTTGGTGAAACCAAAAACGCAGTTTGTTCTATATTTCGGTCTATTTTATGACCTATATAAGGTGATTCGTGGGTAAATCTTAAAATGGTACTCCAACTAGCGGTTTTTTGGCTGAAGAGTACCATCTTTTAGGGTCATGCAGAAATGCTGAACCGAACCGAAAACCAAAAAGAAAAACGGTTTGGTTCAGGTTCAGTTTTCTGATGAGTTTTAAAACTTGAATCGCTTTCCTCTAGCTAATGATACCTACTTATTAACTTCGTTTTCCTAAGATAATTTTAGTTCGACCATCTACCAAAGGGACCACTGATAGACCGAATTGATCCTTAGGAGAGATAAAGCCTTTAAGGATGACTTGACACAAATTTTACAACATTTACAACAGCAACTCCTATAAGTCTACCGCAATTGCAAGCCGATCTCTTAATATACCTGTCACCAGTATGCATTCTTTTCTTGAAGGTTGATAATCATTTAATCTTAGCCAGGAGAGTTTTTTCTCATACCATCAATAGGGTGTGTAAGATGCATAGTACGAATTCTCTTCTTGCCGACATTCTCCGTTTTCGAAGTGCATTCCTAGAACTTATAGACGAGTCCTACAAATCCGACTTCAAAAGTTTTGGACATTCTTATAAGAATCTTAAAAATACTTAAATGGCTTATAGGAATTCAATTTCCAAAGTGAACGAAAAGTCACATTACAACAGAAATCATAATACAGTCGAACTTCTCTATTGCGAACTTCTGTACAATGAAGTTTTCTTTATAGCGAATTAACTTCCACAACACTGCAATTTCGTTCAATATTCACGAAGCTTTTTTTGTCCTCTTAAGATTCGCTAAACAGAAGTTCGACTGTATTTCATAATATGACTTTATATGACAGTTAGCTCCAAAAACCATGTAATGAACCGAACCGGCGGTACAGAAACTGTGTGAACCACTGAACCGAACCAGTACTTATTTTCGAGTGGTTTGCATCCCTGAATAAAACTCTACCTTGCGCTTTTTCAAGAATTTAAATTTGACTCTTCCTGGAAGTACCTTTACCAATTGTACAATTAACTTGATTTTTTAATATTACGTTCCCTATGACACTGTACATGTTTGCTGAATTTTGTAGATTTTTATCTTGAACCATTAAGAATTAAGCTAAAATTATTATCGCTGTGTGTTGCTTGTACAAAATGCGCAACTAGGGTTCAGTTGAAAAACTGGGTATGATATGATGCTTCAAGAAGTCCATTCTATCAGAATTAAAGGGTCTCATCCCGTGTTTGGTAGTTAATTAAGTTATAGCTTATAGGTATAATTCAAAGAACAGTACGGAATACTCGATTTTAGGGAATAATTCGACTTGTGCGACCAAAAAATCTGGAAAAAATCTCAAAAATACTTTACTCTATAGACTTTCAGAAAATACAGGTGAAAAAAAAATTTTTTTTAGGACACCCTAGTGCCGTAGTATAGCACATTATCAGAGAGCTTCTTAGAAAAGAAGAGAGTACCAGTAGAACAATCTTAGGGCTGAGACATCTATGACTACTTAAGTATTTAAAAATTAAAGAATGACCTAAGGATCCTTACGTGCCTGCACACGCCACCTTTACAAGATGAAAATGTGCAGCAAACCACTAACCAAGAAAATTAAGCAGATAGTGCGATTCTTTATGTATAAAAAATCCTTTATACTTAAGTGTATGACTGACGGTTCCACAGTTTAAAGAAACAAGATTTGGAACTAAGACCCTTTAAAAGTTTTGACATTTTTATAAGAAATGTTTGTGGATTAATATCTGTAATAATGTAGGAGTTCAACAATTTTTATTGCTCATACCGCTCTCATATTGTTTTTATCAGAGCTGCAAACCGGTTTTAAGCCCGGAAATCTATTTTTACTGTATAGTGGACCAAATGTGACGAGTAACTCAACCTGACCCCTTTCCGAAGCTCCCTATTTCGGTTAGGTATATTAAAAATTAGATCAAAAAAATCTGGAAATCTGTACTAATAATTGTTACGATTGTAACAACCGAAAACAAGTAAAGGCGCTGTAGTCGAGTGCCCCGACTCCAAAATACCCTTGATTTCGAGTGTTTCCACTAATCTTTTAGCCGAATGTAAGCGAATTGGCTTTGTGGAGCTAACTGAACCGCGGTTTCGGTTTATAAAGGCATATTATGAAATACAGTCGAACTTCTGTATAGCGAATCTTAAGGGGACAAAAATAAACTTCGTTGTATAGAAAATTCGTAATATAGTTTGAATATTGAACAAAATTGCAGTGTTCTGGAAGTTAATTCGCTATAAAGAAAACTTCATTGTACATAAGTTCGCAATTGAGAAGTTCGACTGTATTATGATTTCTGTCGTAATGTGACTTTTCGTACACTTTGGAAATTGAATTCCTTTAAACCATCTGAGTATCTTAAGATTCTAATAAGAATGTCCAAAACTTTTGAAGTCGGATTTGTAGGACTCTTCTATAAGTTCTAGGAATGCACTTCGAAAACGGAGAATGTCGGCAAGAAGAGAATACGTACTATGAATCTTACTATGCATCTTACTATACATCTCCTGGCTAAGATTAAATTATTGTCAACTTTCGAGAAAAGAATGCAGGCTCGCAATTGCGGTAGACTTACAGGAGTACATATTGTAAAATTTGTGTCAAGTCTTCCTTAAAGGCTTTATCTCTCCTAAGGATCAATTCGGTCTATCAGTGGTCCGTTTGGTAGAGGGTCCTGGACTTGGACAGTGGACCATGGACGACTTGTGGACGGTGGACCTGGACCTCAAATTTGTTTTTGAGTTTAAAATGTTCTCAAAAACGGAGCATATCAACTCACATCTCGGTTTCTTCCCTCTGAGTAGGTTTGTAGCCCTGGTACTTATATATTCGTTCAATTGAATAAAATTTTTGGTATCTGAATGTAACAATTTTACTATCAGACCCATCTAAGAGCTAGTTTACACAAATTTGTTAGCCACATTGTCCGTTTTAAGCTGATGCACTGTGTCATACCAATCCTTAATGAAAAATCGATAGTCTCATCGTTCCAGAAAATGGGTATATCCATACAAATTTTATCATATTGGCTGAAGGAACCATTTCTGACCGCATAAACAAGATGTATGCTTGATGGAAAATTATATGACAGTACATGATAGGACACTCACGTGAACCTATTGATCCACCCTAGTTAAATATTCTATTAAATAAATTTCTTTCAAGGGTCCAACAAGTTTTATCAATTTCAGTTTCAGAAACAAAATTTAATCCGGTGCGGAACCGAGCCAATCAGAACTGTTTCGGGTTCGGTGGAATACGGAACCTTACGACGGAATCGAAACTTCGGACCAAACCTTTTGAAGAATTTCAAAGTTTTTTAGCCATTAAACTTATTTTTAAAAGAAATGACAAAAGGAAACGCAAGAAAAGGGCTTTACATCATATAAACCGTTTTAATTTGCGCGTTAAGGCTTGAGCAGACGGTTCGGCTTAGCACAAGTTTGAATCATTTAAAAAAGAATTTCACAAATATTTCTAACATTTCATACAACTGCCAAGCTGCACTTCCTAGCTAAAGTCCCCGTTTTATACAGCTAGTGGCACTTGAAAGTAAATGAAGATGCTACTCTTTGGCAGCCAGTTTGCCATTTACTTGCATACCCAAACAAACACACACACACTCATAGAGAGATGATCTTAGACAGCTTTGGTTGAATGTCAACTGCTACTGCTACTCATACGCATAATCTCTAAGCTGGATTCCTGCTTTGTCCGTCGTAATTGAGGTCATTGAGTAATAGTAACAAGCAACCGTAGCAATAACAATAAAAAACATAAATAAATAAAAGCAAAAGTTCAACTTTTACTTTTCCACCTGCCAATCTGTCCGTCTGGCCGTCTTGTTGAGTGTGCGCCAAAGTGAAATGACCACGGGCGGTGCAGTTGCCGCCTAATTAAGGCATTTTCATAAAGCAAACTGCGTTATGTAAGCGGGGCAATTCTAGTTGGAGCTCTGGCAATTTGTCAGCCAAGTGCCTGTTTGGCTGCCGTGGGGCCACCTTTGAACTTTAAGCCGCCGCCTGGGGAGGCAGAGGCAGCTGAGCAGCTGTGTGCATTGTCACTGTCAACGAACCTTTTGCGAAATGCTGGCTGCTCATGGGAAGATGCTTTCAGAAAAATCCTATACCATTATTGGTTTTATTTTGCCACTTGCATCACAAATTCCCAAACATTTCCTAGTGCTCTACATACGATTGCCTCGCACTCGTAATCTCCATTGCATGGCCAGGCAGGTTACCAGGCAGCCAGCCAGCCTGTCTGCCATAAATGGAGAATTCATTGCATGTCTCTGGGTCTGGCACTGGCTCTGGTGGTTAGTAGTCCAGATGTGGTCTGTTTTATCGCACGGAATTACATCACTTGTCGCTGCCATGGAGAGGAAGACAGAGAGAGAGAGAGAGAGAGAGACGATGCGTTAAACCCGCGCGCTCCCCCGCCCTCTAGCTGTCTTCCTATCAACCACAAAACTGCGCAAAGCGGTTTCGTTATAAATACTCCCCGTACTATTTTCTTGATTCGCCAAAATAAATGCTGGCTGCGTAGCATTTTCATGTCATGTTTCTTGAGAGGTGCTCAAGTCTTGAGATCGGCTTGGGACTATATTTGCTTTTGATTTCCTTAAATGTTGGGTGTGCGTTCCATGTTAGGCGGTCAGATGATTTAAGGTGGTGACATAAGTGCTAAGTGTGGCTTACGAAATTTAAGATACATTTTTTTTTGGGAAAATTTGTTAATTACTCTGGAAAAACTGTGGCATTAATGTGATAAGCTTAAAGTTGACCGAAAATTGAGATTTAAATTGGGTTTCTTTTTCTAGAGGTGAAATTTCCATATAGGGATTTGCTATTGACATTTGTGCTTAGTTTGGTTTACTCAGTATTTAAAGTGAATATCCACAAGAGGTTCCACCCACAAAAAATTAGTAGTTCTTAATGTTCCGATGGAATCAATGGTCCTTACTACATAGAAAATCAATTCCAGACTTGCATCAGTCCAAAACGATGTCAGAAGTAGATCGATCCGTAATTTTCTCAAACTAAGTACCAAAAGTTTCCTTTAGACCCTGTTTCAGCGCTTTATTCTTGGGTGAGCTTTATTTAAGCCCGAAAAAGGCTATTTAAACATAACATGGAATTGTTTTTAGCAAAGATGCCATCCGCTGGCGAATTTGAGTTAAGTGAACCACTGTTTCGGTTCGGTTTAGTAGTTCATGCTTAATCATAATTTTAGAATTTTCTAAGAGGAAACATTTTGACTTTTCGCACTTAATTTCGAGCTGGAATTAGGGTATATTTAGAAATCTTAAATTATATATGGCCTCACTCATTAGGGGTCTATCGATATTCAATTACAGCTGTTACTATAAGCATCATTTGAAATGAGCTCTACCAATCTACGTTAAACTGGATATCATAGATCCACAGCATTGGAGCTCAGTAGGAAGTTCATTGAAACTTTATAACTGATCAGGGCTGCATCTTCTGAACACGGCCACTGATTTTTTTGATATAAATCGGAGAATTTTACGATAATTTTAGCCCTAAGGTGAGCGCTTTTCGTCATTAAACCTGTTGATAAAACGAATTGAACCAAACCGTTTTCATTTGTGGGTTTTGGTTCGGTTCATAGTTTTCGGAAAAGTAACGGTTCCGTTCGGGGTTCGCTTAACGATCACAAATTTTCAGTTCTTTACTGTGTGGTTCGGCTTGGTTCTGAACCGAACTGTATCCCTGGTTTTTAACATGTTATTTTAAATCGAGTTGCTTTAAGCTTAATATTCTTGATTTGATCTCAAAGTATGTTTGCTTTAAAATAACCGGAGATTAAAATGTGCTCGGTATTTTGACTTATTTAAATATTAGAATATGAAAAAAATGTGACAGAGATAGCGATTTTGTAATCGTCCTTGGTTTCTTTGTTTCTTACTATGATCTCGTTGCAGGATAAGTCGATTTTACGGAACTTAATTGCGCTTTTATGGATTGAAACAAATATTCTAGAATTGTGATAAGCTTTTTGTTCTTTTGTTAAGAAGAATTTAGAACGATTCGAACTCAGAAATTTTATAAAAAAGATAGTTATCGAATCAATTTTCTTGCAGTTTTTAGCTGGCTCGAGGTCATGTTATGCTATTCGCATAAATTTAAACAGAGAAACACAACCTAACAAAGGAGGCTTGGTAGATCAGACAGCTGTTTCATGAGAGACCAAATCCTCACTTATCAGATATCTTCTGACTGAAATGTCGATCAAAAAAGCAGTCTCTCCATGCCGGCTACGGCAAAAATGTTTGGGAATTCCAAAGTAAAGCTTGCGCGCAAACACCAAGGAAGACAGCCTTAAACAGACCCAGCAAGCAAAGTTTGAAGCGGTCCAAATTATGTGTCTGAAAAGAGCCGAGCTTAAGAGCGATTTTGTAGTAAACACATAAATTTGAGCGTTTTCAGAGCATATTCGGAGCATTATGAGCGCTGGCTCATAAAAAGCACTTATGTCTTAACATTTTCGGAGTTAAAGTAGGTTGGTAATTGAAAATGTTGTTTTGGTTGGATTTTGGGCTTCAAGTGTCTAGAAAAGTTACTTTTATGTGTCTTTTATGAGGTTTTTATATGCTTTAATGGGAGGGTGAAAGCTCTTATATCTGTGTCAGAAAAGAGTCAGATTAGACTCAGAAATCTTCCACATAAAGTGCGACCGTTTTCACAGAAAAAATTGCTAATTTCGGGCTGTTTTTTGATCACATCAAGACGGTTAATGCTCATAAAAAAGTGTTAGAAAAGTGTCAGATCACGCACATATTACTTGCTGGGGACCCAGTTTTTTTAAGAATACGGTCGCACTTAATGTGGAAGATTTCTGAGTCTAAGCTGTCCCTTTTCTGACACAGATATATGTAAGTGCTTTCACCCTCCCAATGAATCATATAAAAACCTCATGAAAGACACATAAAAGTTACTTTTCGAGGCACTTGAAGCAAAACATCCGTGCTTAGAGAGCACTGAATAAGCTCCGAAAACCCCAAAATTTATGTGTTTACTCCAAAAACGCTCTTAAGCTCGACTCTTTTCAGACACCTAATTTGGAGCGCACCGAACTTGGCTTGCTGGGAAGCGATTACCAAAAACCTTTGCATGCAATTTGCTCACAAACTTTAACTTGAATTTAGCCTCTCATTTTTGTCTATTTACATTACCGAAATTATCTCAAAATTTGCTTTATTATAAAGAAAGTTTCTTTATAATAACAATTTTAGATCATTCTAAAGATGATGATAAAGCCAATTTAAAGTTTGAAACAATTTAGTTTTATTGATACTTGGAACACTTTAAATAAGCACCCAATATTTCGGTTCTTAATAGACTATTCATACGGAACATATCTTATAGAGCCCTGCACAAGTGGATTTGTTCGGCTCGTTTAAAAATGTTCAGTTCTGACAGCTCGCAAAGCAACTAGATCAAACAAGCCATTTTAAATCCAAATTAATAAAACATAAAAAATCAGAACTCGTTCAACGCAGCACAGCTTAGCCTAAACATGAAAATGAACACAGTTTCTGTTAATAATAAAACATAACATTTTTTTGTGAATCGCAAATTCTTCATCTGAAGATGCTCATTGCCTTCGCTTCCAAAATATACTTTTGAATCCCAATTTGTAACCTGAGCAAACAATTTTTGAACCGCGAATTCTTCAGATGAAGATGAATGAAAATATTTCAAAGCCTAAGTTGACGTGATGTTAATTAAAATAAGAGGGAAACTAAATCGATTATTTTGCTTGGTACAAAATTACCTAACTAAATTACTTTTCGTAGTTCTCAAAGAACAAGAAAATTTACAAGTTATTCTGAGCGGTTTGCTTGAATCGGCAAAAATTTTCTGAATTGATTTACTCGAACCGAATTTTTTAAAGGGGCTCAAAGGGTCACTACAAGTGGACCCGTGTAGGGCTCTAATATCTAACATCCAACATCATGAATCATAACCATTTGCCTGGCCGAAATTTGTCATGTTTGAAGCATGTTTCTATCAGACACTGACCCACTTAATAATTTGACAAACAAAAGTTTTAAAATGTTATCATTGCAAATAGTTATTAATCATTTAAACTCAAGATGTGGACGAGCTCAGTGTGATTAGCCTTAAAATGGAAAGTGATATGTAAGATACATAAACCCAGGGATGCAAACCGTTCAAGAATTCAAATGGGTTCAGTTATGTGGTTCTCAGAAATTTTAAAACCCCGGTTTGGTTCTCAACATGGTTCTCAACAAGGATATCACAACATAAATCTGACTACAAGCTTCGACACCAAATGACCATACAGAAAACTGCATTGGCGACCCACTGTATGGAGAGCGGACATGCACCAGATTTTGAAAAAACAACAATCTTACAACAAGAGAACAACTATAGGAAACGCTTTACTCTTGAAATGTTACATATAATTGACACACCAACGGATAAGAGACTTAACTACAAAACGGACACTGAAAACTGTGCTCATCTTTACAGACATCTCTTAAATAAATAACAACTCAGTACTGAACTCCACGTCAAGCGGTACAGACGTGTTATAAATTGTATGTAAAATGTTCACGGTCTTTTGTTTAAATGTATTAAATTAATTGGTAAATTGTTTTTGTAATGTCCCTGAAGACGGAGGCCGACGCGCATCCGAAATATATTGGAAATAAAACCAAAATTTAATTTTGTGTTTTCATTCTTGACCTCGAACCGGCAAAACATCAACAAACATCAACATCCCATGGTTCTTATAGCTAAGCAAACCATGGTTTTGGCTGGGTTAAGTCGTTCGTACTTAATGTATTGTCAGGCCAGTTTCTCTCCCCAAGTTTCATAACTTTATAGAATAAGATTTCGACTTTTTTCTTTCTTATTTGGCCCGATATTTCTATCAGAACTGTTTGACGGTCTCGGCCGCTGCTATTAATGTCCGCCTCTGTCTTGTGCGAGCTGGCACCGGTTGTTCAGTTCAAGCGCCTTTATGTCTTTCAGCACCTGTTTTTCCCAACTAAGTTTCGGTCGTCCTACAGCTCCTGCTTTCCCTAATTCGTTCGCCTTCCGCCCGTACACTTTTTTTACAGGAGCTTCTTTATCCATACGAGTAACATGTCCAAGCCAATCAATAAAATATCCTTGAATAATAATTAAAATGTAGTTATAGCAAACTGAGAAAGTATGCCAGATTCGGCCCTACAATAGGACCTGCAAAACGGGTCCATACTAATTAGATTTCAAAAGTACATAAGCCATCCATCTCTTTATAAATGCTAAAGAGCGAACTTTAAAGATTGGCACTAGCTAAAGGTTTATTGAGGGAGAAGCACTAAACTGAGAAGTAGCATTTCTTGGTTTTTACATCATGGTCATTCAAGCCGGATATTCTGAAAACAATGTTGTGTAGAAGGGCAAAGAATCCCATAAGCAAAATGTCTTGTTTCAGTTATGATCACTTGTTAAAGAGTTGTTAAAAGCTCTATAGGTTGGAGTTTCGTGGATCCAAACAAACACTTTGGTTCAATTTGACTTTCTTATTAAGTATAATTTTAAGAGCTAGCTTTGTTATCTTAAGACCTTAGTGCTGGCCTAAGTACATCCCACTTAAAGTCATCAATTTTGTAAATAAAATGCACCGAACCAAAGACCCTAGAACAAAAAGACGCGTAACGACCATACAAGTGAATGGCAAGTTAATTTGAAGAGAAATTTCAATGTGGAGTTTTGATTTTACACTAGTGTGTAAAGTTTTTCGGTAGAAACACACACAGCACACTAATGTAAAATCGAAACTCCCCTCGGGCTGGGGTCAGTCCAGTTGCTTTTCGGTGATGCGTCTGACGCAACGTGAGACTTCTCTGCGCTTCTCTGCGGCTTTCGTCATGAGCGTCGTCATGTCGGTTCCTGCTGGCTTGCGTGCCTGGAGGCGTTAACGTTGAGTGGACATCGCCTTGCAAAATACGTCAGTCGAACACATTGTACGACAGTCACAAAACGTGAGAACGTTTCAGCGTTGGTCGGCGTCTGAGGATCCAGATTCAAATTTCCCCTTGCCATTCACTTGTATGTCCGTTACCCAGCTTGTTGTTCTAGGGTCCTTGAGCTAACCGTTTTTTTTGCGATTTACGGTTCGGTTCTGCACTTTTAAAATCCACTGTTTTACTTTCGCTGTTCGGTTTCCAAGGTTTCCTCGACTTGAATCCTGCATTAAACCAATTAAATCGGACTAAAGTTTCTTTTCTTTAAGCTTAAGTTTACCTGTTATAATTGACTCTTCAAATTGAATAATCAATACAAGCTCAAGTGGTGAAAGGCTCGACGGAAAAAAGGTACAAATCCATTCCACATTCATTTCAATTTGCTCGCCTTTAATGCTCAAGTTTGTTGCTTAAGTCTTTTGTTTTCACTTACCCACCATCGGGGCATGTACTAGTTTTATTTTATAGTTTAATTAAAACACACGCTCGTTAACAAGACATTTTGTAGGCAGTTTTGAAGCCATTAAACTGTGTGAAATGCCAAGAGAAAAACCCCGAAATAAAAAAAAAGAAGGTAAATTACATTGCACTGTTTGCGTTTTTGTTGTTACAAATTAAACTCTGTTAATGTGCGTGCATTTGTGTTATTTTTTTTAATGTGCGGCGCTTTACGTTCGGCTGAGTTTTCCTCCCAAGCATGTGAATAATGTGCTCCATAATTGCGTGGCAATGGATTTTATGTGCAGCAAGTTTGTTACACTCAGGCGTCAGGCGTTTTCGCCGTTTGACCTTCGCCGAAGGGTCTCGTCTTGGCTGGAAAGGCCATTTATTAATTGAATTGCAAACAGTTTAAATACACACACACACACACACCAAAAGCCAAAAACTGCTAGTATAATTACACACAATGGCTTCGATATCGATTTGGCTTGTCTGACTTGGGCTGAAGCCGGGGCACGCTTGGGCAATTGCGCATTTTTGTGCGTATATGCATAACTGTAATTCCAAACGCCGCGAAACGTGTTGAAATATTGCGTATACGCCTCGTGTGTCAGTTGTGCATTTGATACAATTTCCCCCTCCACCCACCCTCTTGCACCCAGCCCACATTTATATAATGGGTGAGTTTTAGAAAGGATTTGGAAGCCAAAATAATATGATGCAATCTATTTGTGGCCAAGCCCAAGCTAAAATCTGAGTCATACAGTAAACAAACTGGACATTTGATGGACATGCCAAGTACACATAATGTGAATTCAGGCTGAAGATTAGGTAACTCCCCTGAAGATACAAACAAAGCCACAAACTCCCACGACAAGTATTGCTAGAGGGGGGAACTTAAGCTTAATGCCGACGACTGTGACGAACTTTGTATACACTGGCAAATGGAGTTTTTAATGGGGGAAATATATATGACATAAAGCAGAGCACCCCCATTTTCAACTTAAAGTTGGAATATTCAAGTACGGTTTTTGAAAATAAAAAATCATAATCGAAATCTCTTTCGGTTGGGAGATTTTGGCAAACCAACCAATACACAAGCCAGCCAATACACTAACCAACCAACAGCGACTTCACGAACCCACGCAATATATCACTGTTTTTGTAAAGTAAAAGTAAACTTGACTTTCGATGAAAACGAAATCTCTCGAAGTTCTGGGACACCGACAGATTTCTCGAGCGATTTGCAAACCAACCGAAGCCAAAATCTCTAAAGATTTCCAGGACACCACCGAATAAATTTTATTTATATTCAAAATGAGAACTTTTTAGTCAAATATCCAATTACACTATTACACCTTTTTCCGCTTTTGATGAAAATTATTGGGAAGTGTTCAATGTTTCCGTTTCAACATAAAATTTACATTTATTTTTTTTTCGACTCTCTTTGGCAAAAAGTTTCAGCCGAATACTTCAAACGATTATTGGACATTAGAAATTTCCAGAAACATTAATTTCATGTCTATAGATAATCAATAATTTCAAATCAAAGTGGTACAAATTGTGCGGACAAATAAAGTCAAATATATCATCTAGGTATTTTTCCAAATTTTAATAAGTTCATTTTGAAATATCTAAAAGTTCTTGAAACAGCTGTTCAGACTCTTTTGTAGAGTTGTGTCAAAATATAACATCACTTCGAGACGGCTAAAACTTGCAAGTTTTATTTTAATATTCAAAATAGTCTAATTAGTCCTAGATATCCTGTTTTGTCCTGCAGATTCTATCTAGTGCTGAATCAGATGCATTTAAATAAGTAATTCAGCTTTGAACTTGATATATTGAACTAATCTTTGGACTGTACTTTGTCCCAGGGAATTAGTTCAATGTGTCGTTTAATCGTTCAACGGTTGGGCGATGAACTATTGTTTGACTGGGGCCTCACATAAACAGAGATGATTCTTAGGGTCGTTTTCTCATGTTCTTGTTTTTGCAATACTAGGTGGATTTGGTGAATTTGCACTGCTCACTTTGAGCGTGAACTATGCAAATGCGTAACGGGCTTTAGTGATTCTTTCTTCTGTATTTATGAAACTACATATTTTGAGACTAGAATCATAATCATCGGTCAGTATAAGAAGACCTTCTTGACACCTTTTAAAATTAAACGAGCGGTCGAATTCAGTTGTAGTTTACATTTCCAAGTCTTCAACTGTCAGCATTCCTTGTTTGTATTCTATTGTGTCTCCTATTGTGTCGAAGATATGTAAATATGTCAAATAAATCAATGAGAACTTAAAATAATCTACTTTTCGTGAAACAAATTTGTATCCAATCAAATATTTTCTGTGACCACCCATTAAAAATATGATTTTACCTAAAATCCGATGTCTAATAATCACTATTAAAACTCACGTACATACTCAGTAAGCTTAAAGCCTTGATCGCTATAGCTTAACTCTTTAAGTTACACCCAGTTTTTGATTGCGTCAGATCACTGCAAACAAGTGAAAATGCGGGTGGCAAGCACCCGGATAGGCCGGGCTCAATCGCACTATGTTCTATATAAATGATATTTAAATCAACGCCGACTAATTTGTATACCCTTGCAAAGGGTATTATAAAATTGTGCGGATGTTTATAACGCATTGAAGGCGAGCTCAGCATGGCGAGCTGAGTTGATTTAGCCCTCGTCCGTCTGTCCGTGTCTGTTTCTATGCTATCTTCTCCGTCAGTTTTAAAGCTATCCTCACCAAACTTTGTACGAAGTCTTTTGGTACATAAACGCTGCACATTTGTCGGAACCGGCCGGATCGGATGACTATAGCATATAGCTGTCATAGGAACGATCGGTCGAAAAACTAGTCTTAGTGAGAAAAACTTCCGACAAAGCTAAGAGAGACTGTAAGATCTAATGTGATTTCCACAATGGTTTGAGACACAGAAGTGTTTATTCAAAAGGAGCGCCAAAAGTTTTAATTGTTGTAATTGCACTTGGCTCCAAAACGAATCACCCCGTCAATAAAAATGGCACACATTTTCATTATACAATTGAAAAGTGTATTATAATTTTGCCCAGACGTTTGGAACGCATAGAAAGAATCACATCTCCGACCACTCAAAGTATATAAACTTGATCAGCATGACGAGCTGAGTCGGTAAAGCTTTGTCCGTCCGTCTGTCTGTTTCTACGCGAACTACTCCCTCAGTTTTGAAGCTATCGAGCTGAAATTTTGCATAGAGTCATCTTGTAGCTGCCATAGGATTTTTTTTGTTTCAAGCAGGGCTGCAAGCCCAAAATTTTTCCAAATTCCGGTTCGCAGGTTCGAACCAAAATTTACCAATGGCTAAGTTTCGGAAATTTGAGGTTAAAGGTTTTTAGACGAAGGTTTTGGTTCGAATCTTGGTTCAGCCCATGTTTTACACAATATTAACAAAAATAAGCAAATTTTTTTGTTAATAATTGAATCCCTTATATTTTACAAATTGCTTTCGACCTAAAAACGAAGCAATCGTGTGAAAATTGTGCCGTTTTTGGGTCGAAAGCGAATTGTAGAACACATGGGAATATTCAAACTATAATTTACTGTTAAGTAAAATTCCATTGCAGCTCTTTCTGGACTGCGAGGCTCTCTATGACAAATGCATCAAATTGCTCTCTATTGCTGAGGCCCCAAATAAATGGCATTGCCTTCTTTCTCATGAAAGCGCTTCAATCGAATTTGTCATTTTTTCTGACATATTTTTTCTCTACCGAGCATGAAAATAAGTAAATTTAATTAGCTGAGGCTCCCAAACAAAACTCGAACAGCTTTTCAAAAAAATCCACTCATTTAGAAAGAGTGGCGACGTCACGTCGCCAATGTGGATTTTACCACTTTTTTGCTTGTCTCCGTACACACGTTAAAACGGCTACCGTCAAACTTTTTGAGAACAGTTTTACCATGTTTTTTTATACCCTGTTCCCATTGAAAATGGGAAAGGGGATCATGAAGTTGTGCAAAAGTATGTAACAGGTAGAAGGAAACATTTGCGACCCTATAAAGTATATATATTCTTGATCAGCATGAACAGCCGAGTCGATTTAGCCCTGTCCGTCCTTCTGTCCGTCTGTCCGTATGAACGCGTCGATCTCAGAGACTATAAGAGCTAGACTATAAGAGCTGTGTGAGTGTGTGTGTATGTAAAGTAAAACACACGAAATCAAGGGAACAGGGTATTTTGTAGTCGGGGCACTCGACTGCAGCTCCCTTACTTGTTTTTTAAGGAGTTTTTTTTTTGGCAAGCGCATTTTTTCGTTCCCTTGCTTTAGAGACAAAAGTCGCTGGAATATGTTATCTCAAACTCATAAAATCATTGTGAGTCGGGTTTATGAAAACTAAATAGTCACATCAACGACATTCCCTAAAAAGTGTAAAATTCTGAAAAATGTAATGGGTCATTCTAGCCTAAGAACTTTAAGTATTTTTGGTTTTTTGATGTATCTAAATGAAATACGAAACATTGTACATAGAATTGTTATAAGATCCAACATTCTGGAATCAAGAACTTTTCGTATGTACACAGAGCCCAAAGATTATAGAAAATGCGTTATTTATCGAAGTACATGATTTCTTGGATTGAGTTGGAAATAGACGTACAATGCTAACCCCCACTGGTACTAACACTTTATTAATAAAGTGATGATAGATTTGTGATTTACTGTAATATCATCTTTGTTTTAGGTAAATGCAAGGACTTGACTCAAATTGGGAATAACTTAAGAGCTTCACATTTTATATTTATTTAATGTATTCTTGGACTTAAGAATATTCTTTGGATGTCTTTAGAATTTATAAGACTTTAGAGAAGAATGTTTTGTTTTTGTTTTGAATAAGCAAATTCTTGCTTCAAGAATTAATCGGCTTCGACTTTAAAGTAAAGTTAAAAATATTTTACTGTGTTCGTTTCCGAACCTTAAAAAAGTCTAAAATCACTTCTTTTGGAATTGAAAAATTTATTTGAAAAAGTAATTTTGTCATCAAGTATTTCCGAAAAAGCCGTGCTATTAAGACTGTTGATACTTGATGAAAGTACAAAATTCTTGAATCTTTTTTATCAATCGTTTGGCTTTGGCCTGGGCCTTGCCCTAGTTTTTGACACATAGATTCAGAATCTGAGCTAGCTCTAGTTCGAGTCGTATACATATTTCACACCTCCAAAGTAAGTATACCCTTCTGGCAAGGGTATACAAAGAGTGAGAAAATAAAAACTGCAACTAACTCTGGTTACGTATGGTTTTGAAATCTTTCAAAAGAATATTTTGTGGTTACCAGCATCACCAGAATCCGCAGGGCATGGAGCCAGCATCGTGGCTGCCGTTGTTGCCGCCACAGAGTCAGACAATACAAAATGTTAATTATTACTTGGAGGTTGTTGCACGAATTTTTCTTCGGGGCGGGTTGCCTATGAATCATACTTACTGCATTTTGGTTCGGCTAACTATCCACAAAATAGAATAAAATTTGTAATCCTTTAGTTTGCGTTTTTCACTTCACTCCACTTTGTTCTTCACTTGCCAAATATGTTTGGTTAAGTTTTTTGAAATATTATTTTCGTTTGGTTCACACTTAAACACACAGTGCACAGTGGGAAATAGTTGCAGCTGAGCTGCTGGTCTGATGCTAACGGTTCGCGCCAACCTCAAACAACAAAATGAATGACTTTCTTTGGCTTGTTTATGTTTTATACCAAAAACAACAGCCAAGAGCGCACAAAGTTTCTGGTTTCTCTTTGTGGTGGCTCTCACACGGTCTCTCTGTGTGTCTCTTAGCCGCAGCATTGAATTCGAGGGTGAGTCAAAAATTGAGTGGAGTTTTCTTGCATTGAAAAGAACTTGTGGAAAATAAATCAAGTTCGTTGTCTAAGTCTTTTGTTTGGCAAAATCGATTTTTTGTATATTTTTCGGTTTGGGTGGGTCTATTAGTCATTTAATGTAGGGATATTACTCATAATTTACATACATAACTAGAATTAAGTTGGAAGCAGCAATTAACATTTTAGCTGTGGATTTTCTCAGCCTTCGTTTAGCCAGTTGGATGCTCCCACAGAAACAGAAAACCTGTGCGGCAAGTCAATGAAATGCTAAAAGCTACAGCCAGATGCACTCACACATAGCGAGGCATTTGTTTTGCTAATATGAATTAATTTACAATACTGCAAAACGCCCACCAAGGCAGGGAGAGACGACGACGACGGCGACGCCTCCAACTTAGTCTGTTGAACTTTTGCGTTTCTGTGCCGAAGCTGCGGCTGTGGCTGCCGCTGCACTTGCTTTGCATTCAAACTAAACATTTGGCGAGCTGCATTCAAGCATTTCAATGTCTGGACACTGACCGCAGCTATTTATATATATATATACAATATATATAAATGATTTGGCAATGCATGCAAAGAAGCGTAACGCAAAGAAAGTGCAACTCCAACTGGTTGTTATGATTGTAGTTAGCTGCTGTGGCAGCTGTTTGAATTTGAGGCCTGTTCACCGCCCGGTGATATAACAAGTTCACATAATTTGCTAGCTTTTCTTTTTCGTTTTTTATTACATATATGCAAAATAAAAGTTGCTGTCAGCCGCCAATTCGCCAGTTGAAATGATAATTGCTGCACACTCTGAGCTAATCACAATTGTTCCCAGGGCCCAGGGCCCGGGTGGGTTCAGCCACATTTGCCTCAATTATACACTGCCTAATGAATAAATGTTTTGGTTTTTGTTTTGCTTTCTTTGATTAGTCAGCGTGCAAATGGCTAAAAACAATTGAGCGCCCATCCCCAATCATTGTCATAATAATAGAGTCACAGAAATTCATTACACGAACTAACTGGCTAACTGACTAACTGCTCACCATTATGCAAAGTCCAAGTCCAAGCTGCATGCGGCACGTTTTGAGGAAGTTGATTGTCACAAAAAACCTCTCATAATCATAACTGTGTTTGGTGTATTTGGCTGCAAGACAACGACGCGACAGTCGCGACGGTCAGGTTCAATGGGAAATAATAGGCATAGGAGCAAGCCTAGCGGAATGACAACCGCACTGAAGTGGTAGCAGTTACACGGGAAGAAAAATTTGGTTGGACTATGGAAAGTCCTTAAGTTCCTTGGGTCCCCAAAATTGAGTGGATGTGTTTCTTCTGAGAGAGTTCATAAGCAAACTTGAACCGGGGGTGTGAAAAAATTGAAAATAAACTTGATCTGCCTGCAAGTATAAGAAACATATGTTCCATACATGTCAAACGTCTATCTCTTACCATCTCTGAGATCTGTTTGTTCATACGGACAGACGGATAGACAGACAGACGGACGGACAGACGGACACTTTTGCACAAACTTAATATACTCTGTGTACCTCTGGTACAGAGTATAAAAATGTAGCTCAAAATCAGTACAGAAAAGTTATATTCTGCCTTTGGAATTCCCAAACAGTTTTGCCGTCGCGGGCATGGAGAGACTGCTGTTTGGACAGACATTTCAGGCTCAAGATCGCTGATGAGTGAGGTTGGTCCCTCATAAAACGTCGTCCGATCAACCTGATGCCTCCTTTGTTGTGTTGTGTGCCTCTGTTTAAAGTTATGTCAATAACATAGCAAGACCTCGAGCCAGTAAAAAACTGCAAGTTAACAGTATAAAGGTCGTAAAAACAGTCATAAAAGTACAAAACGCTTGGCACGGTGTGTCGAAATAATAGAAATAGTTTCATTTAAAACAACAAAAACTCTGTTTGTATATCAAAATTTTTGGTCTTTGCCCAGAGTGCGCCGTTGGTGCCCACGAGTCCAAAGTCAAAACGGAGGCCACACACTACAAAGGGAAGGCTGTCTTAGGCTGTTCGGTGTTTGGCGAGGCTCCTGGAATTCCCAAACAGTTTTGCCGTCCGGCTGGAGAGTTTTGCGCATTTCAGGCTCAAGATCGCTGATGAGTTAGGTTGGTCCCTCATGAAACGTCGTCCGATCAACCTGATGCCTCCTTTGTTGTGTTGTGTGCCTCTGTTTAAAGTTATGTCAATAACATAGCAAGACCTCGAGCCAGTAAAAAACTGCAAGTTAACAGTATAAAGGTCGTAAAAACAGTCATAAAAGTTATTTCATTTAGAAAAGTGTTCTCCCACGTGCCATATAGGTTTTCTAAACAAACGTTAAGGATTTCAAATGCCGAATGCTACATTAAGAAAATCTTCACGAAACGTGTAGCTCATCGTCGCTTGACGCTTTCCTTTGTAAGTGTGATTTACGGCATTGCTGCGCGAATGCTTATATAGTCGTATGGGCTAAGCTGTCGGCAATTGTGTCTTAGTTCCCGAGACAAGGTAAGTAAGTTGTGAGTTCGAATCCCAGACATGGTAAGTAAAGAAAATAAAAATAAAATTGTAAGTTTTTCGGAAGGGAAGACCCTGCCCTTTTATGCCCCTTTCTCCCTCTCTTTCCCCCACACTAGCCTCCACCCCTCTTTCCTTTGTGTGAACAGTATAGTTGAAAGTATGATTTTTTTAAAATTTTTTTATTTGTGCTAAACGTGGCATGTAGAAAAGCTACACGCCGCATGTAGAAATGAGAAAGATAAACGTGGCGTTTAGAAAAGCTACTCAAACGTAGTAAGGGAAAGTCCGTGTGAAACTTGTAGAAAAAATTTTAAAAAGTATATCAAGCAAAAATCAAGCTCTTCCGAGCTAAAGTCCGGATCAAGAAAAGAGCTCCGAGATTATAAAATCCGTACTCAAGTCAATTAACGCCTACCTGGTTTAAGAAAATGCAGGATTGACTGACTTCTGACATCGTTTGGGATTGATTCTAGCCAGGATATCTCGGATTTTTTTCAGTGTAGATCGAATAAATCGTTTCATTGAATAGGCATCTTCCAAATGATGATGATACTATTCTTTCATATGGTGTCGACCTTCTTATACCGATTTCCATTAATGGGTAGGTAATAGTCACGAGGAGTCAAAATCGACGAATACGAAGAGCGGTTTACCCAACTAGGCAGACTCGCGATAGTTTTAAAAACTCCTGCTTACCTTGTAACTTAATAATTTTTTGAATTTCTGTTAAAACCAGTCACGGCACGACACATACAATAATAGAGTCTCGGAAACCTTCAAGTGTCTTTAAATATGTTACCTTCGAGATAGCGTCAAGGCAAATATTTACCTTTAAGAACGTACCGTCAAGGACATTGGCGATGGAATAGAGTTTAAGGCGTTCTCTTCCAGATTTAAGGAAAATTTAAAAAAATAATTTAATTACTAGAAAGCGGATCTTGTATATTTTCAAACCGATAGTAGAGTAAGGCAAATGTGTTTTTAACAAATTTTTGTCAATTTGTTCACATTTTGTATTTTGCTGACGGTACAACTTATGAATCAATATCAGCACAACATATAATATTGTCCACATTAACCTTAGCCTACTGGGATAAAAATCTGTTTAAAAATATGCAAAATCCGCTGTCTAGTAATTACTCAAATTATATGGGTTTGTTTTAATTCCAAATAAATTCCATGAAATAAATTTATGAATTCAGTTTTTATATAAAATCGATCTTGTGTTGACCCCTTTATTGCTTAAGAATGCCTTAGTCAAACTGTAAGTCACATAAACTTATTTTAATATCGATTCATGCACAAATGATTTGAATGATGGAGCGAAGGATGTCTTCTATGAATATCGTTTTATCAGAGTTTTAAAGCTGGAAAGTATAGCAATTACGGACTACGCATCCGTCACCTAAACAGTTTTTTATACCCGTTACTCGGAGAGTAAAGAGGGTATACTAAAGTCGTGCAAATGTATGTAACAAGCAGAAGGAAGCATCTCCGACCCCATAAAGTTCTTGATCAGCATCAACAGCCGAGTCGATAAAGCCATGTCCGGCTGTCTGTATAAACACCTAGATCTCCGAGACTAGAAAAGCTAAAGCCACCAAATTTTGGACGTAGACTCCTATTGTCCTATTGTTGAATAACTCCAACAATTTTAAAGATATCAAGCTCATATTTGCAGTGTGCAGTATAGTGTATGTGCCCAATATCTATAATCTCTGAAAGATTCATAAATATCGGATAATAAATGGCAGAGTTATAAAGGTTATACAAAACGTTGCATTTAGTACTTTTTGGGGCTACTTGCACTTTTTTCTTTACATAATGTTGAAATGGTCACATTAATGTTAATGCTCTGTTAATTAACATAGGGAAAGGCTATTAAACACTAATTGCCCTGAGTAACGGGTATATCGAAGTTAGGCAGGACCGACTTTAAATTGCGCTCTGGTTTTTGTTCGTTTTTGGCGTTAAATTTAAAGTGCAACTTTCTTGTGTTAAAAGCACAGAAATCGTGGGAATGAGAACAGCTCCGCTTAAAGTTTTCTTTAACATTTCTTAATTATAAAACCGTTTAATGGCTAATTTTGTACAGTGCATAAGCCACCTGGTTGCAATTCTCATTGCTGTCATTCATATCTAGTTAAACGCTTGTGTGTGTCTATACAAGCTACCTGACTTACACAGGCTTTTCACTAGGCTCATGATGAAAGACAATGCCACTGGTCAGAGAGAAATGTTACTCGTACATTGGTAGGCCAGTCCATGTTTTGTTTATTAACTAATTACCCCTAATGCTCGCCAAATGTGCGTAAATCTTTGTTATGTCATGCAGCAGCTCCACATTTATATTTCGCTTGCCTTTCCCTGTTGATGGCGCTCCATTTTTGATTTCACAAGAATCGCAATTTGTTTATCCGATTGCTCTGGGCACATGAAAAAGCGAAAGTCAATCTTTGGCTGAGATCTCTGGTTACGTTCTAATAAATGCGCCTGCTTGAAGTTCAAGGTTGTTTGGCAAAGAGTGGCGAATTGAAATTAATTACATCGACTCCAACTGAACTGAACTATTCTCTGGCTCATTAGCAAGAGACCGAGCTGGGCGTTGTTTTAAATTAGCAGTTCATTTAATTGACGTATGTGAATTTTTGTTTGGTTTCAGATTAAGTCATTTTTAACATACACTTGCTGAAGGTTTAATAATGGCATTACCATTAACTTAAATATCAGTTTGATCAAAACAATACGAAATATTTTTAATATATTTTCAATTGAAGAAAATTAATTAAATACTTTGTGAAAATTTGGGTGAATCAATAAGTAGTAGCCTAATTAAAGTGGGCTGGAACTGCTTGATTTCTTAGATTTTATACACTTTTTGATAGATTTCTGTCGGTGGGCTGGTTTCTTGTATATGTCGAATCAATTATGATTGAAAATACGCACATGTTTAAAGCAAAAGTAAAACAAGGATCATGACCTAACTAAATAAGAATTTATAAGTAGCAAAATACTTGATTCAAGCACAAAATTTTTATTTCAAGTACGATTTATTTAATCCCGAAATACTTCATTTAAGATTGTTGGTGAAACTATTTTAAAATCTTTTGATTAAAACTGTAATGGTCTTTCGTCATACCAAATTAACTCTTCAAGATAAGTATAAAATATTCCTTCTTGAAGTCTAATATAATCTAGAATCAACCCTGGTTCATCCTTAAAGCAAATCTCCAGGAAAGCGACGAATCATTCCCCAAAGTTTTACCGAAACCGTAAATTTTCGCAGTTTCTGGACCTTTTCGCAAATTTCTCTCACTGAGAAACCTTCCCGGTCAAGCGTTCAACCATTCCCCAAAATTTCATTGCAATCGGATGAACGGTATAATTTAGAAATTTACGCGGTTTTTGGACCATTTCACAGACATGAGACATAGCCTATGACACTTTTCTTATCCACATAAACATACTGTGAAAAATTCATGAAGATCGGTTCAACGTCTCAGGAAAGAGGAAAGGGGCTACTCAAACCAATCAAGAAGAAATGCAGGCTGTTGCAGAAGCTGTGATCGGGATCACATGTTTTTAATTGGTCGACAAATCATTCTTAAAGACTACATCAATCCGGCATCGCTGAGGATGAGTTTAAATCTTAATTTGACCGAAAGTCGGATAAGTCGTAGCTTTGGGAATCGATAAAATATCCCAAAATTACAGGTATCTTTGTATCAAGGTGGCGCTTCTCATCATTGAAGTGAACCAAACCGATTTTCCTTTTGATTTTCTGTACGGCTTAGCATTCTCAAAAATTTGCGGTTCGGTTTGTGGTTCGCTAATCAGCTGAAATTAGCGGTTCCGTTTCGGTTTGGTTCCTTCATTAAAACTGCTATTTTCATTCGTTTTCGACTTACTGTAAGTACATGCAGGAACCTTTGCTCTCGTTTTAATCGGCGGTGTCCCAGAAATCTCTTTCAACCAAATTCCAACCCAAAACCAATTCTCGGTGTTCTAGAAATCTCTTTCGTTGTTGGGAGATTTTGGCAAACCAACCTATACACAAACCAGCCAATATTTAACCAATCAATAGCAAATTCACGAACCCACGCAATATATCAGCACTGTTTTTGTAGTAGGACCATAATCCTATACACACACCTTTCGAACTCGACTTTCGGACTAGACTTTCGGGCACTTATATGTCTGAGCATTTTCGCCATATTTGCGCTACTTGCAATTAAATCTGCTCTCCAATAATCGTTGGAAAAGAGCATCAAAAGGGGTTTCAGTAGCCCTTTAAGTGCCTAGAAAAGTTACTTTTATGTGTCTTTTATGAGGTTTTTATATTAAGAAAGTGAAAGCACTTATAACTGTGTCAGAAAAGAGTCACATTAGACTCAGAAAACTTTCACATTAAGTGCGACCGTTTTCATAGAAAAAATCGCTCATTCCGGACTCTTTTTTGTGCACACTATGACGGTGAATGCTCATAAAAAAGTGTCTGAAAAGTGTCAAAAATCGCACATATTACTTGCTAGGAAGAGCCACTTTTGACCAGTTCTTATGATCAGTTTCGACTCTTTTTTGAATCATTTTGCGAGCCTTTTTTGAGTCATGATTCAATATATCACATTTCGAGCATATTCATGAGTAATTTTCGAGTCCTCTTTTAATGGTTAGGTGCTAATCTCTTTTTAATCATCGAAAAATACTCATTAAGGTGATTTTTGTTAAGACAATCTTCCAAATGTTGGATGGGTAACGATGGCAAAATAAAGAGTGCGTAAGTTATAGTCGGTCCTGCCCGACTTCGATATACCCGTTACTAAGGGAAATTAATGTTTTATAGCCTTCCCTTATGTTAGTTAACAGAGCATTAACATTAATGTGAACATTTCAACATTATGAAAGCAAACAGCGCATGCTGCGCCAAAAAGTATGCAACGATTTTTATAACTTTAATAACTCTGCCATTTATTATCCGATCGTGATGAAAATTTCAGAGATTGTAGACATTGGACACATACACTACCTCCGCAATATGAGTTTGATATCATTAAAATTGTTGGAAAAATGTTGTCAACATTTTATATTGTGGGGGCGTGGCCAAAATTTGAAATAAACTTGATCTGCGTAGGGATAACAGGAGCATACATACAAAATATGGTCGCTCTATCTCTTCTAGTCTCCCTTTTTACTCTACGAGTAACGGGTATAAAAAGTTAAGTCAACCGAAACTAGTTTGAATTCAGCTGTAGATGTGCCTATAAAATTTAAAATTTCGAATATTCATAAGCCAAAAGCTAGAATCAATAGGAAATTCGATGTAAGGTTATCTAAAAACAGGAGAGCTTCTGTCAAAGGATTGCGAATTCGAGCATCACCCATTGAAGCTTACAGGCCTTTGTGCAGGAAGATGATTGTCCACAACCAATGGTCACTTTTAAAGATAACAAAGGGGTATAACTTTCCTGTGGAAGTCTGAACTAACCTACAATTTGTAAACTAGAAAGAGTACTCCGTTTTCGTGGTACTAAGACTATCGCCCGCATTCAATTATCCATCCTCTCCTGTTCTGTTCGGGTTAATTTGTAAACATTAGCCAGTGGCCTTAATTGATGATTAAAGATTTAACTGACTGATCTCACTGCCCGCAGCCGCTCACACACCCACCCAAAATAGCCAGCACTTTTGGTTTTAAACTGTTGAGATTTTCATTTCACATTCACATCAGTTTTGGAGCGGCCAACAAAGGGGCAAACTTTGTGGATTATAATTTAACCAAAAGCCGGAACTTGTCCGTCGAATGATTTGTAAGTTTTTGTTTTTCGCTGCTATCAAGATTACGGCTGTCATTTCGCACGGCACGGACGTTAAGTAGTGCAGTGCGGAAATACTTGGCTGTGAACTTGACATTGGTAAGAAAATGCAAATTTACCAAACTCATAATTATCGACTGCGAGAGGAAGGAAGTCGGTGTTGATCTACTTAAGTCATAAGCCTAAGCTTCTCAAGTATGTGGAAAATTCCTTAGGCCTAAGACCTTGACACCTGTCCCACAAACTTGGTTGAATCAATTGAATGTTAACTGCAATGCTGCTGCCCGCTAACAAATTACGAGATGAAATGTGGAAAAAAAACAAATCCGCTTTTGTCAATTGTTGCGCACTTGAAGCATGAAGCGTGCCCGTGCAGAGCACCTGATGGAGATGGATGCACTGCTGCCGCGTCAATTGGGCATGGCTGGCTGACTAACGGGCTCTGACTTGAGGCGTTACCAATTGACGGAATAACAAAAGAAATGCTGAGCAAGCTGGTCGGTTGGTCGGGGCTAGCGGGCTCATTAATTTCAGTTCAAGGCATCGGTATTTTTTTCTTCTTCTGTGGTACGTAAAGTCGCACGTTCCGTTGCCGATTTGTAACAATAACAGCAAGGAAAAGACAAAAAAAAATTCGCCATTTCGTTACAATTTTTATTGTCTTGGGCGCAGTTGCTCTGCCCCTCCCAGGCCAACTATTAATTATCACATTTCAGCAAAGTTTGTTTTTTGTTTCTATTTTTTTTCTCTCTCGCTGTTTTTCGTCGGGGTCTGACCGCCCGCCCTATCATTATTTTGTGCAGTTTACTTTAATTGGGTCAGCGCTTGAGGTTTGAACTTGAAGTTTGCCTTTTGCTTTAATTTAGGTGAGGTGAGGTAAGGCTTGCTTTGCTCCACTCCCCCCTGCATGAAATAAATTTTCCAAAAGCTAAGAAACGCGTAATAATAGTAAACAATTGATCAGAGTTATGACACCTAGGTGAATTCAATTTGGCTGTCGCTGATATTTGATTGAAACTAGAGCGGGTCAGGATAAGAAAAAGTTTCTAAAGCCTCTGTGAAACTGTTGTGCTGAGTTTTCAACGCGTTCTGAGCTCTCAATTATTTTGCCCATCGATTTGTTCAGGTTATTAAAATGCCTCAAGCAGAACTTTTGACACTTTCCCAACCCTGTTAAAAAATTTTTAAAATAATTCTTTCCAAGTTTTTGGTACTAGCCTAATCTCAAAATTTTAAAATATTTAATATTTTTAAAATTAAAAAAAAAAAACAGAAAATTTCCAATTGCGAATGAAATATTTATTTAGAGCAATACATTAACAACTGCCATTTACTTTTTTGAGGATTATTTCATATTAGTGGTATTCCTGAAAGTGATTTGCTTTCGATTTTGAAAAGCAGTTGACGGAACGACCCTGATTTCATATTGATTTGTTTCGTTTGCAGAACAATTGGCGCCAATTTGAACAAAGGCGCGAACCAAAAAATATCGAATGAAATGGTGAAAACTAGTTTTCTTAGCTTCTTAAGTAAGTTTGTGGGCAAAATATGTGGTATAGAATGTTTGTAACTTTACAAAGGTTAATTCAATTAATTATGTATTTCATTATGGTCATGCGAAGTGACTTATGCCATTTTGCAGGACTTAAGAGGAAAAGGCAAGGCAAAATTGAAGAGAATTTCAGGAGAATAATGCAAATAAGTAATACCAAACATTTTTGCCTAAGTCAAGCAAACGTTCCCAAAACTCGAGCCCTTTTGACTTCGTCAATTTTAGGCCTCTTGTCAATTTATACAATAGGCTCATATGCATTCTTAAATGCAAACAATAAATACATAATTCATTTAATTACTCCAATTTGAAATGCGAAAGAACTTACCATTTTTTTCACAATTTAATTAACACCAAAATTTAAACAGCCGCCTAGCTCGGGGGGCAGGAAAAAGGTCACACTAAAATGAAATCAAATCAAAACCAGCCTCGAAGTTGATTTCATTGATTCCTTCATTATACCCTTGCAGAGGGTATTATAAAATTGTGCGGATGTTTGTAACGCATTGAAGGAAGCATCTCCGACCACATAAAGTATATATATTCTTGATCAGCACGACGAGCTGAGTTCATTTAGCCCTGTTGTCCGTCTGTCCGTCTGTCTTTTTCTATGCTATCCTCACCATACTTTGCACGAAGTCTTTTGGTACAAATACGCTGCACATTTGTCGGAGCCGGCAGGATCGGATGACTATAGCATATTGCTGCCATAGGAACGATCGGTCGAAAAACTAGTCTTAGTGAGAAAAACTTTTTTGTTTTTAATTGAAACGCCTCCAAAGTACGTATTTCTTAGTTATTATCCTTTCCCATGATTTCACTAAGTTTGGTCGAAATCGGATGACTACAGCATATAGCTGCCATAGGAACGATCGGTCGAAAAACTAGTTCTAGTGAGAAAAACTTTTTTGTTTTTAATGAAAACGTCCTTTTTATTGGCATACACTTATTTTATATACATTGGACACATTTCTACAAAGTTTTATCAAAATCGGATGACTGTAGCATATAGCTGCAGTATGAATGATCGGTCGAAAAAGAAGTTCTTGTGAGAAAAACTTTTTTGTTTTCAATGAGATCACCAAGTTTGGTCGAAATCAGACATCTTTATAGTATCTATATAGATCCCATAGAAAAGTAAGGTCCAAAAAGTAGTCTTAGTTAGAAAAACTTTTTTGTTTTCAATGGAAGCTGCTAGGGTATACAAAACTTCCGCCGAGCCGAAGTAAACTTTCCCCTATTTTTACAAATAAAGATAGTTAAAATACAGTTAAAAGTACGAACAAATTATTTCTTTTGACGTAATATCGCTATTCCCCAGTATCCCTACTGACTAAGCAATTGATGTGATTCGGGAAAAATGGGAAATCATCCAAAACTACACAAGTATGCCACAAACTATTTCTGGAAGCATTACATATCAAATTATTATAATCTATGTACCTTAGGTATAGAGTATAAAAATAGGTACTTCAAGTTTGAGGAGAACTGTTTGTCCACCTAAAAGGTCTTTCCATGGGATCTCCGGCTTAACCGATAATAGCAGACATTGTTATGAAAGAAGTTCGTAAAAACGTAAAGACCACCAGTCTATTAACTAAATACGTTGACGGTTTATTTGCGATAGTTAGAGAAGATGACGTTCAAAAAACTCTGGAGACAATACACTAATAACATAAGGACATACAATTTACGTTGGAGACAGAAGAAAATAACAAACTACCATTTTTAGACTCCGTAGTCCACAGAATAAACAGCACACTAAAAGTCAACTGGTATCAAAAACCCACAGCCTCAGGACGGATAATAAATTTTCATTCGAAACATCCGAAAAACATGATAATTAATACGGCTAAGAATCTTGCCAATCGGATAATTAACACGGGCGACCCAATTTTTCACAAAGAGAACTTATTGGCCATCAAAAAACTACTGACAACGAATGACCTTCCTTAGAACATTATAAAGACGATCATCAAAGGAATTGGAAAAGGAACCACAAGAGCACCAGCGGAACAGACCAAAATGTACAAGTCAGTAACATATATACCACAGAACTCGGAAAGACTCGCAAAATCGGACTTATATGACAGAGAACAGATCACAATAGCTCACAAACCAACATACACTATGGCGGCACTATTTAAAAATATGAAAAGTAGGATAACAACGTGGGACAAAAACAATTTAATTTACAAAATACCATGCGCTGGAGACGGGACCAATATATGTAATAAAATATAAGTTGGGACGACAAAATCTAAACTTAGGACTCGACTATCTGGACACAAATCAGGTATAAAAAACGTAATGAATCCAACACACAAAAACAGCGCTATCAGCCCACTGTGCTGAGAACGGTCACTCTCCCGACTTTGATGCCACGAGCATTTTACAACAAGAGCGACATTATAACAAGCGCCTCACTCTTGAGATGCTTCACATCGTAAGCATACCAACAAACATCAGGTTTTACTTCAAAATGGACACAGAGAACTGTGCACACATACATAGACATTTACTTGCTTGTGAAATATTTTTTTAATTGTTGTTTGTTAGCCCCCTGAAGACGGACCCTGATGTGGGCTCGAAATATATTGGGAAAATATAAACAAAAGACCGTTTTACCTCGAGCCAGTCTAACCAAACCTTTGGATTAAAAGTTACCTTAATATGTGTAACAATTTTTGCTTAAATACAATCGACCTTGAGCCTGCTAACATTCACTTTGACTAAATACATTAAAAGGTACTCTCAGGAAAAATGTTTGAAAAATTCAGTTATATGTAACTTAAGTAGAATGCTTCTAATTTAACAAGCTATTTTATACTTCAATCTATAGCCAATAGACCAAGTTCATTAATACTTCACAACGTCCTCTTCCAAGACATGAGGTCTTTGAAAATTGAAGATAACCTCCTCTGAAGTTTCAAAACATGTCTTTGGGTTTATTTTCCTTTTCAAACTCTTAAGTAACTTACACCTTGAATAAATAATACACAGAAAATTATATAAGTTCTTGTCAATGTACCTTAAGTAGTTTCTGGAACCGAAACCATTTCCAAACATATGAGATCTAGTTCGGGTACAGGTTCGGTTCATGGACTCGAGCCGAACCGGCTCTTAGGGGTTAGGTTCAGGATCAGTTTGCAGCCTTGATTTAAGTTAAATTACTTATTTTTGCTAGCCCTAAAAATATGCAAGAATATAAAAGTAATTATGAAAAGCTTAAGAATAAAAGTGCCCATTGACTAATATCGATTTCCTATTCAGTTGAACGCCTTGCCTCGCTTTAGTTTAGTCGCATTCAATTTTTTACTTTTAACCGATAAGCTTTAATCATAAATCGATCCGAGCTGATTAGCGCGACATAAGGCAATAACGAAATGTCTACTTTATCGCAGTATTGTGTTAAGAAATTGGGTTTAATTTTATGTGGCCAGCTGTTGGTACCTTTCAGTTGAATTTATATTTTATTCTTGTTCACTTGGAGGTCGGTAAAAAAAATGGAATTGGGCTTGTATATCACTCTACTCTTTCTCTTTCTGGCTTTGTGCGTAATCATTAAAGTTAGTTGAAATTGGAATTTTTTTAATCCGTTCGTTGCTTAATTAAATATGTATTTTGCAGGTTGCCCTCTTGGGCCTTAATAAAGTGAATCGGAGGGGTAAGTTGCTCATATTTTCCAGTATTTTTCGTTGCAATCATTTTTTTTTTGTAGCTATTGATAAGATAATGCGTTCAATCAGCCAGTTTGTGGCTTAAAAATAAACCTTCAGTTGACACAGAACGTTTGTGATAAACAGATTGCTTTTTATTTTTCGTTTATGTTTTGTTTATTAATTCGAAATGTCGTTTGCTATAATTCTCATTGTTTTTATTTTAATTATGGTTGTGAGTATTTTAGTAGGAGTGTATGTAAATATATACGAGGAATAATATCTGGAATTGCTTTACAGTTTTTTGTGAACGTCTTCATCAAGATAAAACGGTCAAGTGCCAATCAGACTGCGAATAATATTAATAATATTAATACCAGGAACAGGATAGGTAAGCAAAAGCTAAATATACTTAGAAGGTATATTTCAAGGAAAATTTTAAAACAAAATAAAAAATGAGTGGTCTCCCAACCTTCCTTTAATGGTAAGGAACCAAAAATTGTAAGCAAAAACCTCTTCCTTTTACATTAAGGGCCGATTTCTCAACTTCTAAAAAGCTGCTGTGTGTCAGTTAAACTTATTAATTACATGATTATTTGAAAGTTTATGTAGAAGATATGACTATTTAGAAGAGTGATGTGAATATTTTACCTTTGTTCAAAGTTCATTCATTTCGACCGATAACACAAGCACATTGTCAGTTTGTACACAATGACAAGGCTTTTCTACTGAACTAAATTTCTTGACAATTTTGACAAAATTTCAATGAAAGATTATGATACAATAACTATTGGTAGCGCATTGCGCAGCTCCAATATTTTTAGACGGTCTTGGTTTCATAATTCATGGTGGCAATTCGTTATATCGTGCTGATAGGTTTAAATGTCGATTTCTCTCAAAAAAATGAAGGTGGGTGTGTTTATAACCCTAGAGTTCGATAATATCTTGATTATTCGAAAAAGCACTTCCGATTGTGCTACATTTATCCTATAATTTGGTTGTAAAGACGACCAGCATACTTTGTGGCGTTGTGCCTTGTTTTAAAGTTATGGGAAAACCAAACTTATGTTGAATGAGGCCCATTCGGGTATTGGTTTAGGTTTCTAGTAGCTTCTCTAGCTGGACGTTCCTTCTCATCAAATTATGCCATCGTTTTTTTACCAAAAAAGTCTGCGTGATCTTAGATTTCGCGAAGCAAGCTTCGAACCAAAACCTTAGGCTTGATAAATAAAAGAAACCGGTTTGAAAACTGAACCTTAGACTTCCAACGGGTTCAAACCAACGGACCAAACTTTCTCCAGATTTTCAGAGGTTTGCCGCCTTGGTATTTTGTAGTGAGGAGCTTTGATACCTAGATTTTAAACTCAGAACGTAGTTTTTAAAACGTGCCAATTAACATCTAAATTACGGTAATTACCCAATTATTCTAAAAAATTGTTATTTTTGGAAAAATCGAACATATCGATATTTTTAACCTAAAATATTTAAATCGAAATGTTACTTTTTTAATACAGACAAAAATATCGATATATAGGGCAGCTTTGAATACTCAGACAGAACTGTTTTGACGAAGTCCAATTCATCTCATCAGTGAGTTTCAAGCGCTGATGCCAGTAAGCCACTTACAAGTCCTATTTTTATACCCTGTTCCCATTGAAAATGTAACAGGTAGAACGAAGCATTTGCGACCCTATAAAATATATATATTCGTGATCAGCATCAACAGCCGAGTCGATTTAGCCATGTCCGTCTGTCCGTATAATCGCGTCGATCTCAGAGACTATCGGCGGTGTCCCAGAAATCTCTTCCAACCAAATTCCAACCCAAAACCAATTCTCGGTGTCCTAGAAATCTCTTTCGGTTGCTTTCAAACCTCTAGTATTTTGTTGGGAGATTTTGGCCAACCAACCAATACACAAACCAGCCAATACATTAAGCAATCAATAGCGAATTCACGAACCCACACAATATATCAGCTCTGTTTTTGTAGTAGGACCATAATCCTATACACACACCTTTCAAACTCGACTTTCGGACTAGACTTTCGAACTGAACGAAATCTCTCGAAGTTCTGGGACACCGACGGATTTTACTAGCGATTTGCAAACCAACCGAAGCCTAAATCTCTAGAGATTTCCAGGACACCCCCGTATAAGAGACAGAGCCACAAATTTTTGAATTCGGGTGTATACCCGATTCAAATCGAATTTGTTTCAGATTTGGAGAATTCCTCCCCCTCCCCCCTGTCAGAGCCACAATTTTTAAGATAGACCTTCCAAACTTTACATATATCAAGTAAGGCTCAATATCTATCTATTTTGAAAAGATCAATAAGATTGGACAAAAAACACCGAAGTTATATACGAATCAATTTTGCTTGTGTGAGAGATGGGGGCCTTGTCAGTTACCGCGTTTGCGCGTGCGTATGTTAGAGTGTGTGTGTGTGTATGTGTGAGTGTGTGCATATGTGTATGAAAACACAAGAACCCAGCAAACCAGCATGCGAGCATTTTGCGAGACTATCGCAGAATGGTCACAAACGAGCTCGCATGTAAGCAAGGAATGAGAGTTCATTTTTATTATCGATGAGCACTCGCAAGTGAGCTCACAAGCGAGCAAGCAAGTGAGCATTTTGCGTAATTACGAAAAAAACTTGCAGTTTTTACCGGCTCGAGGTCTTGCTATGTTATTGACATAACTTTAAACAAAGGCACACAACACAACAAAGGAGGCATCAGGTTGATTGGACGACGTTTCATGAGGGACCAACCTCACTCATCAGCGATCTTGAGCCTGAAATGTCTGTCCAAACAGCAGTCTCTCCATGCCCGCGACGGCAAAACTGTTTGGGAATTCCAAAGGCAGCTTGCGCGCAAAAACACCGAAAGTTAACTACTAAAACGCTTGGCACGGCGTTGTTGTTCGAAACTTAATAGAAATAGTTTCATTTAAAACAACAAAAACTCCTGTTTGTATATACAAACATTTTTGGTCTTTTGCTCTAGAAGTGGCGGCCGTTGGTTGCCCACTGAGACCAAAGTCCAAAACGGAGGCCACACACTTACAAAGGGGAATGGCTGTCTTAGGCTGTCTTTTCGGGCTTCCCGAGCTTAAGCCGGGATCAAGACAAGAATTTCAGGATTGAAAATTCAAGTCAATCCTGCTCGTACTTGGATTGAGAAAATCCAGGACTGACCGACTTCTGACATCGTTCAAAAATGGTTTAGTGTTCAAATATCCTTGAAGAATAAGAAACAGTTTGGAAATATTCGTCTTGCATAATAGGAAAAGTCCTAATGCCTTGTAAATATCTGCAAACTTCGAAGAACAGAATCTTAAACTTTGATCCGTATTTCCACGCAGTTCTTTTCAAGAGAGATATACTCGATATTAAATTACTTATGAATCAATTTTTAATTGGAATGTCGTCGAAATGTTCTATGCCCAAATCATCTAAATGTTCATCCATTTTTTCTCTGTTTTATTTAAAACTTTCAACTAAATTGAGAAGTAAACAAAAAATAGATGACAACAGAGTGACCGTTGGTTATTTGGAGGTATTTTGATGTCATGGTCACATTGGACATAACGCTGATGTGAAGTACCCAGCTTAGGCGTCGATTAGTTCCAAAAGATTTGAATAATATTGTTTCGTGTTTGATGCCACGGGCATCCGGAAACCCGTTGTGATCATCAGTTTGGTTAAGAGGCCCATCTTCACAGGCTTCGGTATTCTCATAAGGAATGGCTGCTTCGGCTGTTCCTGGACACCAGGTGTATCATGATCATTACAAGTTGCAAATACGGTTCTAAAAGTGCTTCTTGTTAAAGCGTAAGCACACGTGATACCGAATTGCAAAAATGCACTTATCTGATAACACTCATTACCTATTGCTTCATAGACTTAAATAACAATGAGATTATTCCGTTTGTACTCTCCTCATTTGGTGCTTTTAACTAATCATGAACATGACCGACTCTAACTAACGCTCTATTTTGTTAAGGAATACTTTTCCTAAATCTGTTTCAACTCGCTCCGGTTATTAATAGTCTATACTTCTTAGAATCTCTCCATGTATTCTCAGCAAGATTACAAAATGACGCAAACGAAACTAATCATTATCTCGCTTTATCGCGGGGTGCCCACTTATCAGATGAGATATATACTTGATAAGCTTTAGTCAGCTTCTCCAGTGTAACCCAGAGCTCATTTGCATTCATTAGGCTGTTGCTCCCCTGAAAATGTCTTTTGTGGAATATTATTACTTCATATCCTTTCTTTTGATATTCATCATTTTGTTAAGGGTAAGTTTAGCTAAACTTTTGTTACTGTATGCAAAGTTGATACAATCTCTTTCAAGATCTATATCTGTCCTCAAAATAAATGGAGTTTTTTGAGTTGCTTTTGCAATCCACTCGTAGCTGCGGGTAAGTCTATGTCATGACAATTCCAGGCAGCTTAAGATTTATCAGTCAAAAGTTTAAGGTTTTTTTGGATTTAACAAAATTTTATATAGAATTTATACAAATGTACACGGAATTATGGTTCTGTGGCATTTGCCTAGTGGTCGTTGTAACGCTAGTCGTAAGGGTAAGCCCCGGATTTTTTTAAGAATATGTAAATACCTACAAGAACGTGCCTCTCAAGGAGTGCTATCTGTTTCTCAAACTGAAATTGGAGGAATGGAACATGCGCGTATATGCGCGTCTACTGCGCCACGAGATGATGCTGCGCTTGGCCATTGAGGGTAAGACTTTACCCCCAAAACAAACAGTTTCCTTAATGCTACAGAAACAAACCTGAAGGCGATAAGATAATATGCAATGCTTGCGCAATTGGGCTTATTTGAGAAATGGTAGAGACATATGTATAAAGTCAACTTTTCGTTGAGTTCCCAAAGTGTTCAGTGAGATTAATTAATATGTTTCAAGTAGTACAATTAGTTATCTTTATTTGATTTGAGTTACATCCTTATCTTTCTTTATAAAACAAAACACGATTTTATATGTGAAACTTTTTAAAAAGCAAATTTGGTAAATCTGGAGGCTTTCCTTTCCAGGCAGCTTAAGATCTATCAGTCAAAAAATTGATTCAATTTGGTTTTAAGTTTTAGCAAAATTTCATTTTCATTTTCTACAAATGAACCCGGAAATTTTGTTTTTAATCATTTGTCTAATGGTCTTCATTAGACTGATGGTGCGGGTAAGCACAGCGCTTGGAATTTTGGTCACTTCTTCTACATATAACTCATACATATTTGTCAATATTCTCTCATTTTTGCCTCTTAAGACAGGCTATTTGGTTGGCAGACTAAAATTGCAGCAATGGAATACTTAGAGCAGTACCCGAAACGATGTTGCGTTAGTCCATTAAGGGTAAGACAAACAGTTCAAAAACAAAACGCAAGGCGATAAGATAAGACCAAGAACACAAGCACCTTTGGGGTAATAAGAGCACAATAATTCTTATTGGCAAGGAATAATATCAACGTTGTACTATTTATATTTAGCACTTGTTTATCAATCTAAGTTGATTTTCAACTCAGTTGTGTTGTACCATCAGACAGTTCAGTCAGTTCGTTTTTGTTGCGCCTGAAAAACCGGACCGAGAATGTTTTATATCGATATATTCTATTTGCTAATATTATTTTTATTGGTGTTTTTAGTAAGTTTTATTGAAGCTTAGCTGCCTTTAAAGTTTTAGCTAATTTAAACTTTATTCTGACAGCTTTACTATAAGAGTAGACGGACAAATACCAGCGAAGAGGTTGATGGGGAGGAGGGTTCAGTAGGTCGAAGTACAGGTTCGTATACAGAAATCTTCTCATAAAATGTTGTATTATTTAACTGCAAATTCTCAGGAGACTCCAAGCTATTAGCTCAGGTCGTGGCTTTTAACTTTAATTATCACTTTAGTTCATCAGATTCAGATCTATCAAGTCATTCCGCCGAGTGATAATCTCTCCGAAATGATTTTTGAACCGTACCAGAGTCTTGATATAAGGTCCATTCTGGCCAGCGTTATTAGACGGAGCATTTAGACGGAGACTCCTTAGGACTTATCTGGGACACTTCCCACATTTTTGGTTTTTGTGGGTCTGTCTCACTTTAAACATCATTTTTTTTATGAAAGTTTTAGAAACCAATATAAATCTGAAATCTAGACGAGACTCTAACCGATTTATTACCCAACAAACTTTGTACGATCTATTTAATGTTACACGGTATGGGGAAATTTTTTTTTTAGAAAATTTGAGCTCTTCTAGGGACTCATAACATTTTTAATATCTTGTACTAGATCTTGATCAGTGTAATGTTGTCTATATCGACTCGACTGTCGATACTTAACAAGAATATCAGGCATGTTCTCATTTCCCCTTTTTATACCCTTGCAGAGGGTATTATAAAATTGTGCGGATGTTTGTAACGCATTGAAGGAAGCATCTCCGTCCACATAAAGTATATATATTCTTGATCAGCATGACGAGCTAAGTTGATTTAGCCCGGTCCGTCTGTCCGTCCGTCTGTCTGTTTCTATGCTATCTCCTCCGTCAGTTTTAAAGCTTTCCTCACCAAACTTTGCACGAAGTCTTCTGGTACATATACGCTGCACATTTGTCGGAACCGGCCGGATCGGATGACTATAGCATATAGCTGCCATAGGAACGATCGGTCAAGAAACTAGTTTTAGTCAGAAAAACTTTTTTGTTTTTAATGGAAACGCCTTCAAAGTACGTATTTCTTAGTTTACTATCCTTTCCTATGATTTCACTAAGTTTGGTCGAAATCGGATGACTATAGCATATAGCTCCCATAGGAACGATCGGTCGAAAAACTAGTTCTAGTGAGAAAAACTTTTTTGTTTTTAATAAAAACGTCCTTTTTATTGGCATATTCTTATTTTATATACATTAACATATTTCTTCAAAGGTTTACCAAAATAGGATAACTATAGCATATAGCTGCAGTATGAATGATCGGTCGAAAAAGAAGTTCTAGTGAGAAAAACTTTTTAGTTTTAAATGGGATCGCCTCCAAATTTCGTAATTAACAGTGTATTATGCTTTTCCAAGATTTCACCAAGTTTGGTCGAAGTCAGACATCTATATAGTATAGATCCCATAGAAAAGTAAGGTCCAAAAAGTAGTCTTAGTTAGAAAAACTTTTTTGTTTTCAATGGAAGCTGCAAGGGTATACAAAACTTCGGCCGAGCCGAAGTTAACTTTCCCCTATTTTTTTTTAAGTAAATCGAACGAAATCGAATCGAAAAGTGTATGCCCGCTGAGCAAGAGGTTGGGGGTTCGACCCCGCCTTCACTAGTTGTTGGCGCCAGCTCTGAAGTAACTAGCCATGAAAAAGCTTCTCAAACTGCCGTTCGGATTCGGCGTTACACTGTAGGTCCCTTTCTCTTGTACGAAAATTAGAAGTACAGAGGCCAGTGGTTAATTCGCACGAAAAAGGCACTTTTTTGTGACGACACAGTTTAAATCTGTTTATTTAAACCAAAAGCACATTAAAGTATGACATTTAAAGAATGTTGTATAAAATTTTCACGTAGAAATACTAAAAAACACGGCAATGCAGGAATTCTTCGGGAGTCTCTCGGAAAAAAGTTGCCTTCATAACTTGGTGCTGGATCATCAGAAATCAAAAAACCAAAGCTTGTTCGCTAGATAATAGTTTTCCCCAGGTAACGCTGGGAGGGCTTTTCGAAAATGTGAATTTTTTTAATTTTTTGGAAAATTTTGAAGTTGAAAACGCGATTTTTTGTGAAAAAATCGGCTAATAAATTATTAAGAAAATTGAAAAAAAAAAACTCGACAGCGTTAAGCCAGTACGGAAACGCTGAGAAATTTTGCGGAGCCCATCTAATTACATAGCTCAGAGAATACGCTCAACCAAATTCTCAGAGCACATTCTCGGAGCCAGTACGGAGATGCCACAAGTGCGCTCTGAGAATGAGCATGGCCTGCCAACTCGTTTTTTGACCGAACAATTTCCCAAAGTTTTAGCGAAAACGTAAATTTTGCAATTTTCGCGGGTTACGTATATTCGAATTTCGATTTTTTTGTGGCGTTATGTTGGTACTCATGTCTCTCACTTATGCCAACAAGCTCGGCCATTTTGAATGTTCACTTAATTGTTGACAGCTGCTTATCTTGCACGTGTTTTGGATCGTCATCGATTTTTACCTATTCAAAAAAATGGATCAAAGAACCTGTATCAAATTTTGTGTGAAAAACGACGACGACCCAAATTTGCTTTAGAGGGTCATAACTGGTGACGAATCGTGGGTTTATGGTTATGACGTGGAAACCAAAGCTCAATCATCTCAATGGAAGCTGCCGCACAAACCAAGACCGAAAAAAGCGCGCCAAGTTCGGGCGCCAAGTGTGAAAGTTTTGCTGACAGTTTTCTTCGATTGCAGGGGCGTGGTGCATCATGAGTTCTTGCCACAGAACGGTCAATAAGGAATATTACCTGCAAGTTATGCGCAATTTGCGCGAAGCAATGCGCCAGAAACTCCCGGATTTGTGGAAGAACAAAAATTGGCTTTTGCACCACGATAACGCCCCTGCTCACACATCGTTGCTCGTGCGCGACTTTTTGGCCAAAAACAACACACTAATGATGCCGCAGCCACCGTATTCCCCAGATCTGGCCCCCTGTGACTTTTTTCTTGTTCCCTAAACTGAAGAGGCCCATGAAAGGACGACGTTACGCTACGCTTCACGAGATAAAGACGGCATCGAAGGAGGAGCTGAACAAGATAAAAAAAAATGATTTTTTGAAGTGCTTCGAAGATTGGAAAATCGTTGGCACAAGTGTATAATATCTCATGGGGATTACTTTGAAGGGGACAAAACAGATATTCATGAATAAATAAATAATTTTTGGTAAAACACAAAACTCGCGATACTTTTTGAACACACCTCGTATGTTCGCGACAGCCGTGTTAGTTACACGACTGTGGGCACAGGCACGTTTGTTCGAGAACTTGAAGATGGCTCAGGCTGGCAGCAAATGCCAACAAAGAACGTTCTGAGGATTAGCTGGTCGTTGGTGGCCTTTGGTATTCGATCGAGTGATTGGAGATGAGGCCCAAGCTGACATCGCTTGCCAAAATTGGAGCACTCCTCGTTGTTGCCGGTTACTTACTTACTCCGATATATTTCGAACCCCGTCGGGATTCGTCTTTAGGGAGTGCACAGCGTCCGCTCCATCAGCTGTGGAGTTCCAAACTGTCTGATGAACTGACCACAGCTGATGAAGCGGACGCTGTGCACTCCCCGAAGACGAATCCAGACGGGTGAGGAAATATTTCGGAGTAAGGAAGAAAGCGTTGTGGTTGGGCCGGGTGGCTCAGCGGCTAGTGTGCACGACCGCTGTGCAAGAGGTCCTGGGTTCGATCCCGCCTCGGAATATCTAATGAAAATTTTTTTTTATGAATAAACTTTACAGCCGGTCATCCCTCTTTGCTGTTGGCGCCAGCTTTGTAGTAATTAGCCATGCAAAAGCTTCTCAAACTGCCGTTCGGACTCGGCGTTAAACTGTAGGTCCCTTTCTCTTGTGCGAAAATTAGAAGCGCACAAGCCAAGAGATTGAGAGAAGCTCGGCTTTGGCCCTTTAGGGCTGTGGCAAGACATTTTTACGAGGAAAATGAGGAGAATGTGTTTTTATTTTTAAAAAAAGAAAAGAAGCACAACAAATACCCCTGACCTAGAGCCGGCAAAAACAACATTCTTACAACACAAAGGTCACCAACCGGCACTACTATTCTAACCAATTAATGTCAAATGTCAAGATTATTTAGCATAGCAGCCCTGTGGTTCGATAATTAATCGCGCCTGCGTAAGACCAATTCCGCTATTTGTAATCTGTGTGTCACGACTTCGCTTCATAAATAACGAGTGTATCGAACACGCTTGTTATTCCTACATTGACTATAGTTTCCAAACTACAGAACTCGTATACTGTAGTTTGTGACACCCTTTTATTAAATGTGAAAATATTACTAATCACAAAGCTGCCTCTTTTGATACGATAAGAATTTTTATTCGTTTTTATCAATGTTCTGGTTTTTCCCCCTGTTCAAATTAAATTTGTCATTTTAACGAAGTGTCTTGCACGATTCGGTGCTATTCTACTTTCCATGAAGTATGTTTTGGAATATATCATCTGGTTCGTTGTGTTTTTAATGGTGGGCATTTGGATACGCGTAAGTTAATGCTGACAGACAGGCGAGAACAACTGCTCAACTTGCATTTTCACATAATTAGGTATGTGTCCTATGCGCCAGACAAAACAATGTTATATCTGAACGTCAACAGGGTCGAGGGCGAGGCCCTGTATACGCATATCGCCCGCCTGTTCGTGTTCTTCGAAGCATACGCATAGATCCACCTGGAGCGAACTTGAACTCAGGTGAGCAAGTGAACCCGTTGACGCATCTACATCAAGGATTTAAGAAGTTGCTCAAAAGAAAATTCCCCGCGCAAACTTGATTATCTCAATGGCTGATAGCAGCATATAGTAAATATGTATTGCTAATCGCCGACTTGATAAGAGTTTTTCGATTTATTACTACATATTAACACTTAGTGGTGGAAGCGAAATGTGTCATTTCAGTTAAGTTTCTTGCCCGATTCGGTAACAAATCTATCGACTTGCGACCCTATAATATATATATATTCTTGATCAGCATCAACAGCCGAGTCGATTTAGCCATGTCCGTCCGTCTGTCCGTATGAACGCGTCGATCTCAGTGACTATAAGAGCTAGAGCCACAAAATAAAATCGAGTTTGTTTCAGATTTGGAAAATTCCTCCCCCTTCCCCCATTTAAGCGCAAAAAACTGTCAGAGCCACAATTTTTAAGATAGACCTTCCAAACTTTATGTATATCAAGTAAGGCCCAATATCTATCTATTCTGAAAAGATCAATTGGATCGAACAAAAAACACCGAAGTTATATACGAATTAATTTTGCTTGTGGGAGAGAGGGGGGGCCTTGCATTGTTAGTTACCGCGTTTGCGCGTGCGTATGTATATGTGTATGAAAGCTCAAGAAGTCAAGGGAACAGGGTATTTTGTAGTCGGGGCACTCGACTACAGCTCCCTTACTTGTTTTAAACAAACCTCGTCTGCCTTTTTGCTGTTGCCTGGTCACACTAGTCCAGGGGCCGGCAGCTTGCTATCTGGCGTGCATACGAAAATTCTCAAAGCAGCGCTGCTCAAACACACATAGTATAAGCTGTACAAGCGCCGCTGCGTTGCTTGCTTTCCTACGCCGCGACGCAGTCGTTGCTACTGAAATTGAGAGCAATTTTTGAGCTGCTCTCACACACACCAATGCAAAAATGTAAATGAATTTTTTGCCTCCCTCTGCACTAGTCTCAGAGGCCGTTCTGAGAATTATGAAACAATTCTCGCTGCGAGAAAATTCTCAGCGTCTCCGTACTGGGCTTTACATCGCAAATTATGTACGGAAATAGTGTTCAAAAATTCATCGGTGCAGTAGTTTTGAAGTTAAGAGGGGCACCGTAAGTTGTGGGAAAAACGCTTTAATGTTTTTCATACTCATACATTTCATACATGAGGCCGGTCGCTTGAAACGCTGTACTTCGTTAAATTTGCGGCACGGCACTCTCCAAATGTTAATTTGGCCGTGTGAACTTAGCTTTAGTTAGAAAATCTTTTTTTCTTTTCAATGAAATGAAAATGTCTTTAAAATTGGTATGTATTTTTTCTATGCTTTCACAGAATTCTGCAAAGTTTTTTCAAAATCGGATGATCGGTCAAAAACTAGTTCTAGTGAGAAAAACTGTTTTGTTTTCAATGGTATCGTTTTTAAATTGGCCAGATATAAATGTTATCTGCATCAGCACAATTTATCCGACTGATAAAAATCGGATGAATATATCGAATAGCTGTAAATTAAACAACTGGTAAGGGGACTATGATGTCGGAGTTAGATCACTATTAATATTTATTGTTTAACTTAAATAGTTTAACAAGATTTGATGGTTCCGAGCTGGCCCGAGGCAGCCAGCGCGACACACACTACTGAAACTCCTGGCGATGAGAGATGATTAGCTGCGTAGTTATCGATAAAAGCTCGTGACTAGTGTGGGCAGAGCCGCCACAGTAATCCCCCTCCAGTGCCCGTGTGGCAGCGAAAAGATAAGATGGGACAAAGCTGCAGAATCCGTAGTACTGAGCATATGCACCGAATACAGATTTGGGTAGTTGCGTCGACGGCTGGTGGTTGCTTCGAGTGTGCGTCGATAAGCAAGATCGTTTGAGCCGCATCATGTTGCCTCTTGTTGCGGTTGATGGTTAAAGTCGCCTCTTTGCAGCCTCGCGTTGAGGACTTTGTTGTACAGGTTCACGGACGTGCGCGTAGACACGACAAAACCAGAATCGATGTGCCTCGGATGACGACTTTGTCGATCAGGTTCACAGATGTGCGCGTAGCAGACACGACTGTTGCAGAATCGGTTGTGCCTCGGTTGATGTGCGGATGCGAGAGTCTGTAGTTAGACGATGCATGTTGGCGACAGCCGTATTAGTTACACGTCTGTGGGCGCAGGCACGTTTGTTCGAGTTCTTGTAGATGTCTCAGGCTGGCAGCAAATGCCAACAAAGACCGTTCCGAGGATTAGCTGGTCGTTGGTGGCCTTTGGTATTCGATCGATTGATTGGAGATAAGGCCCAAGCTGACATCGTTTGCCAAAATTGGAGCACTCCTCGTTGTGGCCAGTTACTTGCGGTTCAGGAACAGGTAGGCCAGCGAAGAAGGCAGTTGTCCAGTTGTGGAGGTAGCTGTGGTTCGTTGGGCATGCAAGTGCATACGCGTTGCTCGACGTGGGACGACCGATGTTGCAGCCGTCAAAATTGATAGGGTCGTGGACACTGAACCAGGAATAGGGTATGCTGATCAATGTGGTCAATGGCATCATTGTATCGAAGTGAGAAGGGTGTCCAGTTGGGGATCTGGCCATGGACCGCTGATATTTGACTTGGACGAAAAACGCATGTAGCTGCTGACCTTGGCAGATGCACATGTGTATGTGTGTGCGTGCCCTTCAGTACTCAGCATTAGTGAATCACCAAAGATTCACCGATGATTGGTCAGAGGTATCGATGAATCATAGGTGACCTCCCATACAAATTATGCATGAATTTAACATTGGCATGTCCTAGGCGTTCACGCATGACAGTTTATGGGTGAATCACTCATGAATTCACGAATCGATTCATCGATGATTCACACGCGATACCCTTTTCAACTCATATTATGTAAGGGCATATCCGACTTAAGAAGTATTTGTGTAAGAAGTATTTGTCCATAAATAAATATTTATTTTGGGATAATAATAATAAAAGTCTATATTAGGGCTATTCCACTAACGATCTGTGCAATCCACTTATTCAAAATTCATTAATATACATATAAAATATGGTTTTAATGTTCGGTAAAATTTGAAGGGTATGCAAACTTCTTCGTTCGGCGATGGCCTGTGTGTCGCAGCGCGACGGCTAACATTTTTTGTGACTGCAATAGGTAAATTTGCAACAACAATTAGACACAAATTTCTGTTCTGCCGACGTCGACGTCAAAGCAGATGCGGGAAGAAGGCATGAATTACGATGCATGAATTCTAGAACTGAAGGGTGCTTTGAGATTTTTTGAGCGCCACGCTCTTGTGTGTGTATGTGTTGGTCTGCGCGTCAATTTCGCAGTTCGTCGAAATTCGTTTGTGAGCGTTGGCTCCACTGCGAGCAAGTATTTGTGTTTGGCCGGTTCGATGCAGAGGAAATGCTAGCGGCTGCTGCTAGGATGAATATGTCCATGTGGTCCAATCCGGCCGCCGCTATCGTTGAATTTCACAATCGTTGCATAAATTTTGGCGACACACGCTGCTTGCGTGTGAATTTCGCAATTTTCGATTTCCAATATCGATATTATATCGATATTTTCAAACAAACGATATTATTTTCGACATCCTTAGCAAAAACAACATTCTTACAACACAAAGGTCACCAACCGGAACCACTATTCTAACCAATAAATGTCAAACAAGAATAAAGATTATTTAGCATAGCAGCCCTGTGGTTCGATAATTAATCGCGCCTGCGTAAGACCAATTCCGCTACTTGTAATCTGTGTGTCACGACTTCGCTTCATAAATAACGAGTCTATCGAACACGCTTGTTTATTCCTACATTGACTATAGTTTCCAAACTACAGCGCTCATATAGTTTGTGACACCCATTAATTAAATGTGAAAATATATATTACTAATCACAAAGCTGCCTCTTCTGATACGATAAGAATTTTTATTCGTTTTTATCAATGTCGGTTTTTTCCCCCTGTTCAAATTAAATTTGTCATTTTAACGAAGTATCTTGCACGATTCGGTGCTATTCTACTTTCCATGATGTATGTATTGGTATTTATCGGCTGGTTCGTTGTGTTTTTTATTGTGGGCATTTTGATACGCGTAAGTTAATGCTGACCCACAGGCGAGAACAACTGCTGAACTTGCATTTTCACATAATTAGGTATGTGTTCTATGCGCCAGACACAAAAATGTTATATCTGAACCTCAACAGGGTCGAGGGCGAGGCCCTGTATCCGCAAATCGCCCGCCTGTTCGTGTTCTTCGAAGCATACGCATAGATCCACCTGGAGCGAACTTGAACTCAGGTGAGCAAGTGAACCCGTTGACGCATCTACATCAAGGATTTAAGAAGTTGCTCAAAAGAAAATTCCCCGCGCAAACTTGATTATCTCAATGGCTGATAGCAGCATATAGTAAATATGTATTGCTAATCGCCGACTTGATAAGAGTTTTTCGATTTATTACTACATATTAACACTTAGTGGTGGAAGCGAAATGTGTCATTTCAGTTAAGTTTCTTGCCCGATTCGGTGACAAATCGATCGTATTTTTCTCATTATGGTTGTTTTGTGGATCATCGTAGTGATCATAGTTGCCATTTCATTGGAAGTAAGTTCAGTTTCCTGCTAGTTTTTTTGCTTGGTGAACTTACTTTTCATTTCTTAAGATGTGTAGTGTCTGTGCCAAGCGGGCCAAACGGGCCAGGCTGGCCCGTCAAAATGAAGATGCTCGCACAGGTTCTGGTCGTGTTCTGCAAACTATAACCATACCACCGAATCCAGGTGAGCAGAAGTCCTTTGGGCAACTATCAAGATATTAAAGCAGTTTGATTTTTTTTTTCAAAAGATTATGTGGCCCCTCCACGAGTTCTGCAAAGCACGTGCATTGACCCTACAGGTGAGCCAGCTGACTCATTCAAACCCCTGATTTATTAAAGTAGTTGACTTTTCCTCTTGATAAGATCCCGTTCGTCAGACTCCCAGAGCTACTCACAACATAGGCATTGATCCGCCTGAAAGCTTCTTAATTACAGGTGAGCTAGCATTTCGAGCTCATCCATCATAGGTTGGATATTACTTGTTTGATTAGATATGAAAAAAAAGAGAATATTTTGATTCAGTTGCCTGTCGTTGGTACACTCAAAAGGTACACCATAATGTTTACGCCACTTCATTGGTTTGCATTTGGTGTATTCCTAGTCATAGCTCTGCTCTTCATCTTGCTATCATTGGGCGTAAGTTAGATAAACTTCTATGCTGTGCATCAAGTGACTTGTTGTTTATGTAGAAATATATGTGCAACAAATGGAAAAAGACCAGAGTTCCACAAATTGGTGCAGCGCCATTAAGAAGTAGATGCAGCAGTTCAGTGGTCAGCCGGCGATTCAGTTGGACAGGTGAGCTTGGCATTGAATTCAAAACAACGTTTTTCCCTGGCTTTAAAAACGTAATTGTTTGGCCTTTGTTGGCGCTGTGTGTAACCATAAATTAGTTTGCATTTTTGTTTTGTTTCACATGGAAATAATTCAGTTTGCTCTGGAATTAATTAACAATTCTGTTAAATGTTTCCGCACTTTTGGAATTTAATAAACTTGTTTATTTTTTATGAGTCTTACAAATGAAGATGTAGTAAAGTCATTACAATGACTTGGCACAACTACAATCAATGAAATATGTAAAACTAAGACGCATGTTCGGAAAAACTAGTGTTTGATAAAGGTCGTTAAGTCCACTGAACATCTTCGCTTGTTACAATTTTCAAAGTGAGTCAACTCTCTCGAATCTTTAGGAAAGCTGAGCAAAGTTACTGAACAATACAGAAAAGCATTACTGCACAGTGTAAAAAAAGATATTTGTTGAAGATCCATTGGATGATTTTGGTATCCATTTTGTACTGGATACTGTTTTGTATATAAAAATATCAATTTCGTCCATTCCAAATGGATCGGATTTTATTCTGTGTGAGTCATTTAACACTGAGTCACTGAACAAGAAAGAACATTTGATCTAATTTAGTTTAGTGAGCAACTCATGTTTTGTTCACTCATTCATGAACAACCTAACAAAAGAAAGAAAGAACACATTTGATATTTGGTAAGAGAGCATTATGTTAAGTACGTGTGATCACTTCACAGAGTTTTTCGGTACTTTAGAAGACGAAACCTGTAACATAGATCAAAGCAGTGGATTCTCCCTGGTGAAAGTGCACAAAGTCTTGGCGACAGTTTTTTGGGATAGGCATAAATGTCCATGCCATTTACAGCGGTTACCTTGAAAATAATTTAAATTAATTTAAACCAAAAACAGTCGCTTTTGGCGAAGCTAAAGGTGCTTTTTCACCAAGTCGCCATAACAAATATTAATAAATTGAGCAACGAGCTACTATCCCATTCGTCATATTCTTCAGATTTAGCCTAAAACTTCTAAACCGAAAAATATCGTATATTTACAATACTAATTACTTAAATCCTTTTTACACTTGGCGCAGCTTCGGAAAAACTGTCAAAGTCGAAGCTTTCCTATAGGAAATACATAGTCTGGGTGACGTGACTCAACATTAGTACATTAGCTTACTCGGTTGTTATCGGTTTCAGTGGGTGCACTTCGAGAGTGTCGCAAGTGCTTGGGGGTGCCCGATCAAAAAATTATAAGGTTTTAAGCAATTCAAGCATCTCGACTCCTTCTGGTTAACCACCTGCAAAAAGAAACCGAAAAGACAACCGACAGTCAGAAATATTGGATCAATCCAATTACGACTTTCGGCAGACCGGAAGTAAACGTTTCTTAGAGGACCATACAATGTTCCAGGACCAGTTCTTGGGAATTAAATAAAAGAGCTATAATTTCCGCAACATTCTGATTAATTAAATATGTTACATTATTACAAAAACTTTCATTCAGTCGTTCCTGACCCTTTCATTTTGTTAAAATCCTACATATTTTGTATTAAATTTATAATAAATTTGTGCAAAAAGTACGTAACAGCCAGAAGGAAGCATCTCCGACCTTATAAAGTACAGGGTGGCTGATGAATATTGCTAAGAAACTCAAATAACTTTTTTTTTCAGAGTATGGAATTATTTTTACTTTATTCATGTTAAAGCTCATTCAATTTTATTAAATATAGCTCAATTAGTTTTAAAAATAATAGAATTTAAATGCCCCTCTGCTCGTTGATGCATGTGCGGCATCTTAACAAAAAGTTGTTCATTACCGCTTGGAGAGTTGAGACAGGAAAAGCTGCAATTGTTGCTCGAATGGATTTCTTTAGTTTATTCAAATTTGTCGGATTTGTTTTGTAGACTTCCTGTGTACAATAATCCCACAAGAAAAAGTCAGGTGCAGTAAGGTCAGGCGACCTGGGGGGCCAACGGAATGTGGAGTTTCTGGATATCAGCTTATTGGGAAATTTTCATCGCAATTCTGTCATAACAGGCTGGGCTATGTGAGGAGTTGCACCATCTTGCTGAAACCACACAGAGTTGAAAGGAATTCTTTTTCGGCGAAATTCTAGATGGAAAGACTCTCTCAACATGCTCAAGTAACGGTCTCCAGTAACAGTAACGGTGTGACCGTTTTCTTCGAAGAAGTGGGGCCCGACAATGCAGCGTAATAAAACGGCACACCACACTAAGACACGAAGTGGATGCAGTTCTGTCTCATGGAGTATCTGTGGGTTGGAAGCACTCCATATTCGACAATTTTGATTATTTATGTTGCCGGCCGGCAAAGGCAGTTCAACAAATTTTCGTCCTCTTCCACCATATGAAGCGTCTGCTGACATAATTCCAAGCGAATCGGCAAGTTTGGACAAAAACTTCTTATACTTGCAGGCAGATCAATCTCCCACAGTTTTATAAGGTTCGCACCTTCTGGACGTATTTTATAATCAGGATTGTTTAAAAGGAAATGACTAAGATCGGATAATCAATAGTCGAGTTATAAGGAAAGCAAACCATTGTGATAGGCAGCACCGGCAGCAACGGCGATGGGCACGGCGATGGGTAGGAAAACAAGACTGATTCCATTCCTTTTCAACAGGTCTGATTGCATACTCTAAAATTTCACGACTTATGCCCTGTTTTCACTACAACTGCATTTTGCATTTTTGCAAAATGTACATTTTCGCCAATTGACGAATTTTTCAACACTACATTAGGGCGCGCCAAATGGCCAAAGGTTGGAACCGGCAATGAATCTATACTTTTATATACTAATCAATAATAACTCAATGAATTGCACAAAGTTAAGACTAACAATGTAATTGAAATTGGTGCGAAATGGACAGCAAAAAAAAAAAAAATATATTTAAAAAAAAAAAAAAAGAAAAACCAAAAAAAGGGGGAAGAGATCTGCATTTTCAGTGATGACGATATTTTTTTAAAAATGTGCTTCAGTGAGGAAGCCACATTAGCTGCGATTTACTCGAAGAAAAATTTATTAAGTTTTCCTAGTAGGCTTAAAACTCAGATCAATTAAACGAAAAGTTTAGGATCACACTTGATTCTCTCGTCTACTTGAAGACAAATTAAGTGAAGTTCTGAATTAATTTTTGTGTTAAGCTTATATGTGACTTTCAATAGCTCAGTCATTGCGCCCTAAAAAGAAGGGTTACGAATTGTGCAGACTTCTTCGCGTCTAATATACTGCACAAAGGAACTGCACAAAGGATTAAAGCCAATGTCCTGCACAAACTGAATCTAATTGGCTTTGAAAAGTCTTTTAGTAACCAAGCATACTTGTGACATACAGTTTTAAAACGAATTCCAAGAGATTATACAAAAATCTCTTGAAATTTCTTAGACACATACGTTGCTCCCAGTTTTAACTATACAGCCTACTTTGGTTGTTATAACCATAATACCCTGATTCAGCACCAGTTAAGACCCTTGTTTTGTACGTAGCTCTTAGTTTTTTATACTCTGTACCAAAGGTACATAGAGTATAATAAGTTTGTGCAAAAGCCATGTCCGTCTGTCTGTCCGTATGAACGCACAGATCTCAGAGATGGTAAGAGATAGAGGTTTGACATGTATGGGACTTATGCTTCTTATACTTGCAGGCAGATCAAGTTTATATTTAATTTTTGCCACGCCCCCTCCCGCCCCCGCAAATTGGAAAAAACGCCATATCTCCCACAGTTTTATAGATAGAAGGTTCGTTCCTTCCGGACACATGTAGTAATTAGGATTAACAATCAATGGTAGAGATCAGATGAACGGTTGTCGAGTTATAATGAAAACAAACAATCATGGGCAGCACCGGTCTCAACGGTGATGGGCAGCACTTCACAGGTACAAAGTATGTTATAGTCGGGCTTGACCGACTTTCTTTCTTGTTTTTAAAAAGCTGAGTTAATTTAAATATGACCATCTGTCTGTGGTTCCAATGCTATCCTCCAGTTTGAAGCTTGAAATATTTTTCTGAAGAAGGTTTGTAACCAGTTTTAAAGGCCTAATTTACTTTATCGTCATCACTTTTGACTTTTTAAGGGCGCTTCAACACTAATTAACTTTAGCTTCATTTTACAACGCACCATCTGTTGCGTCGCAGAGTCGTTGTGCGTCTATTTTGTTATTTTTTCACTTAATTAGCTTTTTTAAGAGAAGCATGCAAATAAATAATTTATTCAGATTGAGGCAACATTTTGTCGTAATCCTGTAGTGAGGTCTAAGGTTCGTTTCGCGGACTTGTTTCCTAACTTCTCGAAGAAAAGACTAAAGTCTAGTCTGGGATCAGAGCTTTTTAGAACCGCTTAGAATAAAGATTTATTCCGAGTCCGGTTCAGGTTTTGAAGGTCATATTTTTAAAAGGGACCTTAAAACCCAGAGGGGTACTTCGGGCTCGGCCGATACCCCTGAAGCTCATGTAAATTTTCACTTTCTTTTCACAACTTTTCTACGGCAGCTCTAAAACAGTCTTCCGGTTTCGACTAAACTTAGTGAAATCATGAAAAAGCATAGAAATCGTATAAATACGAACTCTGATGTCGATTCCATTCAAAACAAAAAAGTCTTTCTCACTAAAACTAGTTTTTCGACCGATCGTTTCTATGGCAGCCATGTGCTATAGTCGTCCGATCCGGCCCGCTTTCATACTTGTGCAGCGTATTTGTATTACAAGACTTCGTGTTCGTGGAAAGTTTCGTGAAGATAGCTTTTAAACTGACGGAGGATATCGCATAGAAACAGACGGACATGGCTATATCAGCTCAGCTCTTCATGCTGATCAAGAAAACATATACTTTATATGGTCGAAAATGCGTTGCAAACATCCGGACAATTGTAATGTACCCTCTTCAAGGGTATAAAAAGGGTCTACAGGTTTTGGTTACAAATCAGCTTAAATCTTCCTAATTCCTTAGTCCGCCTATATATTCTGTTATTATAGCATTCTGGGATGTAATTTCGAAACTAAAACATAGATACTAATTTCATAATTTTGGTTGCTATTCTCTAATGAATCTAATGAAAAGTTTTTCTCTGAATAAACTTTACACCCGGTCACCCCTCTCTGCTGTTGGCGCCAGCTTTGTAGTAATTAGCCA